>NW_024121099.1:12536164-13004370 GCF_016745375.1 Pimephales promelas | reverse complement strand
GGGCCCAGATCTCAAATCTCAATGTGCCACGACCCTGCGCCCCCTTACGGGAGCCGTCCCACAGAACACTTATTTCGTAATGGTTTTGCGGACGAGCGTCCCTTTTTTTGACTTTCGACCACTGAACGAGGTCCAAGGCCCCCAAACATTTCTGCCCGCACCGTGGGGCCGTGGCGAGAAGGAAAACGGCACCCCCTAGTCGTAAAAGTAAGCCGGGTTGGGGGCACCTCACCGTGCCCAGAGTGTGTGTGTGTGTGTGTGTGGGGGGGTCTATGGCACTTTTGGTAAATATAGTAGGTTATTGGACAAATAGTGGTTCCGTGGAATGGGGGCGTGGCCCGGGAGTGGGGGCGTGGGTCTACAGCACTTTTGGTAAGTGGGTTACTGGACAAATAGTGGGTTCGTGGGACGGGGGCGTGGCCCGGGAGTGGGCGGGGAGTGGTCCCGTGACATTTGGTAATTATAGTGGGTTATTGGACAAATAGTGGGTTCGTGGGACGGGGGCGTGGCCCGGGAGTGGGTGGGTAGTATTCCGGGAATGTTTGACCAATATAGTGGGCCACTGGACAAATAGTGGGTCTGTGGGATGGGGGGGTGGTGGGGTTTCGCACTCCAGCGCCAACTAGAGGCGTCCAAATAACCCCTATCCCATGCAAATCAAGTCACGATCCGTTAAATCGAGGGTAGTCCTAAAAGGCCCACTCCCCACCAAGTCTATAGGAGAGTCATCCCACATCCCACGATCTCCTACGATCCCTCGGGGCCATTATGCGACCAATGGCAGCTTATTAATATGGGCTTTTGTTCACGAACCACCGGTTTGGACTAACTCTACTGTAGTCCAACTTGTTTTAGAAAGTCACAATGAATCAGCAAACAAAACAGAATGAGTCATTCTGCTAAAAAGAATCAAGTGTCACTGGTATGAATCCTGAGACATTGAATTTTGAGTATGAATTGAGTAAGACATTGAGTATGAATTTTGAGACATTTTGATCTGGGGTCTAGTTAGAGATGTCGATGAAGAGGTGGGATTTTTTTCTTTCTACGGCAGTGGAGGAAAGACAAATCTTACACTAATCTAGTTCTGAGACACGAGAGGCTCTCGGTCACATTTCTCTGCGGTTTAGAAAGCAAGCGGAGAGAACTTTGCTAACGGGCTGATCTTCAGCAAGGATGTTCTGAGCTATTAATATCCTGAGCGTTCATCACATGTCTGAGGAAAACCCTTTCAGATTAAGCACTGAGCTAATAGAGCGGCATTTCATGATGTTCTGTGATTGGTCAATGGCCTCATGGCTGAATCTCATCTTCATTTTCTTCATGCAAACCTTTTTTGTGACATGGCCATGTTCTTCTTCAGATTCACCCTGATTGTGTTTAAACAGGCCGATTTAGCATTTTCTGAAGGGCATTGATAAGAATAGTGTTGGTCACCTCTCCGGTTGAAGTATTCTCTGGAGTATCTGCCTGAGAGGGCGCAGTGAGGAGGAATGGGACCCAACAGCTCAATGACGTGAGCTATATGATCTGAAAAACACATTTTTGGACTGGTTATCATTTATAAAAAGCAAACTAATATCTCTATTGTGTGTATATTAGGAATGCAAAACATATTAGTGTATGGTTCTATTCGACTGGACAGTTTTTAAGTGAACTGAGTTCTATATTTCCAGTGTTTTTTAAAAAAATAATTATCTCGATAGGGATTATACAATAGATAGTACAAATATAGATATTTATATACGTCACACTTATTATAGGTAACTAAAACCAAAACCATTTAAAAAACAACAACATTTTCTTTACTTGAAATAAAGGAAAGTTAAATCACAAATCACAAAAAAACTTGCCAGGGCAGCATTTCTCATTTTCATGTAGTTTAATTTGATGTGCTAAAATAACTAACAAACACTAAAACAACAATTTATAAAAAAAAAAACCCTATATAGACATCTTAAAAAAAAAAAAAAGACCCTTTATTATAAAAACTTAAATTATACATGTACTATATGTCTCTCATACATTTTTTTTACACATGACAATGATAGATTTTTTTAATGGTTTAGAAAGAATCTCTTCTGCTCATCAAGGCTGCATTTATTTGATAAAAACTACAGTACAAACAGTAATATTGTGAAACATTATTACAATTTAAAATAACTCTTTCCTACTTTAATATATTTTAGGAACACATTACATTTTGTGATGCAAATCTGTATTTTCAGCATCATTCCTCCAGTCTTCAGTGTCATATGATCCTTTAGAAATCATTCTAATATGCAGATTTCTAATATGCTGAAGTTTTCTAATATGCAGATTTCTAATATGCTGAAGATTTCTAATATACTGAACATTTCTAATATGTTAAAGACTTCTAATATACAGAAGATTTCTAATATGCTGATTTCTAATATGCAGATTTCTAATATGCTGATTTCTAATATGCTGAAGATTTCCAATATGTAGATAATATGCAGATTTCCAATATGCTGATTTCTAATATGCTGATTTGCTGTTCAATAAATATTTTGGATTATTAGCAGCAGCAACATTGAAAACAGTTGTGCTGCTTAATATTTTTGTGAAAAGCTGTGATACAGTTTTTGTCAGGATTCTTAGATTATTTCATCTTGAACGGTCATGTTTATATTCATGAACCCAGCCAAACAGCTCTGAGATTGATGCAAAGCAGAAAAGTATTGGAAATGACAAAAAAATCCTAGGCCCAATTTAATTATTTTAAGAGGAAATGTATTGTTCATCCCATGAATCATTGTGAATCAGATACTGGTCAAAACTACAGACCCACAGATACCGATAAGTAATATATAATACATATAAAAATTGTATCATGCCAATAACACTTGTTACATCTGAAACTAGATAAAAAAACTGAGGAAGAGCAAGACAACTGACCTTCATCTCGAGTGTAGTCCTCTCCTGAGTGAGGCTCAAACAGGTAGTCTCCAGTCGCCAACTCAAAAGCCTGTTGAGACACATGATGTTACAGCTCTATCACATGACCTCTTTGGATGTACAGATTAATGTATGTTCATCCGTCAGGCAGCAGGTTGTCTGAATGACTAGTTGACTAATTGGACTTAAGTAGTAGTGAGTGAACCGTGACTCTTGAACTCTATCACCCCATTTCTCTCGTCGGGGAAAAAGCAAACTGAGCTGAACTCAAATTTACAGACTGACAAATGATTCGGCGAAATGACTGTTTCTTCAAATAAAGCTTATGCTTAATTTGATACCACTCTCATTGGCCCTCTGTAATTTCACAGCTGGACCACCAATCACAGAGCTGAAAGCATTATGCAGAAAAATTATTATAGGGACATACACTGTTAAAATATACAACTATCCTGACTCATCACTTCTCAGACTGTTTTCTTTGTGACTGTGGAAAAGTGGATGTTGGATCAGTGCTGATTAGCATCAGTGTTAAACAAACACGTGCTTATAACATAGCTAATAATATAACAAAGCCTAAATATCTGCCTTATTTTCATTAAACAGTCGAACACAAGAACTGACATATCATTTCATCCTTTCTGATTTAACTACACTGACACTATTGGATGAGAACTCAACTTGTTTAGCTGGATAATAACATCTCTGTTTTCAACTTTAAAACTGAATCAAACTCATTTCATTATGAACTTTACAAAGTTTTTGAACCAAAAAGAATCAACACTGATTTCAGCTGAATAATGACTGCTTATTATTGTCTTTTTAGAGCCGCTTTACAGCAGAACTGAATCATTATTTTCCTGTTTCTCACTGTAAAGCTGCTTTGAAATAATCTGTATATAAATAAAGAGGACTTTGGTGAGGACATTGGTGGGAAAAGACTGACGGGGATGATCTTTATGAGACATTTCTTTTGTAAATTTGATGGTGGATTGCTTCAGTTATTGTTCATTTTATTTCAAGGTTTATTTGATGGTTTTAGTTTTGTTTTTTGTTTTTTTATTTAACCATTATTTAACCAGGAAGTCCCTTGAGACTGAGTCTCTTTTCCGAGGGAGACCTGGCCAAGACGGCACACCAGCTTCAATTTAAATACCAATACAACATAGTCAAAAACAAACAAACAAGCATCACACATAAAAGAAAAGAGCAGGTCACATATGGCAGTTACATTTTTGAGTTATATTGCATTTTAACATGGCCTTAAATTCATTTAATGGAACTAGATCATTTAGATGGAACAAATTTTTCAAGTAAGAGGAGGCTTTTTTTCCCAGCTTAACCATAATAACCCTGATGGTTAACCATAATAACCCTGATCGCACTGAATGAGTTCGTACCATACACGCAGTGCTCCATATGTCAGCAGGGGGTCCGTATTCGGCTCCGATCAGCACCTCCAGAGCTCGGTACTGACGCGTCTGGATGTCCTCGGTAAAGTGCTTGTGCTGACATGGAGGAGATGACATCAGTAAACATCATACATCGCCAGCGTCTGACGTGATCCACTTTTTGAATGGAATCAACAGTACTCACCACCCAGCATGCATTGCCTAGGTCTGCAATCTTGATGTGTATTTTATCTGCGTTCTGAGGTTCCAGAGGATTCACTAAGAAATCAGTGGCGGAGTATGCTGCAGGAAAAAAACACACCATCTTATCACTGATGTGAAAACTCCAGCAACATAATTACAGCCAAACAGAACAGATATGATGTTGAATTAAAAATCAAAGGCCTTTAAAAATAATATTGCTTTTCTTCATAGGGGAGTTGATACGAAAAGACAGACCTACTGTGAGCTACAAGGTTGTTAATCGATGTTATAGACAGATGTATAGTAACGAAGTAGAACTACTTAAGTACTGTACTTAAGTACTAAAATGCTGTATCTATACTCTACTAGAGTATTGTTTTTTTCTCATAATTCTACTTTTACTTCAGTACATATTTTCAATGAATTTAATACTTTTACTTCGATATTTTTTTTAATGTTCTGCTAGTTACTTGTTACAATTATAAAAAATTTACAAATCATTCGTTGCAAGTTGGCTTTCATGCTGCCTAAATCACATGCCAGTTTTATCGGGTAATGATATTGATTGACACACACATTGACAACTAATGCAGGGGTTGTCCTGCATTGACATTTTTTTGGCGGCCACCAAAGCAAATTTGTATCCCACCAAAGCGCCTTATTTGATTGCTAGTTCAAACTTTTGACTACTTTCTTTAAAAATTACATGACACAATACTTGTACTTTTAGTACTTAAGTAGTGAATTTTAAAATAAACTACTTGCAATACTTAAGAACAAAAAATGTTGAATACTTTAGTACTTCTACTTAAGTGTGGTGCTTAAAGAGCACTTCAACTTCTACTCAAGTCACTTTTTTGATAGAGCACTTGTACTTTTACTCAAGTCCGAGTTTCTAGTACTTTATACATCTCTGATGTTATATGCTTTGGTGAAGCCATCAGTCGCATTAATTCAACTTAATTTTTAAATAATCCTGTTCAACAATAGGAATCCTGATGAAAAATTACACTACCATTACACAACCCAAAATTTAGCAAAGAAATCTCCACCAATCAGAGATTGTACACCAGCAAATAGCACCAAATTAACACTTTATCGCCCATCCACTCCCAAGAAGCACTGTGAATGATGTAGTCAGTGTCCAGTGTTGTGCCTGAACACATTCATTGAACGATAGTTCATGAAATCATTCATATTTTGGGCGAACGTGAACTGAACGTACTATATTACTGCCTGATGAACGTTATTGTGAAAGCGTTCATTCTGGTGTCTGTGAACATACACTTTGTTTAACTTCGTTCGATGGGGTGCCAGATTTCTATAGAGCCTTCCAGGCGAAAACCCGGCTAAAACACACGTAAACAGGCCTTAATATTTAGGGGGGGAAAAAACACCCAATCTTGTGTCGCACCACGGCCGACATATGCGTCATCAAGACAAAAAGCAGCATGTAGTCGACAAAGCATCGACGAGGCGTCGCATCGTGTTTAAAAACAAGGTCAGTGAGGATGGGAAATATCTGGTGGGTGTGTTTCATGGCTTATAACTCAAATCAAGAATGATAAAATCCTATGAGAAAAAAACTTCTAAAAGTGTTTGATTAAAAAAAAAAAGATTTAAAATCTAGACAGCAGTTGATGCATTCAGGAATTAGGTAAATGCCTCGGCCACTGAATCGTTGATTCACTCGATTGATTCAATCAAAACGCAGATTCATAAGATTTAAGTATTTTGACAGCATAGCGAGACCGACATTCACCATTTGCAATGCTTCATGGGAGTGGGTGGAGCTTACGAGCTCTTCTGGCTCGTTTTGCTTGTCGTGACTCTGATTGGTGGAATCTTCTGCACAGCATTGTGGGTAATGTAGTTTTTCCACAACAAATTCCACTGTTAAACAATTCTTTTCAAAAATAAGCTGAAACAATGAGATCTGATGACTCTGCCTCAACCCAGATACCACTCCAATGATAAGCTAATTTCCCCAAATGGCTTAATTGTCATAGAAAAGAACAAAGTCCACAGTTTTGTTTTTCTGCAATTTCTGCACCACATAGGGCGATCACATGCTGAGCAAATGGTCATCAATTGTCAAACAGGAGCAGGTGAGGGACTCTGAACACCATCTCAGACAATGGGGTGTCTCAACTTCATTAACATACAGACCACAGCTGTTACAACAAGAGTAACTACTTACATTGTGGGTTGTGCATTTTATCTGAATAAAAGGTCTGAGTTTAGGATGTCTGGAATCAAACCCAAGGTGCTTTATGTACTTTGTCACTGCTACTCTGCAATAAACTGTCCTCATAACTTTTTTCTTACAGCTTTAACAGAAGCAAACAGCAGTTAACAACCTCATAGCTCACAGTAGAGCTGTCTTTAGAGGCTTATAGTTTGTTTAAATTCAATTTTCCGATAGAGAAAATGAACTGTTGCACTTTATTGGTATTTTTCCATGAGCTGAAAGCAGAGTACGTACAGTTGGGAGAGAGCAGCGAGCGCTCAGTGGAGTATCCGGACAGTGTGGACAGAGCCGACTCAGAGGTAGCTGACAGGATGGAGCTGGACATCCCGGACAGGCCCGACCCAGGGCTGGAGAAGCGCAGGGGTCCGAAGCCGTTACAACCCTCCTCCAGCCACGACGAGCCCGATTCAGGACTGTGCTTAGTCAGAGCTCCTATGGAGGAGTGTCCGTTACCGTTCACTGTGAGACACATCAAAAACATCAATAAAATAAAATAAAATTTTTGAAAATAAAATTAAAATGAAGCAATAAAATGAATATTTTATTTTTGCTGAGCAAACCACTAAAATTAACTAAAATTTAATTTGAATGAAAACTAACTTTCTGAACAAGCAACTTTTACATTTTGATTTAACCTACTTTTTTGTTTTTTCAATTAATATTTTACTGGAGATAAATGAACAATCTGAGGACAGATTATATGTGCATGTGATTTATGTAAAAAAGGAGAAGCTCCGTCAAAGCTTGATTCTCTTAAAAAATCATCTTGATGTAGATGTCATCTTGCATTGGCAAATGGTTCATTAAGTCAGTGCATTAATTAGATTTCCAATTGATGGCCATTAATGCTGTATAACACTCTTTACAGAAATGCAAACACGTTTTGTCACTCGAGAAAAAAGATTTGTCATTAGCTTTGAGACGTCAGAGTGATTTTTTCTTTTCTTTTTACCCAGGAACAACAGGAGATGTGCATAATGGATGTGTCATTTTCTAGCTTGAAATATAGTCAAAAATGTTTTTAATTGATTTTACACATTAATCTTGTTAATGTTTACTGCACAAACTTTTTCTCCATAATGTGCATAATCTTTCAATCGTTCACAGAACGTCCCCACAAAGTATTTTACGCCTCATTTTTGAAATAATAATAATAATAATACATAAAAAATACTATTTTTAGTCCCTCAGCTCAAAAAGCCATCCTTCAATCATGTGAATCAACAATTTTTATGTTAAAAAGAGCAGAGCAAACATCACTAAAGTTAAATTCTCCACTTGTTCATGCTAAATTCAAATAAATGTATCTCACTTTGTGCTTTTCTGTCACCGTCCTCTCCGTCCTCACTGAGCCTCCAGAGCGCTCGTGTGTTTCCAGAAGCCTCCTGTGGCAAAACCCCATCTAGGTCCTCCATCCTCTGCAGGTCCAAAAGCCTCTCGTCCAACAGACGTTGCTGCCGTTTGGCTTTCCTCTTCAACTTCTTCTTCTTATTCTTTGATAATTTACCCATCTAGACACAGACAAACACACATAGGCAAAAAAAAAAGTGTTTTAAAGTGCTGAATAGCAATAATAAAAAAGCATGAAACTGAATTAAAAATACCTTCTAAAACAAGCATGATATCTGATGTTAGCTGATCAACCTGTGCAATTATGAATGTTATGTTTGCAAGAACAAACTAACGTCACACACTTATTTTGGTTAATATGTTCTCATACGAACAGGATGTGATAAACAAAAGGTTGCTGGTTAAAAATCAACAAAAAAAAGTGTCTTTAAATCTTAGGCCGTGTGTCCACCAAAGTGTTTTTCCAAGCGCCTGGCGTATGTTTTCAATTGTTTTCAATGGGAGCGCCGCGTTTTTTAAACGGCATGAGCGTACCGAGGCGCTGAGCGTTTCTTTCACGCTGAAGTGCAGATCGCCCAGCGTATTTTTACTGGTCGCCGAGAGTTGAAAAATGTTCAACTTTGGATAAAGTTGACTTTTTACCCAGCCGTCCAATCACAGTGGAGGAGGGGCGGGACTAAACCACACTGACCAACTGTCACAACATTCTTTCTGTACAACATCAACCAACAGAGCTGACCGAACAAAATGAATGAAAAATAATACAATTTTTATTTTGAAACGAATTATCTGCGAAATCAGTTACAAGTAAACTGTGCTGCGGATATTCGGTATCATAGCAACAAAAAGTTTTAACGGAAAAAACGCTGCGCTGCCAAAACGCTCTCAAGCGCCCAAAGCACGGCGTCTTCAGCAGAGCGTCAGCTGGCTAAAAACGCTTTGGTGGACACACGGCCTTAACCTAGATACTTAAACTCAAGTTACTCCGGGGGGATTGTCCTTGAAATAACTCACTTCATGGGTCGCCAACATTAGGCACAGGTGCCAGCAATGGCATGCAGAAGGGTTATTTTACTTAGTTACAGAAGCCAAACCTTCTGCATAAATTATAATTTTCACAACATGATGTGCAGGGTTCACTCAATTTTGCATGCACTCTAAGCTTACACTGACGCAGCATAAAGTCAATTCCGCAACGGGGGATATCTGACACGACTGAGCCATTTCCAGCTCTGGGACTATTTTGGGATGGCAGGACTGTTGCCATGTCTGTTGTCTGGTTGAGCCGTGACACGTCTGCTCTGCTAAGCCCAGCCTAACTGAACTGACCTGATGAACCCCCGTGTCTGGCGCTGTCTGTAAAACTACTGCTGAATGAATGAATGAGGCATTTATATAAGGGAATCTCTCCTCAACCACCACCACCATGTGGATGACGCAACGGCGCCAGTGCGCTCACCACCAGTGATTGGAATAATGGCGTTATAAATAAACAGCGTTACTAACGAAACGGCGTTATCTTTCTCAGTAACGAGTAACAAATTACTGTCTCCCCCGTTACAACGCCGTTAACTCTAATGTCAATAAAACGCTGCAATGATGATAGCTCAGTTCACAACGACAAAACACAAAGTTTCCATTCAGAATCTTATTGGCATCCATTTCGGCGTCTCGCGCTCGTCATCCACACAAAACGTAACGTTAATCAACTATTTGGTCGGCTCGCAAGCCCAAACGAGTGCGTCCCTGTTGTTTTGTTTCCGGTCTAGCTATATCCGCTTGCGCTTTGGTCGACGAAGCAACAAAACGTCCCGAAATGAATGGGTTTCAGAGCGCAGTACCGCGCATGCCGCGTCCTGTTGCAAAAGCATATGAAAAAAACCGCTACACAGTTTGCTAGGCCAAAAAGAAAAGGTTAATCGCGCATTATAAAAATTTACGCCGTTAAAATGGGTTTGTGTTAACGCAGTTAATAACGCGTTTAACTTATAGCCCTAATTTAAAATAATATATTGAATTTTGTCCCACAGCAACATTACGATAGTGTAGATTAGTGTACAATGTTTCATAATAATAATTTGTTCTATAGTGTCCATTTAATTAATATAACATATTTAATATTGGGTGCATCCAAGTTATATGACATAGGCCTATTTTAACTTTTAAGTACCGTAACTTTCTTAAGTAGTTACTTTCCCTGGTAATTAGTTACTCTTATAATGATTTAATTCAGTTACTAACTCAGTTATTATTTATGAGAAGTAACTACACTGTAAAAAAATATTGATGATTTAACTTTAAAAAAAGTAAGTAACCTGGTTGCCTTAAACTTTTAAGTTCATTGAACTGGAAAAAGTGAGTTAATACAATGAAGGAGATTAATTTAACCACCAGAAACTCAAAATTAAATGTTATCTGAACTAAATAAATTATTTAAGTTGATTTGACAAAAGAAAAAATGTTGTGATTACTACACTGTAAAAAAAAAAATGTTGGTTTAACTTAAAAAAGTAAGTAACCTGGGTTGCCTTCAAATTTTAAGTTGATTGAACTGGAAAAAGTGAGTTAATACAATGAATTAGATTAATTTAACCATAAGAAACTCAAAATAATAAGTTATCTCAACTAAATAAATTATTTTAAAGTTGATTTGACAAAAGAAAATATGTTGTGATAACAAATCTTGAAAATAGTGTCCCTGCTACTAATAAATCACACTTCCTGCTGTTGGTGCAGATATATATTTATCAAAGGTACTCGACTGGTTACTGTATATCATATGAATTGGGTCAATGTAATCTAAAGGGCTCAGTGAGGTGCACGCAATATGTCTGTCTGAAGAAAACAGAGGATACAATTGTGCAAAAGTTATAAACCTTATAAATCAATTATGATATTAATTAGCCATTGGTACGACATCTCAGAACATTTCCAGGTGAAACGATTTAAAAGACGGTGATGCACAGATGGAATCACAAGGACTGAGTAAATTAAAATATGCCACAATAAAGAAAATATAAAGCTGTTTAGCTAACCTAAAACATTAAGTTGAGACACCCAGAAAAAAATCCTGGATGGATAATTACTATTTTTAAACTTAAAGGAAATCTGCAGCCTAACATCAGAAAAAGCATAATAATAATAATTATTATTATTTCCTTATCTTGTTAATCCCAAATTAATTGATAATTGAATCACAAGCGCATGAATCGAATCGTGAAATTTGTCAACACCACCCAAATAATCTGAATAAACTGAATTATTGATATTCCACTCTTCCAAGTGGATAATTTTGAGATATCTTTTTTCTTTTCAATATTTCTTTCCTCATCTCAGTGGCAGAGACAGTCTTGCTTTTTCCCATTCATCTCATTTATATTCAGAAGAGAGGAAAATGTGACAGTAATTCGTGAAATCACTCTCAGCCATGCAGAGGTGGTGGCTGAAATAAGAAAAGCAGGAAACGGGGAGCGGATGTCTGACTGACTGTCATGACATGAGAAAAGATAATGCTCCTGTCTGAGAACAGCTTACAGCACTGCTCTTTTCTCACTCTGAAAATAGTCCCTTTTAACTTTTATTCTAAAGAAGAAAATGAACCGAAATGCAGAGTGATTGGATGAAGGAACAAAGCTAGCTGGTTTAATGATCCAGCATGCGAACACCTCTGAAAGGTCTAATAATGTTAGTGAGGAGTTAACGGTGCGAAATCAACACATTTGTGGGGCGACACAGAGCATCAAGACCAAATCCACTGACTGGGCGAACACAAAAGAAATGTTCTCTTCATGCACTGAGCAAATTTATAAAAGATCAGTTATGGGCCAAAATGAAAGCATTTTTTGTATGTAGCTTGCATTTTCTGCACCCACATCAGTGGATCTGACCCTGGACATGGAGATGTGCCTCTTTCCCAGTGGTTCATGCCCGTGTATCTACAGAGGCAGGGGTGGGTTAGGGTTACAGCAGGCAGATTATAACAGTCATGTGTCTTTTTCACCAGGACAAACTACATCCTCTCTGTATTTCAGCAGGCACAACTCTGAACGTACCTGTTTTTCCCTTGGGGCCGTGCTAACTGCCGTCAGAACAGAGGAGGAAAGAGGGAAGGGACAGAAAACCACAATGATAATAATTATAATAATTTAAAATAAAAAGAAAACAGAGAAAGAAAAGATAGGACACCAGTTAGAAACCAAACAGACGACAGAGAAGAAATGAGAAATGATTGGCATATTCACCACAGAAGCAGAGGAGAAATGACGACCAGCATGCAGATCAATTTCATTGGCACATTTCTAGTCGATTCAAAGTTAAAAACACAACCTTGCTTGCTTGCTTACCTTTGTAACTTTACTTTGTAAAAAATTTGGAAAATAACCCCTAATCTATGACCTGGACTCAATTGTCGAGAAGGAAAGAACTGTGAGCTTGAGCTAACATTCACAGGAAGGCAAATCTGTGCAAAAAGGATTGGCCGTCACTGCTATAGTAAGGCTGTACTTTAAGTAGGGCTGCAAAAAACAAAATCTCGATAAAATCAGTAATGAAACAAAAAACAAACTTCTTTATATACAAGTTGGGTTCTGTTTTAAATTAGAAAAATTGAAGTACAACTGATCATTAGGTTGAGATCATCATATTGTGTTTTTATAGTTTATGCCAGGGATACTCAAATTAGATATCGCTCAAGGGACACTTTCAGAAAATGCAGGATGACCAGGGGTCAGTGAATAAATAACCAGGCAATACTTGATTTACATGTGGTATAGACAGAAGTATAAACCACAGAGCTACTGTATGTGTTTAACCAGCCTCGTATTTCTGGTCAGTCTTTGAAAAGCATTTCCAGCATAATATCCAATGACAAAGAATTAAAAACTGTAAATCTTATGTATGCATGAATACATTAAATCCGTGATGAAATGAAAAGAAGCACTGTGTCGTACATGATAGTGAAAAGAATAGGAACTTGGTGTGTTGGTTCGCGTTAGATGGGGCCATTTGTACTCCAAAACGTATGCAAATTTCAATAAAAGACTAAATGATTGAAGAAGTCTACCATACGTCACCAAGAGAAGTCTGTCATTTTCACCAGAAGATCGAGTTATGGCAATTTTTATAAAAAATTACAAGGTCAAAAATAAATAAATAAATCAAACATATGCATAGATGAATTGTTCACAATATGATCAGTAACATGAATTAAAAATTTGATTGTGAATTTTATGCTAACTTAATTAAATGAATAAATTAACTTTAATAAATTACTTTAGAAATACAATAAGACAAAGAAAAGGTCACACTAAACTAAAAATGAAGACTTTATTGAATTTCAACACTGATTAGGCTACCAAATAACAAAATCAAGCAACAAAATACACAGCATTACAATGATCTGTGGTCATACTGGAAGTCAGTAGTGTAGTGCGACAAAACTAAAACAGTGTTTCCATTGTAGACATTTTGATTAGTGGCCCATAGGCTGAACTTTGAGTATCCCTGGATTACAGCATTGTACGCTTTTTGTCGCATTACATGAATATTATAGGGTTGTCAACCGTAACAGCACTACCGATACCCATCGGTTCTAAAACAAATAGTTGATGGTACCAGCATTTCTGCAGTACCAATTGCACAGAGTATATTTGGTACCTGCTGATAGACGCTGCTTTCAAACGCTCGTTTCATGCTTGTTTGAGTGCTCTCTGAGCACCAAAGGTTTACAGTGTGTTTTAAGGTTGAGCCTTGTAGCCTAACCCTGTAAAGCAAGTGAACACTATGACCCATCAGAGGTGCTAGTCAGAAATCTGCTTAACACAGCTGAGGTAAAAGGTTTTCATTATAACCTTTTATTATAACCAACAAAGTGTTGGTTCATTGTATGACAGCTGTGGTGGATAAAAAGGGAGGCTCTTCTCTTGCTTTCAGTTTAATACCCATTCAAAATTTGAATATAATTTTTCATGTCTCGAAGTACACTGCAACGTTTCTGGATTAACAAACGTATTTTAATATGCGATTGAATCGGAAACTGTGATGACTCTGACAGTGATAACTATTTCATTCAAAAACTACAACCTCAACAGTTTGCTCTGGTATCGAGAAAAGCAAAATTTTACTGGTGTTTGTACCGACTATTGAAATGTTGGTACCATGACAACCCTAGAATACAATGTAAAATGTTTCTTTATATACTGTATATGATATAGTAAATGCATTTACTATGCAAGCATTAAATAAGTCTGAAGGGAGCGTTACGCAAATCTCAAGGTGAGTCTCAGGTGAGCTTGATGCGAGTTACACTTGAAAACAAAGAACAGTACCTGAAGAGCCGGAGGGGGGCGGAGCTCCAGCCTTCTGCCATATCGTGGCCTCTGCCGCCAGCCG
This sequence comes from Pimephales promelas, assembly GCF_016745375.1. The sequence continues at coordinate 12,989,865 of NW_024121099.1, read as the reverse complement.
TCTCACGTACACCTCATTCACGTCCAGCAAGATGTTCTCAGGCTTTATGTCTGTATGGATGATCTTGCATTTTGTGTGTAAGTAATCCAAGCCCTCAAGAACCTGGAGGAGAGAAATAAGATTAGGGATGTAAATTTACAGAAATTCCCATAATCAATCAGTAAATATTTAAATTAACAATCAATTAAACATTAGCCTTAACCAATTAAATCTTACTTAACAACCATTTTAACCAACACAAAATAGGTGTAAGCTTAAAGGGATGGTTCGGAGTAATTTCAACCTCGGGCCTCGAGGTCATTTCCGCGTTTTTGGTTAATATTTTTTCGAAAATACGGCGTGTTCGCTTCTTTTTTTCTTTATTTATCAGCTGCAAGTGTTTTGAGCATGAGAATCATCTCAAAATGCTTAATTGACTATCGATATATCGGTTAAATTATTATAGACAATTAATCGACCATCAATTAATCCTTAGCATCCCTAATCTGAACCCTTCCCAGGGGTTTGATGGACCTGCAATGTGTATACTGTATACTGGTAAAAACAAGCCTGAGAAACTTGTTTCTTTTTGACATTATTATGAACAGAAAACTGACCCACCTGTCGAAGAATGCTCTTCACACAGACCAGAGGAAGACCCATGTAGTTCGATTTGATGATCCATTTCAACAGCTGGTGGCCGAGCACCTCTAGTACCATACACACATCTGAGAGGACAAGGAGTCAAGGACAGAGTCTGTGATTATTAAACCACAGGAAATAATCTATTATGCTATTTAAATATGGAGTCAGCCGTTTCCACGCATCCCAGAGTGAATGAGTGCCACAGTTTTGTCTGCTACAGATACTCAAGTGAGCTTTTTTGATAAAAAGCTAAAGTCAAATACAACACAGAAACTAGCAAAATAAATGTTCGGTTTAACCTTTATGGTTTAAAATTATGACAGAAAAATATTATTATTATTATTATTAATATTTATAATAACAAAATAATGTTTTTTTTTTTCAAAAAACAGATTTTTTGTTTTTTCACAAAAAAAATCTGTTTTCTGTTGTATTTTCACCTTTATTTATTTTACCTATTATATCACATTTATATATTTATTTATTTAAACTCTGCGTATTGATAATTGATGAACTAAAAACGTGTGATGGATTAAGGGTATAATAAATCACATAAATATTATCTAAATCATACAAAATGATTATTCTAAATAGCATTACTAAAAGCAGAGCCCATCTAACGGAGAGCCTTGGCACTTCCTATTAGCCCCATTGTGTATCATCCTGGTTGCAGTTCCATTAGAATTCCACTGGAGGTGATCGCGGGCAAGAGAAAAATGAATGGGAGTCTATGGGGCTAAACGGCTAAAAGTGTCTCTTTCACCTGCTTGTCGTAAAATTAACAAAGATTTTATTGTTGATTCCGCAAGTTCAATATAGATTATAGGCCAAAAGTCGAATGAACGAGTACTTATGTCCTTTTGATTTCTTACAGGTTAGGCCGTTGTTGGCCGGAACACGCTAGCATTCTGCTATTGTGTGACATCATCACAGTTTTGAACGGATTTTTAGAACAGATAAGTGAACTTAAAAATGCAATTTTCAGCTGAGATTATTATCTTAGCCCTCCCTTTTGAATGCAACTTTAAAATTACTTGACAAAAAATTACATCCTGAGAAAAGTGGATTTATGGGGGTGAAACCCTATTGACTCCCACGAGGACCACGAGCGCCCCTGCATGGACAGAGACGTGTTACTGCAGCCAGTCCAGAACCCGGAAGTAACCAGCCAGTGCCAATTCTCTTCAATTAGACATTCTCTGCTAAAAGCCAGACAATTTTGTCTTTAAAATCATTTGCTATGTAGTGACCTTTAATTTGGAGTTGAAACAGGTGTAGTGACTTTATCCTTTGCTCACAGCTGATTGGTCCAAGTAGGTTTGCAACCTCTTACCTGGAACATAACTAGCCCCGGACCAGGTTAGCCGTGGAGCGTAGCCAAACCACTTTCATAGTGCCTAAAACCCAACCTTAAACATACCTGGCTAGCCACCTAAACTGGCTTCATTGGTATAGGCCCCTGATATAACTTCTACAGCTAACAGAGGAGCATCAGCATGCTGATCACATGACAGGCAGTAAAGGATACGAACACCATTGACACCAGAGATTTTGAAGTCATCGATGAGCTGTACTACCCTCTCTCGTTTGGGGTCTGTGGGGTCGCTGTCTCGCACCTGAGGAAAAACGCTGTCAGAATATATTCATCTTTGTTTTTAAATGACATAAAGATGGTTAATGTATTCAATTCTCAGACTTACACATTTCAGTAGTTTAATCTCATCCAGTGCAGTCTCAGTGTAGTGCTGGGCACTTTTAACCACCTTCAGAGCCACAAACCGTTTCCGTCTACAGACAAATTTCATATATTATTGAATTCACACAGACATGTGCGGCTTGCTATCCATACATGACTATCTGGCTATCCATAATCTGACCTCGGCTTACATCTCAATATTTAGAGATTGCACACCTAGTTCCAGCAGTTTAATCTCAGGGATTAGGATTCGTGTAGATCCCAGCATGTAAAATACTCACTGTAGATCCCAGCACAGCCATACAGTGGAGAAATGACCCCATCCCAGTTTCCTGACCACGTGATATCTGCCATTAAATAAGTCTCCAATCTTCACTGGATAATATCCTCCTGAAAATGAATTGTTATATAGCAATCATTCAACCAGTCATAATCATTCATCACTGCTGTAACAATAACACGTATTTTACAACAGCTTTGAATGCAACTCATTCAATCAGAAATGGAAACATTTGTTTTGTAATATTAGTTGTTACTGTTATAATACTTGTTTCATAAAGTGAAGCTGTTTTGCACCAGTTATATTATTGATAACTAAAACTTATGCCTGGTTCAGATTATATGATTTTTTTTTTGTCTGTTACGATAGTCACTGTGTCAGATTACGCGATTTTGACTCCTAAAATCTTGGCATGTCGTGGACAAGACACATCATACTACACGTTGCTTGAACATGAAGAGCATGAACGAGTTGAGTTTGTGACAAAACCTTTTGCATTACTTATTCCGTCTCATACTCAGAAAGTAGAACTGAAGTGACATTCATTACAAGATACTAGGTGACAAAAAATGTTTTAAAAAACGTGCGACACCTTTAATTTTAAAAGGCTTTTTAAACCTGCTAAGATTTATCCAGCCAAGAATAAGCCTAGAACTGCTTTTCTGATGGACGCAAATTCGTTATTTCAATTGTAGGCACGCGTGGCGAGATGAAAACATTGTAACATCTCATCTCAACAGGCCATGTGACAAAAACCAACCGATCAGCTTCGGCCTTTCGGTAACAACATCGAAAGCTCGGCCGAACAGCTGATCATTGCTGTACAGGGCGGCTTTTTATTTCTCATCTCTATAAATATATCAAGTAGTAAAGCTAAGGCTAGAAATCAATTCATTCTTTGCTAATACTTCCTCATTCTCATGGAGAGCGCCGCTTTCTCCTTTCCAAAAGCGCTTTCTCTCCCGTGGCATCTGTCGTTGCTATGCAACCATGAACAGAGGCGGCCTGGAAAAACGAGCGCGCTTCCCGCGCGCCTACATTTGAAATAACGAATTTGCATGTGCAGAAAAACTAGCTATGTGAACGGTCCCTTATGGCAATGTGACATTAGCCTAATCGAAAATAGTTCCATATGTGGCTCTTTCCTCCTTTCTTGTCAACAAGTGGATTCAGAGCCACCACATTAGCCGCGCCAGCGGTCGCCGTGTCTCAGTGTTTTTAGGTGTGTAGGTGAATGTCGTGATATTACTGGTCATGAGAAGATGCAGCGGTGCTGAAAATCCAGTGGTGGCGCTGTGCCGCTGTAAAATACATTGTAGGGGAAACACTGTATATATATATTTTTTCTTTTCTTTTTGTCCTGGCATTCTTTCTTGTGGTACCCTATCAGTGACATACCTGACTGACAGGCTCATTATGTGGGTCATTCTCCTCTCAGGTGTGAACCACAGCATTATTCATGATCATTCACGAATATTGCCTTTCCAAAAAAAAAAGTGTTGTACAAAATTTAAATCAATGTATTGTTTTATGTGAATGATTAGGCAGGATGATTTTCAGATCATTTTGAAGCAGAAACTCTAGGCAACAACACCCATTAGTCAAAAGTCTTGTGGACACATATTTAGTATGTGTTTTGTGGCCTTATTTCAGATTATTATTTCTAACTTTAAGTTTTAGTTTTTTCAATAACCATGCATAAACATTATTCTCTCAAAAATACAAACATGTACATGATGCTCACATATTATGGTAGCCCAGTTTGCGCTAAATAGAATGTAACGACTCCTTTGCCATTAATATGTTTTAATATGTGCATGTCAAAACATCTCAAGGACCCCAAAAACACCTTAGGCCACAGAGGGTTAATATTTTAATAATTTATCTTTTTTTCCCACAAACTAACTGTAATGAGATACACGTATCATGTTGTTAGATTTTGGTGATATCGTCCATCTTTTTAGGTTGAACAACTTTATATATAGAATCAATAAGTATCTTTAAAACTAGTTATACAGAAAATAAAACTGATTTCTGATGATAATCCTACCTTTACAGTAATCTGACGGATTCTCCTGCTCCTCGTCATCTGACCCGAGTAATTCTGCTGGGGGTGGGGAAAAGTCTGGAGGGGGAGGGCTCAGAGCTTGTGGTGGGGTCAGCTGATTGGACGGGTCCGGTGGAGTGGGAGGAGTCGTGGAGGGAACTGAAGGTAGGCCCAGTGAAGGTGTAATGGGAGTGGAAGGTGTGTCTGGAGACGAGAGGACGCTGGGTGAGGAAACCACTGTGATGGGAATGGAGTGAGGGAGGGGGGCTGGAGGCTGGAGGTCTGGTGGGCTCTGGGAAAGGTTTAACGGAGGCGTCGGGGGCGATTCTGGAGGGGTGGCGGATCTGTGGATGGTGAGGATGTGGCACAGTTCATCTGAGGAGGGGATCTGGGGTCTGAAGAGCAATAAAAAAAAGAGAAGAAGAGGTGTTTTAATACAACATCGGGTGGTTGGCATCCTGTGTGAAAGTACATTCTTCTACATTACGTCACTTCTTTGTTGTCTATGCCAAACACAGCCATGTTTAAAGGCGCAGAATGTTACTATTTATAATCAAGCATCACTGATGACAACTTCATAAATAATACATCAACAGCTACTACTTTTCATAAGCAATCTCTAGCGGTGACTTTCATACCTAGGGCTTATGATCTCACTCGAAATACATATTCTTCGACCATCTGTGTGCTTCAAAACATCAATGCAACATCTTAATATAAAGCCACACTGTGTCTCAGTCCATCTAGCTTTCAACAAGTACTTCCAAAGGGGTTAGCAACAGTGGTCAACCAAAATGTTTTTTTTTTCCAATGATGATATCTAGAGAGCAACATGGCTATTATTATAATGGCAGAAATGGACATTATACACAATGACATTCTGTCAAAATAGAACAGTTTAACAACTACATCATTGTTTGATATTAATGATATTTCAGTGCAACATTAAAAGCATGCCATTTTTTGTCTGTGTTACTGGCATAAACAGTAATGGAAGCTGATGGTGTAAATATAATGTCTTGTTAGAATATGATACTTTGAGCACGTGATATTTATGTAGGAGAAGCACATACACATCTGTTCTACATCTTCTCGCTATACCGGCCTACTTACCGAAAATCTGAATCGCAGCACTGCCATGGACCCTTTTTACAGACTGTGATGACGGGATCGTTTTTTATATAACGACAATTGTGTTTGGCTTGAGGGTGATATGTGATAATTTCCCTTTAACCCTTTAGTTTGTCATTTCACTTTTTGACCATTTTAGTCTTTACTGAAATTTGGTGTGTAGTAAATTTACAAATGTGTGAAAACGATATCTGTACATGATCTGTGTTTCTTATCCATGGTGTGTATTGTTCAGATTTTTTTTTCCAGGGGTGTGTTAAAATAGGTTCCACGTGCATGGACTGGGAGGGAGGGCCATGAGTCAATATGCTTATCTGGAGAAGTGACTCCCATGGCCACCCTCCTATATATTTTTAGCATCATCTCACAGAGTAGAAACCCAGATCTGGATTCTGCCCAGTTAGACACACTCACCCCAGCTCCAAACTAGAGATCTCCACTGCTGCTGCTGTTTTGCGGTGCTTCTTGTTTTTCCTCTTCTGCTTTTTACCGAGGCTGTTCTGGGGAAGGCTGTTATCACTGCTGAATACTGCCAGGCATCAGAGAGAATATCATATAACAGAATACATATTAGACACGCTGTTATAGGCACCCCCACCCCCCAATTCACTATGTATGAGTAACTAATGGAGGGCAATCCAGCAACATGCATAATCAGATCGAGGATATTTCATCGTAAACGGGCTATATGACTTTACTAATCCAATACATTTATCAATAATCCACCGATTAATTCATACGAAAAGAAGAATCTGTGAACATCCAAACATTAGATCTTCTAAACGTGCTCGCGCTTAGCTTTACCGCTAACACGGGCTCTAGTCATCAAAACAAGCGTCATTTTAACCCTCCGACAAGCAGACACTGTTTCGTTTATACTCAAAACATATAATAAACCCACAGACATTAATATGTTTACGGCTGTTTGGCTGTTTTCTAATACAAACACTCTTACCGTTCATCGATATCATCGGGACAGCTGTCACCTCACGGAACGCACATTCGCTTCAGTAGGTCCTGCGCATGCGCACTGAGGCACTGTGTATTGACAACAGGTCACGCACAGACAGCCTCTGAGACAGCCTACATGGAATAAATACCAAATAATATTTTTATACAATTTTAACTTAGTTCTACTATTTGGCTACTTTCATTTCTGAATCAAAAAAAAAAAAATTTCACCTTAGACATCTAAGCCTTGTCTTTTTTCGAATTATTTATCTGAAGCAAGCAAACGTCATATATATATATATATATATATATATATATATATATATATATTGCTACCAGCTACTGTATGCCAGGCTGACCTGAGGAAGCAAAATGGCCCCTCTCTCTCTCTTTTTTTTTCAGCCTAAAGTGTCAAGGTTAAGACTAGGATGGCAGGACTGAAGGAACACATCATGTTTTTCATTTAAATTATTTTAGTAACCTAATGTTTAACTTAGTCTATTTCCACTATATTTAGCTATAGCCTATATTTTTAGGCACATTCTAAACCTGTAACAAAATATATTTTTCCACCTCATTATTGAAGACTTTTTTTCTTTTTCAAATGTGACTACAAAATAAAAGATATGTATATTATGTGTGACAATTTTCGGTAACTCTTTACAATAAGGTTGCATTAACATGAACTAAGAATAAACAATACTTTCACAGCATTAATTAATCTCTGTTAATATTATTTTATGTATCTAAGCTAACATGAACTAACAATGAACAGTTGTAATTTTTATTAATAACATTAATGAAGATTCATAAATACATGTTATTGTTAATTAAGATTAGTTAACGGATTAACTAATGGTAAAGTGTTACCTAATTTTCATGAAAATGGTTCATAATATGTGGGATCCATCCAATTAAAATATTGGGTGCATCCAAGATCACACACTTCTCTATATAGTAGGCAAAAATAGTATGTGATAAAAAGTAGCATGTCTGAATTCACAGTAATCATAAAAGTACCAGGATGACCTACGAATGATTCTGGCGAGATTCTGAAATGATGGACACTTTAGTATCCCATGAGGCCACGGGAGAGGGTTTGTGAATGGCAGTGAAGTGAAGTAACTGATGCTGGTAGGTCACATGATAATGACAACATGTCGATTATAGTACGTCCATTTTACATTCATACTATATCATACTTTTTAGTACCTACTCAAGAAAGCATGCAATTTCAGACCCAGACATTGTCCCAGACTCTTTTTTTTGTCAACAGATTCAAATAACATCTTCACTGTTAAAATTATAGCTTTATTTTTTTCTTCCCAGATACAAATTTCCATTTCACTCATTTTAACATTTCAGCTCCCAATTTCTCCTGATTGGAGAGAGTAAATCTGTCCAAGTAAAAAAAAAAAGAAAAAAGAAAAGAAACAAACAAAGAAGAACATGTCCTCTTCACAATATGTACAGGCACATATACACAGTTGTTAGCAAACTATACACAATACAAATACAAAAGAGTAAGTCTTTCGACTGGGTTTAAGTTCTCTTTTAACCCCAACTTCATTAGAAAATTACCATATATTATTATTTTTTTTTAACCCTTGTATAAAAGTTGTGTAAAACTCAGGGAGCAAGGGCTCCATATACACCAACAACTCTCTAAACAACGGTCTGAATTGTTTATCGGCAAAGATACAAAGCTGTAATCCACGCAATTGGCAAAACAGTAAATCGCTAGACTGTACAAAAAGATTTTGCTGGATTCTCTCAGAGAAAAGTGTACATAACAGGAGATTCACGAAAAAAACCTCAACATCATGTACGAAGCGCTACAATTACTTACAAACTGTCATGCATACACCCACACACACACACACACATTCTCAGACAGTGTTTTTATGAGAGACATGCACTCATAACGCAGTCCATCGAGTGAACCTCTCAAAAAGCACCCCAATCAGAAAATCCAATCAAATCTCAAGCATGCATCAGCCTATAATAATCAGAAAAATACACCAAGAGGCCAAACACATTCAACAACAGGATAATAAACACACAGAATGAGAAAACTAATACGTTTCCCATTTTTAAAACCCAACCCTGTGCATTCATTATTATGATGAAGCCTAATAGCTCAAAATCACATAAATAAATGCAGGAACAGGGAAGCCTTCAAAAATACATCTGAGATGTCTAGATAGCATTAAATCCATTATTTTCAGTTTTATACACAAAAGGGATCAGCTTCATGATCAAAACTACAAAAAAATTAGACATTATGGATAAGCCAATATGTAAACACAAAGTGCTTCAGGAAAAAAACAAAAACAAATTATACGCAGCTAAAAAACAGATGCACAAAAAAAAAAAATCCAATTTACTCCATCATCATCATCATCACTCCAGGAAATGAGCTGGTAGGGCAAACTAGAAATGAATTAGGTTACTGAATCCATTGAGAATCCTGAGACTCTGCTTCATGTGATCTTTACAACAGGCAACAGCTGTGCCACAGTTCATCATCTTCTCCATTTGGCAAGTAATGTCAAGCATGTTTACTTGGTAGACGTTATAAAAAGTAACAAAGAAGGCACATTTGGCGCTCGTGTATAAATAAAGCATTATTTACAATATAATAAGTTAGTTTCTATTCAGTGTCTGATGTACACAACTCTCAAGCCGACCGCTGCTTTCAAATCATCGGGACCAAGCGAATAAAGATGCTTTTCTCCACTTGTCGACCCAAAATGTTTCGATACCTCCCAAGAACCTGCAATTGTCACGCGTGAGACTGAATCTTTGAGAATTGTGCTCTCTTGTGCTGTTAAATTCAAAGCATTAGGAAATCAATGCCATGTGGAAGTGTGGCTCAATCGCACAAATGTCTTATTTCATGCAAATTTGCACTTTGCAAATTAGGTTTCATTAGATTAACATTAGAACGAACTAAGAATGAACAATACTTCTACAGCATTTATTAATCTTAGTTACTATTGATTTAATAATTTACCACATAATTAAAATCAAAAGTTGTTGTTAACTTCAGTTAATGCACTGTGAACTAACATAAACAATGAATGTCTGTATTTACAAAGATGAATAAATACTGTAATAAATGTATTGCTCATTGTTAGTTCATGTTCATTAACGAATCAGACTTTATTGTAAAGTGTCACCAAAATTGTATTTTGATCGAAGAAAAAAAAAAATTCAGGACCATTAAGTTTTTGTGAATTTTGTGAAAAACATTTTTACAAGAATTACGATACATTAAAAAAAAAAAGATATATTAGTTCAAGAGTAAAAAATATGTTGTGCAAAATATAATTAATTAATTAATTTTTTAAAAAAAGTGTTGATTTGAGACTGAAATGTATCCTGGACCCATATTTTACAGGCTATAGTGCTACAAATCAGAATTCAGATGAGCACATTTAATAATTCTGTATCCCTGTGTGAGAAATTCTAGATTTGAGATCCTAACAACAACAGAAAACTTGAAACCTGCGACCGTATGTCCTGCTTTTGCATGCAAACATAAAGCTACACAAAAACACACACACAAATATTGTGCTCTTATAACATGTTCTGGCACTTGTGTGCATAGACTTACACTACGGTCCCTGTAAAAGCTTAATACTTGTTTTGATCTGCAATACTAATGTAGAAATGTTAGTATAAAAGGTTAATACAACACGGCCAAGGACAGTCTTTTGAGTTTAGGATTTGATAGTGGGGGAACAAAACACTCGAAGTACATGTGGGACTTATTCACAGCGCTGACGTGATTGTAATGGTTGAACGTGATGGGTTTTGTTGAAACTCCATACGGTAGATCTGAGATCACTTGAATGGAAGTAAAAACAATATAAAATGTGTCTTGGCATGTCAAAACGTGAGAGCTGCTTCAGTAGTGTCATTAAAATAGAATTTGAAATAAGTAAACTTCACATATACAGCAGACCCCACACACACACACACACACACACACACACACTCAGAGTCTCAGTCTGAAAAGCAATCCTTCTCCAATAAAAATCCCATTAAGGATTTATCGAATGATAGTGATGTTTCCGGTTCCCTTTTGTTAAGAGCATACAGCAAGTTTATGTGAACGGCTGTGGAAGCGCGCAAGGGTTTGACGGAGTGGTGGCATTACATCAGCCGATCAATCGAAAAGCACTGATTTGATTGCTCTCAGATGTGATTATTGATGAGTTTAGGCAAGTCTAAAGGTCAGTGACTTTATTCTCCACCAGGGCGGCGACCTGCTGAAGCCGATAGGCCAACTGCATCTTTTGACCCGCAGCGTCCTCCTCCAGAGACATGATGATCTGCACATAATGCAGTATGTGAGATATATTAATTTGCTCTAACACATACAACATAAGAAGCTTGAATCAGTCCCATACTGACCTGATCATAGTATTTGTTGATATATTTGTACAGCTCATGCAACGCCACCAAACTGTTCATCTCGGATGCAAAGCTCTAAAAAACAGACAGAAACTTTTTATGATAAAGAAAGAGAAAAACATTTTAAAAAAGAAGGGAAGTTTAGTTCAAAACACATTTTTTACCATTTACATGTATATATTTTTTAGATGTTTAAAATTTGTTGCACCCCTTAATTATATATTTTTTTTACAAATAGCACAAATTAAAAAAATATTCATTCAAAAGTTTAAACCACATGATATGATGTTTGTCTAACAAATATTTCAAATGATTAATTCAAAGGATATTTTTTATATTTTCCAATTATTTATTCAAAACCACATCACACGAGTTTCTGACACTCAAATGAACTAATTGAAAAGAACGGCCATGTCTCTGGAGAAACTCTCGAAACATCTTATTAAAAACTGTTTCTTTCAATTAAGGAACATTTCTAAGATAAGAGCCTTGGTGTCAAAAGCCGAGTTGGAGATGATCATTCATGCTTTTATCTCGTCTCGCTTAGACTATTGCAACAGTCTTTTTTATTTGCCTTAATAAGAAGGATCTTGGTCGTCTCCACACTGTCCAAAACTCTGCTGCTAGGCTTTTAACCCACACGAGTAAAAGGGCACATATTACTCCAGTTTTATTACTCCATTCCAGACACATGACGAGTTTATTTATTACTAAAATCAAGTTATTTATTTAAAAAAGAAATTAAAATATAATTAAAAACATTTTTTCAAAAATTCAAAAAACACCACATGACATATATCAAATAAATAATGAATAATTGTAATTCAGAAATTAATAACATGATCAATGTGTATTCATTCAAGTAATCTAATAAATTAATAGAACAACTAATAAGTGTCACATAATTGATCCTTAAACTGGACATTAAATCCTAGATTCTCAATGTGGTTTCATAATTTCCGACCCTGCTGTCTGTTAAAATGTAAAAACACATTCAGAATTTTAATTTAAAACAGAATAAAATTCAGTCTCACCCCAGACAGCTCTGTGAGGGTTGAATTCATTTCCTGGTAACAGCCGGACACGGCGTTGTGAATATCACTGTAGTACCTGCAGGACACGAAGAAATATCAACTTCCTGCATCCATTTCAGCGCTAATAGATGTGTTTGAAAAGGGCCGTATCACTGTATAGCGTTTAGATCTTCTCACCTCTCCACCAGCTGCTTGTATCGTGGGATTTCTCTGGCATATAACAGCTTATTTACAGGAGAATCCTGAAGGAAAAGGCACACAACAATGAGGTTCTTTCAAGCCAAGTTATTTTATTTTTCTCTTTCCTGCCCTTGTTCATCTTCTCGCCCTACATGCACACTCTCGACCATAATGAGGTCACGGCTAGAGAGGTCAAGAGGTTAATTGCAGTACTGACCCGGCCCACTTTGTGCTCGGATGTAGTGCAGGAATCAATGAAGGTCTGTGCGATAACGGAAAGGACGGCATCCACGCTATCCGTCACCTGCACGTCAAAGACAAACTGAGGATTCTTCAAGATGTTGACCCAGAAACGCAAAGGCAAACTGTAAGGCGGAGGGAAGACAAGAGTGCATTTAAATTAACATTTAATATAACGAACATGGAAACATGAGGGTTCTCCAAAACCTTTCCAATCATTTGCAATCACAGAGTAAGGATTTCTAAAAATCAATTCAAATTCACTAATGAATCATTCAGACTAATTTCTGAACCAGTTCGACCAACTGATTGTGGGAAAAAAAATATTGATTTGCTTGCTTAGCAAATTTTACACAAGGACAGTGACTATTAATATTACAAAATGGAAATATGTACAAAAATTGTATTCACTATAGACATTTTCAGATTTCATGAATTTCCAGAGCTTTTCAATTATCTTTGTAAAAAATTTATTTTTTGGACATCAATGGACATCAACATGTCTTGCGACCATGTTTTATTCTATATTTAGTCAATAAAATATATAAGATTGAAGCAACGAGAAAAAAATTTGCATTTGTACTTTATGAAATGGATGAAAAATGGATTTGCCCTCCTATTGACCAATGAATATCCATCACTTTACCAGAAAATGAAGATTTTAAAGATTTAAAAACTATTTTATAGACTTTTTTTGAGAAAATACTTTTCTAGACCTGAAAAACACATTTCCGAATTCCCTGAATTTTCCAGGATTTCAATAACCATAGAATGACAACATGAATGTCTACCAACTAACAATCGAGTGAAATAAAAATATGTCCACTTCAAATGTCATATTTAATCTGAATTCCTGAACCCTTAATTAAATAGTTTTATAGATGTAGGCAGTTACGCTGACCTGTTTGTTTTCCAGATGTGAACGGTCTCTGGGTCATCGATGCCGTGTTTCTCTGCCATGTCGTCCAGGAAGTCAAAGAAGAATCTGACAGCGATGGGTGGAGGCCGTTTCGTACTCAGAATGGCTACAAAGACATCATCTACAAACTTCTGCAGAGTACCCTGAAGATACACATTTATAAACACAGAGCAGCTTTCAATCACACTGACAGTCGGCAGCAGAAGACAGATCCCAAACAAACATAAGCAGCGGCAGGATCCGTTTGAACTGTTTTTGTGTGTGCTGTTTTAAAGATGACTCAATCACAAACATCTCACTTACCTTCATTGAAAGCAGTCGTGTAAGGTAGATCTCAGGAATAGCTTTTGCCCGCTCTCTTTCTCTCATGCTGCTCTTCCTGTGTTTGGGGATCTCGGCATCTTCGCTCGGCTTCACCAGATGCCACAGCCGAAGGCCTTCCTCCTCCTCTCCCTCCAGCATTGGAGTTTCTAGAGCAATTTCAAGGAGCAGACCAGATATCAATACGATATATATCATTTTTGCTCTCTGATGGTCAGTAACGAAGTGAATAAAGTGTCAAATAAAGTGAAGTGATAACAGTTTATTTTTTATTGACCAAAAAAGCATTCAACTTACTCTCTCCAGTCTGGTAGATCTGATTTACTCCAAGGGAACTCTGGGAACGAGGGATGAGAGCGACGGTGGCCCCATCAGGTACCTGAGAAAACAAGAGGAAAGAGAGAGACTTAGAGCTAAATCAAGTCAACCAACCAACTCACAAAATCAACCAATTAATGAACTAAACCAACCAACGTGAACCAACTCTCAAAAATCAGCCATCCACACCAAAACATCAAACAACCTCACAAAATCAACCAATTAATTAACTAAATCAACCAACCTGAACCAACTCTCAAAAATCAGCCATCCACACCAAAACATCAAACAACCTCACAAAATCAACCAATTAATTAACTAAATCAACCAACGTGAACCAACTCTCAAAAATCAGCCATCCACACCACAACATCAAACAACCTCACAAAATCAACCAATTAATTTTCTAAATCAAATCAACCGACTCTCAAAAATCAGCCATCCAAATCAAAACAAACAATCTCACAAAATCAACCAATTAATTAACTAAACTAACCAACCAACTCACAAAATCAACCAGCCAACTTACAAAATTAACCAGTCAACTTACAAATCAACCAACCAACTCATAAAATTAACTAGTCAACTCACAAACCAACTCACAAAACAAACCAGTCAACTTACAAATCAACCAACCAACTCACAAAATTAACCAGTCAACTTACAAATCAACCAACTCACAAAATTAATCAGTCAACGTACAAATCAACCAACGAATTCACAAAATTAACCAGAGTCAACTCACCAAACCAACCAACCAACTCACAAAATTAACCAGTCAGCTCACAAACCAACCAATTCACAAAATTAACCAGTCAACGTACAAATCAACCAACTCACAAAATTAACCAGTCAACGTACAAATCAACCAACCAATTCACAAAATTAACCAGTCAACTCACAAACCAACCAACCAACTCACAAAACAAACCAGTCAACTTACAAATCAACCAACCAACTCACAAAATTAACCAGTCAACTCAAAAATCAACCAACCAACTCACAAAATTAACCAGTCAACTCACAAAATTAACCAGTCAACTCACAAAATTAACCAGTCAACTCACAAACCAACCAACCAACTCACAAAACAAACCAGTCAACTTACAAATCAACCAACCAACTCACGCAATTTACCAGTCAACTCACAAATCAACCAACCAACACACAAAAGTAACCAGTCAACTCACAAAATAAAAAAACAAAATCAGGTTTACGTTTACACGACAATATGCTTAAAACAGAGAAGTCATTCCTTTGAGTTTTCCGCATCCTACGTCAATCGGACATTGTCAAAACGATCCACATTTACATAGATCCGTGAAAAATACTAAAAATGCTGTATTCTGCAGCCAGGCCATTAGATGGCGATGAAACACTATAGACTGAACACGTAATAGGCATGTTCACGACGTCACCGTCTTCAGAGGTTCGCGTTCTTGTCGTTCACACAGAGACGTTTTCAAAAATGTGTCGTGTAAACGAACGGCCAAAATGCATACTTTTCACGTTTTTACTTTAAAACGGTGTTGTGTAAACAGCTCCTCAGAATCAACCAATCAGACAATCAATCAACCTACAAAGAAACAAGTCTACCATCCCACAAACCAATCAGCCAACAAACCAGTCAATTAACTAATCAGCCGACCCACATTCAACCAACCAATTCATCTGAACGAACTATACCTTGTAGTGCTGTAAAGTGTTGATCCGTTTCCAACGACCCTGGACGATGCCTGTGACATCATCATCAGACAGAGTCAGGTGACCCGCCTGGCCAGATCGCCACTCTGTGAAGGAACACAATATGCAAAATATAAAGCTTTTACAAACAAACTGAACATTGTAGTGACTAGTCAAGGTGTATCGAATTCTAGTGCAATACTTCTAATCTACCAAAACCGTACCAAGGTCCAGTGAGTCTGCGGCTGGTCTCTGGGAGAATGGCGCTCCTTTATAAATCTGGTCCAGGATTTTATCTTTAACCTGAGTGATGGTGTCAGAGTCGAGAACTTTAACAGGGCAGGGCTGGACCTCGACACCACTCTTCACCAGCACTGTCAGAGTCTGAGATGGGAAACACAAACTCTTGTCTCATTCGATTTATTCATTTAGGAGATTTGTTTTGTGTAGCATTGAGATGGACGTATTACAGAGACACACCACAGAGCAGTAGTCGATGTCCTCTCTGAGCAGGTGGCTGTCGTTGAGAGTGCGTTTGGCTTTGCCCGTCACTGCATCCACTGGTCCTTTATCTACCTGGTATTTAATAGCCCTGTACAACTTGTACAGAGGCTCACCAGCAACCTCCTGCACAAACACACACACTTACATGCATTAGCACTTGCAATTATGTCTGTCACAATAAATGTTGATTATATGTTTTATTAAAACCATAATCCATGAGAAGTCTAATGTTAAGGCCCCAATACACTTCAAGAGAAAGAGAACAAAAATGCTGTGACGTCATTTAGAACAAAATCAGACCAAAACAAAGTTAATTTTGCATTTGTTTTGGGATTTTGATACAGCCTGCCAAAGCAAACTTTCCAGAAAAATTGTCTGGTAAACACCTCCGATCTACCATTGGTGTGGCTCTGAGGCTCCGCCTTCTCCGGTTCATTTCATATTTACATATTCATCTAAACACCGCATTTATCATTGTTGGTGGCGTCGGGATGTTTGCTAACAATATAACGCTGCAAAGGGATTTGAAACTCATTTTTAGATGAAAGAAAAAGAACTTCGCTGTGAGTATATTGGGGGCATTTACAGTGATTTTACCACAGTTAAGATACAAAGCAGATCTCTGTGAACATGGTAAACAGCAACAGCAATACATCTATGAAAAATATTAATATATGATTATTATATTATATATAAAAATGAACAATAATATATTGATTGTTAGACTCTTGAGAAAAATAAAAATATCAATCAATGCAAATGCACAGAACTGAAGCCATCACATGCTATGATACCTTGAGGAAAGAGTAGAGACAGATGGACATCCAGTTGGTCAGCATCTTTTCCACAACCGTCTCAGTCCTACAGATGACAACACGTGTGTTATATCACTTCAGATTAGATTTACTATAATCAGATCAGGGCGGATCAGACCAATTATTGTGTTTTTTAATGTTTGTAACAAACACATGATGTATTCTTTTGAAATGTTCGCATTTATTTTATGCGAGTTACAACCTTGTCTGTTAGGAGTAAACTAAACAGAAATAAATGCAAATCATTTTAATAAACTAGTAGTCTACTTATTATTACTTATTGAATATTATTGATGTGTTCTTGAAAACATACACAAAGCTACAACACAGCATAACCAAATTACATTTTTAATTACCACCTGCATTGTGGGAAAACAGAAGGTTAAAGGGCCGTACACACCGGGACGAATATAGGCGCACGTTATTCGCCAGCGTTTTTCAACACGTTTTTTGTGTTCACACGATGAGCCGAGTGAGCACGCAAATTCATTCCCTGACATTAGATGGCGCCCCTTTGCTGTGCAATATCGCTCCATAACAGTTTTCTTTTATCGAGATGTTTGTAGTCGCTGTCGCGTTTATCATATAGTTCTTTATGTTGTAACACCAACGAGACCAGCAGCTCCACATTCACCTTGCCTTGCATCTTCCTTATTTCTTCCAGGCAGTGTAGAAGGCGACGCTACCAGAGCCCGTCTAACGGAGAGCCTTGGGAATTCCTATTAGCCCCGTTGTGTATCATCTTGGTTGCAGTTCCATTAGAATTCCACTGGAGGTGATCGCGGGCGAGAGCAGAATGAATGGGAGTCTATGGGGCTAAACGGCTAAAAGTGCCTCTTTCACCTGCTTGTCATTAAATCAACAGATTTTATTGTTTATTCCGCAAGTTCAATATAGATTATAGGCCAAAAGTCGAATGAACGAGTACTTATGTCCTTTTGATTTCTTACAGGTTAGGCCATTGTTAGCCGGAACACGCTAGCATTCTGCTATTGTGTGACATCATCACAGTTTTGAACGGATTTTTAGAACAGATAAGTGAACTTAAAAATGCAATTTTCAGCTGAGTGTATTATCTTAGCCCTCCCTTTTGAATGCAACTTTCAAATTACTTGACAAAAAATTACATCCTGAGAAAAGTGGATTTCTGGGGGTGAAACCCCATTGACTCCCATTCATTCTACACTCGACCACGAGCGCCCCCGCATGGACAGAGACGTGTTACTGCAGCCAGTCCAGAAACCGGAAGTAACCAGCCAGTGCCAATTCTCTTCAATTAGACATTCTCTGACGCTACTTGGCGTAGCTCTTCTTCTCCGTTACGTATGTGTGCTCGGCAAAACCGTTTTGTGTTTGAGCGCCCCCAAGTGGTGTTTTACTGTAACTTCAGAAGCTCCAAACACATGAGGAAAAGCAGCAATCTCATTGGTCAGATAGTTTTTGACGCGGTGCGTCAAACTAAAAAAAACAAACCCTAAAGGTATTTTTTTTTAAATTACGCTTTTACGTGTGGCGTTTTCCACGTTGGTGTGCACATTCACATTGAGGCCTTTTGTTTAGTCACGAGGCGTTAAACTTTGGTCCCGGTGTGAACAGGCCTTAACGCTTCAAAAAGGAACAAAATAAATGATATGAAAAAATTCATTAATTGATAGCCCGTTATTTTTTCTAAATATTTTTCAGTGTACAACATCAGGATCATAGTGACTCCAAACATAAAGATAGTAAATATCAATGCCACGGTCAGGGATATGATTCAAAAAACTCTTATACTGATAAAAAGTGTGCTTTGAACGCACTAAGATGTTTTGGGTAAATTAACAATAATAAATGTATGCCAAATAAATAACAGGTGACTGAAATACCTGCGCAGCATAAGTTTGGGGTTCTTGGCCACATACTGCTGAACTAGATCCCCCAGTAGGGTCTTCATAACATCAGTGAAGTATTCCAGCTTATCATGAAGGGCCATCGTGAGAAGAGACGCAACGTAACCTCTGTCCCTCTGTGAGAAATTCTGCTGTGCCTCCAGAGTATGGATGAACTAGAGGAACCCAGAGGAGAGATTACCAGCAATAGTGCCACAGATGTTCCCTCCCAATTTCAATCACACAGTTCGAGCTTTCAAAAAACTGCACTGGTAAACATCAACAAAGCCTCAGACTACTGAGATGAATAAATATTTAAAATGCTGAAGTTCACTTCTGAAGTTTCCTGACAGTTTAAACGCAGATAAAACATCAAGAAAAGAAGATAGCGACTGAGAACTCTCTGTGCTAAACAGGCATCCACCTGCATTAACGCAAATTGAATACTACATTGCTTTCTTTTCATCCTTTGTTTAGTTTTCGAGGTGAAATCATGGCTCTAAAAACAGCCACTGATGCACTAAACACGTCAGCGGGATAAACACTGTAATTACACTCAGCTTTCTTTTCCTCTACAGGAAGCTGGGGCCGAACTGACAGCAGAAACTAGGCACTTCACTGACCCGTATCAGGAAGAGTCTGTTGTTGAGCAGATTGTTGAGCTGACCCAGGCCCTGCTCCACCGTTTGCCTACGGAAATCAGGCAAATCCAGATTCTGACTCAGTGGCGCACCCTTCTGGCCAGGGAAGAAAACACGCTCTGCATATGTGCGGTAATCCAGAAACGGGATACCAGGACCACCAACGTCACTGCTCAGATCCATCATCTCCGTCATCAGATCTGGAGGGCAGGAAAAGTTTGTTTAAAAAGGTGGATGGCAGAGCATTGATAACAATATTAGGTTTCATTTATCACATTTCAATAAACAATTATATGGAAACCATATTGACAAACACCATAGTGTTATAGTTAAATATTGCTATAATAATTAAATAAAATGACAAAGATTATAATAACCGCTTTCCTAATTTTTTAATAACTATATAAATATTTAATTTAGATAGATGGATAGATGGATGGATGGATAGATATATAGACGATAGATGGATAGATATCGCTAGGCTCCATCTCTTACTATTTTTAAATCAAAGCTTAAAACATATTTATTTTCAAAAGCTTTTGATTAAAGACTTTGTTTTTATATGTATTTTATATGTGCTTATTTTTTATAAGTTCCTTATTGATGTGTGAGTCTATGTGGAAAGCACATTGGTCAACAGCTGTTGTTTTTAATAGTGCTATACAAATAAATTGTCATTGTCATAGACATGTACACTGAATAATATAAAATGTCAATTAGCCACTTAAGTTTCTTAGAAGATTTTTTTAACCAACAAGGCAGAAGTTGGACCTTTTAAGCATCATAAATCATAATTTCAAAATATTAGCAGTTTAATCAGCTAAAGTGGCTCTTTTAGTCTACGACTAATGGCTTCCATTACATATTATAGTAAGGACAAACTGTATGGATGAATAAGTCCTGCCATACCAGTGAACTCTTTCCTGCACTGGTCTCCAACGTTAATCTCCAGAGTCTCCAGCTGCACCAGAACCTTTTTATAGTCTCTCAGAGCCTGTTTACTCTTCCGCCTTAAAAACAGAGCGAGAGCAAACACAGGGTTAGAGCACGGCCGCTAAGAAATGGATACCATTAGAATTCTTCCTGAGTGCTGGATTTAAGTTCAGGGCTCGTCGTCATGACGACAAGCTCAGAAGGGTGAGGAATCCGCCATCCGAACTCACACACCTGTACATGAGAATGATGACCAGCACGATGAGAACCACCACCGCGGCCCCCGCTGCCAGGCCGATCTGAGCCGCCAGAGGCACCGGAGAGTGTAAATCGTTGTCATACTGCACCCGACCCAAGTCAAACGCCAAGTTTCCCATTAACACCTGAGATGACACACACACATAGATGTTAGCATGTGATGGCAAAATAAAGACACTATCCTAAGCAGGTGTGATAAGACACAGCGTGAAGCTATAAATGACATCTATTCAAACAGACGGGTTCCAGGCCACAGTCGGTAGTAAAAACCTCATTTTCACAGCAGAGACAAAAACATAAACCACACAAGACAGATCTAACATGGTCGTTTAGCGATTATATATGCCTCTAAGTTGATATACTTCTTCGATGTATTTTAAAGTCGTGATTTTTATACGTTTTTCCATACAGTAGAAAGTCAAAACTCTGGATGATAAGCCAGTAATAATTTTCATATTATGGCCAATAATTATATTACATTTTATACTCTTTTGTCTAAATAAATTATATTTCTCCATTTTATTGATTAATAAATAACTAAAATCAATTGTTTTAAATAGGGATGCACCGATCCACATTTTTTCACTTCCGATCCGATCCCGATACCCGACTTTGGATATCGGCCGATACCGATACTTTTCCGATACCAGAGCTGTGTTTGCTTTAATATTATTTATCATTATTGTTGATTTTATATGATGTTGAAATAAACTCCTCTCTACAGGCTAGGATGATATGTGCGTATGTATGTCAGTATATATATTAAACAATAGATAGACAATTAAACAAAGATACACATTATACAGGCCTACACAGTGCTTTAATTTCAGGAAGGTCTACTAACATTATTCAGGTATGGTCTAAAAAGAATTATAATAAAGTAATCAAAAGTAAAATAGCACTGCAAAGCTTACCATAGATAGATTTATGCTTATTAGAGCTGAAGTAATTCATTCAAGAGCTGTGAGTGATTTTCTCTTTGCCTTTTGTTGTTTGGCTCTCAGTAATGTCGCAATCGTCACATTTATACTGCTGCCCCTTTAAGAACGAGTTCAGATTTCATATCTACTGATGCACCATATTTTCTCCCAACTACTTCCATAACTACGTTCATTTTAGACATAAACGGTTTAAGTGTTAATCTCCAAGCCGGTCGGTTTGACATTTTTCTTGTGCAGGCTACATTTGATCGTTTAGACGCGCATATGAAGCCCAGATTATAATTTGCTTGTCTTGTTGCAGTCTGTTTCGGAGCGCGCGCGCATTGGGAACAGCATTTCTTGCGCAAATTTTGTGCTTTTAATAGCTCTCTTTATTATTAAAAGTGTCCCGCAATTTAGCAACAGCAGAGCCTGCATTTTACAACAATCACAGATCGTGCTGATTCTGTCTTTAAGTTTTAGTATTAAGGAGAAATGACAGTGCACCGCCGCGATGGGAAGAAAGTTGGCTAGACAGAATGCGGCTATTGTTTTTAATGGTTTTTTACCTCAATATATTCTTTAATCTTTGGAAATCAGACTAATATCATAGATATAACCAGGCTACGTTTCCTCTGTCGTCACTCATTAAGCAGGGCTGTCGTGTTGTGCGTGCTGTGGGACTGCGTGAGAGATCTCTCTCTTTCTCTTCTGGACTGCGAATTGCAAACATGCATTACAGACAAATAGTTTAATTAATACGGCTTTGCAAACATTGCATTTTGCGGTCTTGCTCTGCTGCGGTGTTTCCAGTGTGAAGTATTTCCACACAGCGAACATGTTGGTAGCTCAATCCTATCCTGCTAGCTGGCTGCAAACTGCGGAATGGATTTCCTGAGTGGGGGTCTGTGTGTCTCATTGAGCCCTATTTTTTACAGTCTATGATTGAGCTGCACCTCCGTTCAGGATATCCATTCCACAGTTTGCAGCCAGCTAGCAGACTAGCAGCCCCGGGGAATCCCTTTTGGAGTCATTTCAGCAGACAACGTTAAAGCGCAGACATGGATCATAAATATCGGATTTCTCCGCAGGTTGGATCGGAAAAATCCGATACGTGAATTACGCTGGTATCGGTCCCGATACCGATACTGGATCGGATCGGCCCCATCCCTAGTTTTAAAGGTGAATTTGCTTTGAATTACAATGCAATGAAATAATAAAAAAATTATTCATTTTGATTTGTGCAAAAAATGTTTATTTAACAGTGTTACTTTTGATGTTTTCAAAGATTAACTTTAAAATAAACAGCAATGGTCATCTAATAATAGATGATATTAACATGCACAATTGAAGATCCAAAATAAACCAATACGTTAAAATCTCTAATTCTCTATTGAAAAACACTACAAAAAACAAGTCTGCTTAAAAAGTGCCTCTGTTAAACATCACACATGTTCTAATTGGCTGTGACTTTATCACTTCATGCAGAATTTCACTTTCTGTGCGGATGTAAAAACTGTGACGCTCAAAACTTGTCATTTTACACCAACACACTGTTTGTCTGACTATAACTACGACACCCAAACTGTATTTGGCAATTGCACCAGAATAAAAATAACCTCTTGGTCACATTTAAAAAGAAAAAAAACATGTGCAGTGAAACAACTAAAGAAGTAACTGTATTCAGACTGACTGTAAGCTTGGGTAAGTCCTCGTCGTCCAGGGCGAGAGGCTGTTCCTCAGGTGGTTCGCAGTACAGGTGTGTGTTATCCAGAGTCTTCACGTCACATTCTTCCTTCCCCAGCCGGGCCACAACTTCCTCTCTGCTCATGGCCAGTGTCAGTCCCTTTCCCTTCAGAGACAAAAAACACATCCTCAGTCAACTTCAACTAAATTAAAACTGTTTTGGTGCAAAACAACACGGTTATTATAGTTAACTAAAACTAAAAATTACTACTAAAAATCATTTTTGTTCATTTAAATAAAACTATATATGCTATTGCCCCTACTATGCTATTTTAAAGGTTCCTAATTTTGTTTTGGAAGTCTCTTATAATAAGTTTACATGCATCCAAGGTCAAAAAACTCATTGTTCTCACAATATAGAACGGTTTGATCAAGGATCTAGTCTGATCCAAGGATCTATTCTGCTCTGATTGGTCAGCTGGCCAAGTGTGTTGTGATTGGTCGACCGCTTACAGCATGCGTCAGAATATATCTGAGTTTCAGCTCTAGAGGCTTCCATAGCACTTTTTTTCCCCCAAGTCTTCATCCTTTGGAAGTGCATGCAAAGTGGATTTGCTTCCGCATCCCAGAAAACAGCATCTTCTTGTCGACAACACAAACCAAACACTTCCAATCTCAGATACAACTACAGTGTTTAAAGGAGTAGTTCACTTTTAAAAAAACTTTTGCTGATAATTTACTCACCCCCATGTCATCCAAGATGTCCATGTCTTTCTTTCTTCAGTCGAAAAGAAATTAAGGTTTTTGATGAAAACATTCCAGCATTTTTCTCTATATAATGGACTTCATTGGGGACCAAACGGTTCAAGGTCCAAATGAGAGTTTCAGTGCCGCTTCAAAGGGCTTTAAACGACACCAGACGACCGACGATAAGGGTCTTATCAAGCGAAACGATCGGTCATTTAAAAAATAAAATGAAAAAGTTTAAGTTTTATAAGCTCAAATGCCGACCTTGCTCTGTTCTGTGATGAGTGTTTGTGAGTGACTCTCCTGTTCAAACTCGTTCATCAAAATGAACAAATCTTTTTTCGAGTCATGACTCGAAGGGTCCTAGATAAGACCCTTATTCATCGTCTGGTGTCGTTTAAAGCCCTGTGAAGCTGCACTGAAACTCTCATTTTGACCTTGAACTGTTTGGTTCCCATTGAAGTCCATTATATGGAGAAAATCCTGGAATGTTTTCATCAAAAACCTTAATTTCTTTTCGATTGAAGAAAGACATGGACATCTACGATGACATGGGGGTGAGTAAATTATCAGCAAAAGTTTTTTTAAAAGTGAACTACTCCTTTAAAACAATTCATTAAAAATTCTGTACTTAAATAATACTGATTGACCCTAAATGCTACAGAAATGCATGCACCTCGACTGCCAGGACTCCACCAGGCTTGAATCGGATGGATGTTCCTTGGGATTCACTGTTGAGCTGGAATAAGTCTGGGTTTGGGTGGTAGATGAACGGCTTGTTCTTAATGGTGTGAAAGTCGATGTGCACATTGTCCATCTCGAACCACACTCGCACAATCCTGGATTTCGGTGGCACCTCTGGGCTCTTGCAAATCATTTGCTCCGAGGTAACGTTGGTGCACATATTCTGACTCTGAAGAAAGAAAGAAAGAAAGAAACAGATGCACGACTGCACTTCCGAGAACATTCTCTCTCACGGGCTTGGAGAGTTAAAGTGTTCAGATTTAGTCAAGTAAATGATTAAACCGTCTCTGAATAAATATTTGAACCTCTGAGAATGAATCAAATGTGTAAGTCCTGTTTGCATTAATTTTGAAAACAAATTCTGTGTTTGATATGTAAAATCGGTTGAAGCAATGTGTGAAATTACTATTTTACCATAACCAAGAGACTCCTTGCAGAAACATGGGCGTATCGACGTCTTCTGACTTCAAAACTCTCTCTAGGCTCATAAGAGACTGACATCTTCGGGTGCTGAACGACATTTAGGTTTTGGCCGGTCACGTATATAAAACGTCCACCCCTAAATTGAAATGAAAACGTTAGAGGAATAGTCTCATGATGTGTAGGAAGAGTAGGACTTGAGCACACGCACCCGTAGAAACTCTCAGTGGGTGTTGCATCAATAATCACTGGGTCGTCCATATAGCTGAAAAGGACACTATCCAAAATCCTCTCTGCTTTTCCAAACACAACTTTGAGTAGCACTTTTCCAGTTTGGTTTGAGTGACTGGTACGACAAATCAGCCTCGTGTCACTCACTTCATTGCTAATGGGGGGAAAAAAGAGAGAGAAAACTTCTCACTTTTGGTTCAGACCAAAAAAACAACAACATTTAATCCTTGTCCACTTAGCATTCCCATTGGCATTTTAACACCAAACCTAAAGATACTGAACCTAAAGGGTTAGGGATATGTTCACAACCTGTTTGGTCAGCTTTTATTATGTATATTACTTGACTGAACTTACCGAACATCCAAAACAATGTTGTGCTGGGCTAAATGAGAACTCATAAAGAGCTTATAAAATGTGTAAAGGAGTCAAACGAACGAAGATCTGCTGCGAGGAGACGCGGTTCTGATGCCTGTACCAAACAGTGATGGGCAACATCGTGACTATGACGAGGAAAAAAAGGTGCTTTAAAGGATTAGTTCACTATTGAAAAAACTTTTGCTGATAATTTACTCACCCCCATGTCATCCAAGATATCCATGTCTTTCTTTCTTCAGTCGAGAAGTTGTTTTTGATGAAAACATTCCAGGATTTTTCTACATATAATGGACTTCAATGGGAACCAAACGGT
The DNA here is from genome assembly GCF_016745375.1 of Pimephales promelas. The sequence continues at coordinate 12,963,564 of NW_024121099.1, read as the reverse complement.
TCAAGGTCCAAAAGACAGTTTCAGTGCAAACTGTTCAAAGGACTTTAAACGATTCCAGATGATGAATAAGGGTCTTATCAAGCGAAAAATTGCTCATTTAAAAAAGCTCAAATGCTCGCCTTGCTCTGTTCTGTGATGCGCGTTCGTGACTCTCCTGTTCGAAATCGTTTATCAAAATGAACGAATCTTTTTTGTGTCATTTGGTTCATTCAACGAACTAAATGAACAAGTTGACTCGGGAAAAGATTAGTTCATTTTGACGAACGAGTTCGAACAGGAGAGTCACAAACGCGCATCACAGAACAGAGCGAGGCGACCATTTGAGTGTATAAAACTTAAACTTTTTTTTTTTGTTTTTTTAAATGAGCGATCGTTTCGCTTGATAAGACCCTTATTCATCGTCTGGAATCATTTAAAGCCATTTGAACAGTTTGCACTGAAAATGTCTTTTGGACATTGAACCGTTTGGTTCCCATTGAAGTCCATTATATGGAGAAAAATCCTGGAATGTTTTCATCAAAAACCTTAATTTCATTTCGACTGAAGAATGAATGACATGGACATCTTGGATGACATGGGGGTGAGGAAATTATCAGCAAAAGTTTTTTTTAAAAGTGAACATTATGTTCTTTCTAAAAACAAATCTCCTTAACCATGTCTTTGGTCCGTGTTGCTTTCATATTTCATTTCAACTGCACCAGAGTTTGTTTGGAAGCGGACCGAGACTCATCTTTTCAGCGTCTCGGCCCTCTTGTTTGGTGTCACCAGGGTTCGGATAGCAGCGTTCACACTTATTTAAATGAACCGCACTAACAGAGCAATCGCACCAGAGTTCATTTTAATCGAACCAAACCTGCCAAGTGTGAACACACCCCTAGATAAATGCAACTAGCAGCATCTTTTCAGTAAATTACATTAGCATTTTCCATCAATAAACCGATGAAAGATATTGGCACTCACATGCGACAAGGTTTTGAGCCCAGGAACGCCTGCAGGCCGGTGATTTGGTCACTATTTTGTTCTGTTCTTTGTCCCGTCAGGAGCTGCGACCCGTGCACCGTTATTGTCGTGCCCCCAGCCAAGGGCCCTTTTTTGGGCACAATCATGCTCAGCTGTGGGTTCTGATATGAGAACGTCTGCTTGGACTCGCCTTTCTCTGAACCTCGGACGGTGATGATGACCGGTCCGGCGGTGACATTTGCACTGGCCTGGAGTTCACACACAATGCTAAAAACAAAACAAACAAAAAACAGAATTATGCACATATGAATTTTGACGGCAGTTTCTCATTTTATTTGATGCACTAAAACAGTAATTTTAAGAGAGGCATTGTACCTGGTGGAAATGCGATAGGCCTCAGGGAGAGGTCTACAGCTGACCCCTGCCACCGTCACTCCTGCCTGGACGTCCTGAAAGTTCTGGCCTAAATTTGATCCCTGGATTGTCAGCAGTATGCCGCCCTCCAGTGGACCGGTCAGTGGCTCCACCTGTACACAGATATAAAGTCAGTAATAGCAGAGAGAGAATATTTGTCCATATTCTGGACAAATGTGGGCAAAATAGTTTTGATTTATTTAAAAAAAAAAAAAAACTTCCATTGATCTGAGCGGTACAAGACTTGGCTACTTTTCCTAAGTTTGCCTCCTGAAAACACCCAATTTTTTTTGGCTCAATTCTACAATGTTAAATGGGTGGGAAAAAAACTCCTTAATCTTGTATTTGGGTCAAAAATAGGCACCCATAGAAATGAATGGGAAAAACTGTAATTTAGAGCATTCTAAAATAAGCCAAAATAAGACACCAGGTGACAGTAAAGTCACTTCATCTTTAGGTTTTAGCTCTAAGAACTTATTGGAATGATATTTTAATGTAGTTAAAAAAATAAAAAAATAAAACATAAAAATAAGCATAATTTACACAGAAAATATGGTACTTTTTGGAGTAAATAAATTCAAAAATACCCCCAAAATTAAAAAAAAAAACACCATAAATGGATAGACAAAACTTTATAAAAGACAGTGACATAACATTTATAATAAATAAAAATTAAGATCACACCTGAGTCCTTTGTGCCCACATTTATCCACAATTACAGGATTATAAGTGAATACGGTTTGAGGGTTAAAGGTGCAGTAAGTGATTTCTGTGAAACACTGTTTATATTTGAAATTAACCCCAAAAAATTGCTCTTCCCCCAAAATGCACGAACACACAATGCAAGAGTGGATGCCTCTTTATTATAGCTAAGGCAAAGCAAAATAATGCATCGCAAAAAATAAAGCGAAGAAGAAAAATGAATGACAGAAGAACATACACAAGAGTATATACAAGCAAAAGTTGGTTGTTAGTCACCAACAGCTCCAGACAAACAATAACACTCAAAACTGTCCTGTTACTATAGCAAACATTACAACAACAGCATAACCAATGTTAATCACGTATGGAGCAGAAACAAAGCAACATCTGTACCCAATGTCTAACCTCTCTCCAGCGATGGAAAGCTTTTCTAATATTAACCTAAAGCTCTTGACTGATCATAACCCTTCTTTTTACAATGATATTCCTGTGACATTTTCTTTTTTTTGTAACGTCTGTAAATTATTTTTACTTCATGTAATGTATGAGCTTGCGTGACAATAGTTTAATGGAAAATTACTGTGTCCAATGATGTCTTTGCAACAAAAGGTGTCACATGTCTATTCCACATCCGGCCATTTCTTAAACAATCCCTCTTTCTCTGGGTCAAGAGAATAAGACAATAAAATATCCTTATAGGGTATAGATCTTCTTTCTGAATTAGCATAACAGGGAAACAACAGAGTGATGTATAAAAAAGCTGATGTCTGTATGTGAATGGCCTTCTTGCAAGAATAAAGTACTTCAAAGACAAACGGGTTTGGTTTTCATTGCAGGCTCGCCACTAAATAAATCATTTCTGCAACATATCTTTCAGCCATCTCTCTTTCTTCAGTTCAAATCTTCCTCTTGCTCACTCTCTCTCCTCCCCCACCATGAGTGGACACACCCCTAATGTTAATTGGCTACAATTGTGTTGTGGTGCTCAGGTTGAACCACATTCAACAGCGTTTCTCAGAAATTGCTTACTGCACCTTTAATTGACCTTTTTCTAAATTCAATTTGAATGTAAAAAACACAGAGTGTCCTGTATAAATGTATTTAGAGACCAAAATTAACACCCACCAAGGGTCACATGTGACTAATAATGGGTTTGCAAAAAAATCAGCCCAATGATAATTATTTAGGAACTGGTGAAATAATAATAGGTTGGACTGGCAGTGCAACAACAATTGTTTGATCCTTGCAGTGTTTTAATATTTCTATGTGAGCCAAAATTTATTTTGATTCTCTACACCAGGAATACTAGATCCAGTCTTTCAACCAGATCCGGTCAAAAGATATCCGTTTTGTCTGAAACCCTTCTGAAGGAAGAGTAGAAAGTGGGAGACAAAGTGAGGATAAAAATGAGCAGGGTTTATTGAATAATCTCAGTGGTTTGTTCACTCCGTCTGACCAGCACAAATCCAACAAATATATATATATATATATTATATCAAACTGCTTCACATTATTCCATAAAACCATAAAATGGAGACATTTTACTCTTAACTCTTAAAGGCAAATATTACATTAAACCCCAAAATCTTAACATTAACCAACAATTGCTTGTTAATGTTAAGATTTGGGGTTTAATGTAATATTTGTCTAATAATTAATATATAAACATAATATATAAAATGTCTATATATAAAATATAATATACATATATACTATATAATATAAAAATGACAAATTACATAAAAGATGAAATGACTGAATTTAAATGATTGAATAAATGGTTTATTATAAATGCTAATAAAAGAACTGAAGCAAATTAAAACAATAGAAATGCATGGTGGCTTCAGGGTGGCTACTGGTATAAACAATTTAAATTTAAGACTTTTTAAGACTTTTTAATACCTCTTCTAAATTAAATTTAAGACCAAACTTACGACGGAAATATACAGTAATATTTCCAAGTAACCAACAATAACCAATTGTCAATTGCGTACGTGCAGTCGCCTGTGGTGGAGTACAGTGGAAAAGAAATATAGAAGGCATTTTTATAAATGTCTTAAGCCTTGTATGTTTTAAATAATAAAGTATATTAATAAAGGCCTGAATTTAATTTACCAATAAAGGCATAAAACCAGTTTATAAAGCTACACACAGATTTCTACTGAACGCTTAAAATTGATCTCTTCAGATCATTCAACACAAACTTTGCACTTATGAAAAGATCAGTGACTGGTGACAGCTTTTGCTTTCACATTGACATTTATGCATTCAGGAGATGCTTTTATCCAAAGATATATGTTTTAACAATTCATGCATTCCCTAGAAATCAAACCCATGACTTGCAAAAGCTGTCAGGTTTATGATTATGCAAATTACAAAATTAGCTGTGATATTATGCCACTTCATTTATATTTATTCATTGCAGCAAACAAGATTCATATTCAAGTAATTAGCAAAACCATGGTTGATGATAAAACATTTCTCACATAATTTAATTTTGGACAATGCATGCGTGTACCTCAGTGATTAGAGGAGGGGGACAGGTGTCCATGGTTTCACTGGAGCAGGATTGGTTATACACACAGCCGGGAGTTTCATCGGCACACCACACACATCCATAATTGGCCGCAACCGCACGGCACTGGCTGCAGTCGGACTGTCCCACTGAGCAGTCGTACAGCTGCACTGTTACACAGTCACACACACACTATCACTGTGAGCTCACAATCAACAGATACAAAACTCTTACTAGCTGCATCAATGACTCAATTGTTGTTCTTTTCCTATTTAAACAAATCAGAGGACAGAGTCTTCTAGCAGGTGCACAAGATGATCCATCCCTGATATAAGTCTAGATAATTAATGACAATCATTATAAAGTTATATATACTTACATATGTATACAATATATGAATACAATTCAAATAGAATACAATATATTATTCATATATGTATATATAAAAGGTTAATATCTATATCTATATAATTTTTTATACATTATATATATATATATATATATATATATATATATATATATACCATATATGCTGTCAAACGATTACAATATTTATTGTAATTGTACAATATTAATGTCAGGTAACTCGTGATTCATTTCAATTAATCTTATCTATTCTAAATGTCTCTTGATTTCTTTTTGTCCTGTTCTTTTTCTCATTTTAATGCTCTTATCAACATTGAAAAGTGGATTGGCTTGCTTTGTGCAAATGTTTTTTTTTTAATTGGAAACAACATTGACGATACTGTGTTCGATTTCACACTAACATTCTCACTTGGACAGTGTGGGAGATTATTTTCTCCGTCAATAAAAGGGTGAAAGAAATACTGACGAGATCCTAATATTGACAGGGAGCGGAGAACTGGGATCAGCTGTGTGTGTGTGTGTGTGTGCTGCGATGATGATAGCTCAGTTCACAACAACAAAACACACAGATCACTTTGGTCTTGTCAATGGGACCATTTGACATCTTTTTAAAGTAAACTTTCCATTCAGAATCTTATTGGCGTCCATTTCGGCGTCTCACGCTCGTCATCCACTCAAAACGTAACATTAACCAACTATTTGGCCGGCTCGCAAACCTAAACAAATGTGTGCGGTGTTGTGCCTGTTGTATTGTTTCCGGTCTAACTAGATCCGCTTGCGCTTTCAAAACGTCCTCGCGCGAATGGCTTTAATGGCGCCCCCTGTTGCAAAAGCATGTGAAAAAAACTACAAAGTTTGCTAGACCAAAAAGACTGTTAAACGCACAATAAAATTTACGCCGTTAAAATGGGTTTGTGTTAAAGGGTTAGTTCACCCAAAAATGAAAATTCTGTCAGTATTTACTCACCCTCATGTTGTTTCAACCCCGTAAGACCTTCGTTCATCTTCGGAACACAAATTAAGATATTTAAGATATTAAGATCGCTCCTGCATACAGTCCATAGGCTTCTTGAGGGACTGGCTCTTGCTGTCCCCGAAAAGTCATTAAAGACATCGTTAAAATAGTCCAAGTGACTACAGGTGCTCAATCTTAAGTTTATCAAACGACGAGAACACTTTTGTGCGCAAAAAAACAACAAAAATAACGACTTTATTTCAACTATTCACTTCCTTCTCCATGAGCCTGTAGTCAGTTAACGTAGTGTGATTGCGTAGAGCTACGTCACACGTAGGCTCACTATTGGCCGACGCTGGTCATGTGTGTGTGATGCGTGTGACGTACAATAACAGAAGCTTACGCTATTAAACTAGTAACCTGACTCGCGCAGAGGGAGAAATAAACGAATAGTTGAAATAAAGTCGTTATTTTTGTTGTTTTTTTGCGCACAAAAGTGTTCTCGTCGTTTGATAAACTTAAGATTGAGCACCTGTAGTCACTTGGACTATTTTAACGATGTCTTTAATGACTTTTTGAGGACAGCAAGAGCCAGTCCCTCAAGAAGCCTATGGACTGTATGCAGGAGCGATCTTAATATCTTAAATATCTTAATTTGTGTCCCGAAGATGAACGAAGGTCTTACGGGGTTGGAACAACATGAGGGTGAGTAAATACTGACAGAATTTTCATTTTTGGGTGAACTAACCCTTTAACACCGTTAAAAACGCGTTAAACTGACAGCCCTAATATATAAATATTATATTCCATATATTATATTATAAAATAGAATATCACATTTTTATAAATAAGTATATTCTAAATATCATTATTTAATATATTTTTACAATTTCTGTTCATCATTTTTAAGCATTAAGTTGTGCAAATAAGTAAGTACATTGTTTAGAAACAAGAGAGTTAATTTGATAAATGTTCAGTGAATGAAACATGGTACTCACAGCGGAGATGTGGTGCTGAATCTATACGCTGCGTCCCCCGCTGCAGGTATACAGGAGCGGAATATACAAACTGCTTTCCTGAGAAGCCAAACTACACATATACACACACACAATCAATGTATAATCAGCCAGGTGCATGCAGACAAATTATGTGTGGCACCATAAACAAATCCATGTTTAAATTGTTGTTTTTCTGGCCGGTGTCATAAATTACAGCTATTATCAGTCCAGACGTCACACACAAGTCTATATTAACTGCAGCGGCTGTGGTGTGATCCGATGCTGTGTTGAATAAATGGGCGCTATTAATATCACCTGATGAGCGGCGCACTTGAACACATGCGTCCCCGTCTCTTTGCTGAGGTCCAACGTGGCCCGCAAACTCAGCTCCTGGCCTTCGATGACCAGCACGCACACGTAATCTTCCTCATCCTGTTCAGAATATCACACAATCAAACGCTAATCACGAGCCGTCTCTAAAGCCCCCTTCCTCATTCCAGATGCATTATCATAAATGAGTTCACCCAGACCCTCCTGAACACCTGGGAATAATGGCCTTTTAAAATGCACAGCCATGAAACGTCAAGGCCAACGGATGGATGGGGTGAAATGATAAATGGCAGATGGGCATCACCTCAAAAATGTCCAGGTTTTTGCCCTGTAGAGAGAGCTCGGTGTCAAAGCCAACAGGAACCAGAGGGGAGCTCTGCAGGGCCCAGACGCAGGGGCAAGAGTCAGGCCCGCGGGGTGTTGACTGCTCCTGTTCACACACACACACACAGAAAATAAGTGTTTAACTGAGGGCAAAGGTCAGCTGCACCTACTTCTTTGGGTTGGTTAGATTTCGGTTTAATGCAAATGATCAGCGGAAGGTGCAATTTGATTGGACGGACCAAATTTAGACGTGACTGCATGATTTCTGCCACTGCGTTTAAGACAAACATGATACATTTTGAAAACAATAATCTTGCAAATTAGCCACCAAAGATAAAAAATTGCTTTTGGAAGATCACAAAACAGAGGAGGCACGTGGTATTTAAGTTACAACAGTTTAAACAAGTAATAATAATATAACAACAACATTCAGCAGTATTATTTATTTGACTGCAGTGACTAACACTATTAGATGAAAACTGAGCTGGATTATGACCTCACTGTTTTCTGCAGAGCTGCTTCAATAAATTTAACTAATTTCATAATTGATGACCTTTATACAGTTATTGTGTGGCATGTGGAGACTGATACTAAACCGATAACCGATGTTTTGAACCGATATATATATATATATATATATATATTAGGTCTGTCAAACGATTCGCATCCAAAATAAAAGTTTGTGTTTACATAATATATGTGGGTGCACTGTGTATAATTATTTTATAAATATAAATACACACAAATTCTTGTATATATTTAAGTAATATTTTTCTGTACTGTATATAGATTTATATATAATTTATATTATATATAAATATTTTATATATAAATAATATTTTTTTCCTTAAATATACATGCATGTGTGTGTATTTATATATATATATATATATAAAATAATGAAACACAGTGCATCCACATATGTTATGTAAACACAATTGACAGCCCTAATATATATATCTCGATATAAACGATATAAACATATTTAAACATATTTAGATATTTTGAAAATGGCCGATACCGATAACCATAAAAATGCTTAATATCGACGCCGATAATCGGCCAGGCTGATAATCGGTCGATCCCTAACTGATACCAATTTACCACAGCTTTACAGTAACAATAATGAATGTGGCCCTTTATAAAATAGCAAATGTATCTGATGTTAATACCATAGTACTCTGATATATATTATGATACAGAATGATGACCATATTTATACAGTATACCATTGTATTTACATGTTATCCATGGTTTTACCAAGGTATTTGTGGGATGGATGGATGGATAGATACTGTTCTTCAAGGTATTTAAAGAAAACCATGACAACATGTCCCACAAAAACATGGTACTTTTAAAAATGTTTTGGATATATTCCTGTTTCCTGTCAGCAGAAAGCATTACTGATGACCATAGCTGTCAACATTGAACACTGAAAATAAGGGAGTTTTCCCGGAATCCATCCCCAAAATAAGGGATTTTTTTTTTTACACGATTCTTACCCACAAACTTTAAAAATAAAGCACAATCCTTAAAAGTCTAAAGAGTTAATAACTAGCCTAGAAACTAGTGTCATTTAAAGAAAAAAAAAAAATCTACATTTGGATTAGCGGTGTGTTGCTCTTGCCTTTGCGACAACAATTTCAACTGTTATCACATCTTCCAAAACCCACAAAATAGGGAAGTGGGCTGTCTGTTTATTTCAATTACATTTACACATTTTGTGTAGTTTTAAAGAGCCTATATTTAGCCTGGTGGTGGACCGTCACTCAGAAGACACACTGTTGTTATTGTAGCCTATCGTATCTTTATCCTCCTGAGGCCCAGAACGTTTTTTTCCAAAAGTTTTTTCTTCTTCTTCGTGTAATCACATTGTTAAGAGCATAAGAAACAAATGGAAAAAAAAAGAAAAGATATTTTATTCATATGTTAAATGACCTTAAATTATATATAGGCAAAACTAATGGCAATATAAATCGATTATTATAATTATTATTTGTTTAAATTACATTGATATCTGAATTTATGTAAAAACCTTGACTTTCAAACATCAAAATGTAAAATGTAGGCTATTCGAGTACAAAATGACATATTAACATCGTTTCCTATTTTTTATTTATTTTTTTGCCTGGAAACGCTTTCAACACGCTTGCATGTCGCTTGAAAAAATAGGCGTCAGTTCTATTTCTAGCATGCACGCGTTTTCTGGAGACGCGTGTCACGCAGGCAGTGTGCAAGCTCTAATCTGTTAACATGGGAGCCGAAATTAAAGCCACACAGCCAGTGTGTCTCCGGCCAGCGCGCGCGGCGCCGCATCCGAGGATAAACGACTTCAAGCCGAATCAGCCCGAGCTCGAACGTCTCACACAATCATAGTAAAAAAACGGGATATTTTACGGGAAGATACTAAAACGGGAAGACAGCGGGAAAAGAGCAAAAATACGTGAGAAACCCGGAAAAAACGGGAGGGTTGACAGCTATGCTGATGACCTCCAAGCATAATAACAACATTAACACATATCATGAGAGGTCGTGACCCTGTGGACTGTCAAGTAAATGGTTATGAAATGAAACCCCTTGGAGAGAGCGAACACTTACTCTGCTGTTATAGATGATGTGCTGAGGGGAGCAGTTCTTATCATGAGTGCAGCGCTCATCCTTCACACACCAGTGACACGGCCACATACTGCTAACACACGCCATGCATCTGCAGAAGATCGCATATGATACGATGAATCAGAGATCAGCCAGTATGTGTGGTCATATAACAGTCATATTAAATTCTAGTACATTTATAATGTCAAAGTCAAAGTTTTTTGTACCAAACAGTCATATTTAAATTTTTCACTAATTGTCCACACTCTCTTGCCAAGACCCATTTAGAATTAAGCCAATTAAGTCATGAAAACAAAACACAACATTTAGCATAAAAAATAAGGAAAACAAATGCTTTTCATTTAAATAAGCATAAAAATTAAAGACAGCATAACAAATATTATCCTGATGTATAAGTACTTTAAAATTTAAAAGCCATTTTTTAAATAATGTTTTTTTTTTGCATTCTAGTCATGCAAATTAACTTGCTTAATTGCTGAGAAAAGTCATTTAAAGTTAGCTTCATTTTTTTAAGCAAAACATAATTACTTTTTTTCTTTATTACAGGTCGTATGAGATTCACATAAACAGGTCGTTTATGCTAGATCAGCTTAAAGACCTTTATGATTGGAATTCATCACTCAATCTCATTTAATCGGACATATCAAGTAACAAGGTATTGATATATAAACATTTCAATGAGCTTGTGAGTGTGATGTCAAAACGGTGTTATGGATTTTTGGGGTGTCGATGCCGATACCGATATTAGGGAGTAAAATACCGATATATCGGCCGATATTATTTGTGTATATTATAATACAGTAGAAATATTATTTATTAAAGTTTGGACACTTTCCTATTGGTGTGTACGAACTTTTGATGGATACTGTATAAAGTATACACAGTATAAACAGAAAGAATATATAAACGTTTTGCAATGATCACTCAAATGTGGTGATCAAACACATATGAGCAGTAACCAAACTAGTTTTCATTTCATATTATGTTATATCATAAATACTGTTGCATAATCTTCACTAACGACTTTGTCTTTTAATTTAGTAATTATATAAAACATAACTTGTATCAATAAATATATCAAAAGAGTCACTGACAAAACCTTATTATCTTCTATTTTTAGTCTTAATCCTCTAATCTCTAGTGGAGGAAGAACTTGTCTTACTAAAGTAATATTGAAATGTGTACTTTTAGGCAGAATAATTCAAAACAAAAGACAGACTGCTTTCTACTTATGTAATTCGCATGAAATGTGTATTTCTCTCTGGCGTGTTCACTGAAGATCTTTGCAGGACATTTACTGAAAACACTTGTTTATCAATAAACATTTAAAATGTCTCCTTGCTATATTTGATGATATATTTGACATTTGACATTATTTGTGACAGCTTTCATGGGTTGTATTGGCAGCGCCAGCTGCACCACCCTTACATGAATCACCGCACCCGCATTTTTTAAAATATTAATTTATCGGCCATTATAAATGCCAATACCAATAGTTCAGAAAATGCCTAATATCGGTTAGGCTCTAGTTAGTTTCTGTGAAAGTGGAGTGTTGTGTGCAATCATGTTTACATAGTTCACCAAACTACTTATAAAAGAAAATGCTGTTTTTAATGATACATGCATTTAAATTCTTCCACGGTGTGTTATGCATGTGTGGGTTTATTTACAAGTGGGCCAGAGCATGAACTTTTATCTTACGGTGAAGTAGCGTTGAGCCGTCCGACTGCTTTACAGTCATAAAAGGTGATATTTGTGTGCGAGATGGTCACGTCTCCAAACTTCAGTGCCATTCGAACGGATACGTGATCTACAAATAAACAGATTCATGTGAAATATCAGCAGAGCAAATGATATAATAACCAGTTAGTGTTTTTTCCCTAGAATTTTCAGCTTGAAAAGAGAGTAAATGCTATTCAATATTTAACATGGATTTAACCATCCCTGTACAGTAAATACTGTTGATCTACTGTATACCCTAGAGAGGCGCACAATGCATTGTCAGGATCTCAGAACTGTTTGCCTAAAAGCTTTAGTACAGAGTCCTGGCAGATTGACATTTTCTAGTTGCACAAAAGATAAGCTAAAACCCTACGTCAAAATAATCCCTGTAACCCAGATTCAACGTCAGTAAAATCAATAGTATCATCTTTAAATTTCTGCAAACATGCAAGCAAACATATTCTAAGAAGCTGGTTATCTCTGAATGTGCTTGTGCACGTAGATAGCTAGTTTCAGATTACCAAGAATAATAAAAAAAATGTGTTGTGGATGTAACTGAAGCACACTCTCTTGAAAAGAAGTGGTTTGGGTTTCATTCCCTCGGCTCAACAACTGGTTGCTGGGATAAAACTGTCTTGGCAATGCGATGGCGTCCGCGTGGCTCACCGTTGCCTGGTGGACTCGGGGGGAGCTGCTCTGGTGCTGGTGATTGACATGTGATTCTGTTCTCCATGACAACCGCAGGCTGAGCAGCCAAACTTCCAAAAGCGCAAGATAGAGACTCATCCTTTGACAAGACTGGCAACTGTAGAACTGTGAAAGAGACCTTGAAAGCACAGAAGAAAACAATAGATCAGATATCTAATGGCCATTTTAAGAGTGTGCAAGGCCTTGCTTGCTCTTAGAATACTAATAGGAGATATTGTCAATACTTTTGTTTGGATGCTGGTGCAAAGTTTTCAGGCTATGTAGTCGTCCCAGAGTACTGCATAAACAACCAGTCAGACCTGTTCCTGACCCCTCACACGAATGTTATTGTGCAACTGAAGACCTCGAGCGCAGATTTCGGTCTTGTATTGAATATTGATGCATTTACTACTAAAGTAAGAGTTCCGTTTTTTTTTTTTTTTATTAAATAAATAAAAACTTTAGTCAATAGATTTTAGTTTACATCACAGTTATGAACATGATTTGTTATTTGCTAATCGTATATAGAGGCATTTAGTCACATGATCCTTCAGATATCATTCTAATATGCTGATTTGCTGCTCAAGAAACATTTCTAACTATTTTCAAAGTTGAAAACAGTTGTGCCGATTAATATTTTTGTGAAAACCATGACATTTTGTTTTTTTCTGGATTCTTTGATAAATAGAAAGTTCAAAAGAACAGTGTTTATTTATAACAGAAATCTTTTGTAACATAATAAAAGTCATTACCTATTTACGGATCATCCTAGATGAATATAAGTAGAATATATTACTGGTTATATATAATCCTGATCATCCTAGCTGAATATAAGTACTATAGCAGAATATATATATATATATATATATTAGGGCTGTCAAATGATTAACGTGATTAATCGCATCCAAAATAAAAGTTTTTGTTTACATGATATATGTGGGTGCACTGTGTATAATTATATATACATATATATAAATACACACACATGCCTGTATATATTTAAGAAATATTTTCATGTATACACTGTATATAGATTTATATATATATTTTTATTATATAGAACTATAAATATTTTCTATATAAATAATATTTTTTCTTAAATATACATGCATGTGTGTGTATTTTTATACATACAAAATAATTATACACAGTGCACCCACATATATTATATAAACACAAACTTTTATTTTGGATGTGATTAATCGTGTATATATACACATATATACAAACATGTATACAGTGTTTGTTACAAATATTCAGTGAGAACAACACTATCCCCAACAAAATCAAAAATGCTCTAATGAGGCACAATATATTTAAAATACTGTTATGAGATTTAAAATATTGTTATGAGAAGCAGGACTTTGGAACAATGAGATTTCATCATAAATCTAAGTGTATTTTGTATTTTGCAGCCTTTATCAGAATAAAAAAACTGATAAAAATGGAAGAGATTGCTTTAATTGCTTTCTGCTATCACATCATGCCTGGTTAGCCACAGTGTTACGGTTGGTCAGGGAGTCAATTCCTGTCTAAATGGGCGTTTCTTGGCTAAAATAGGCTGCAATGAAGACCTCACAGAGTAAAATGTGACAGTGGAGAGTGGGAGGTGATCTGGGAATGTACCCGTGTCTGTTCTTCTCTGCTTTGGATGGAGGGTTGTAGGCTCTCTATAGACACACACTGGCGCTCATGACCGTAACTCCAGATCCAGTGGTGCAGCTGGGCATGCCGTGCACAATCCATCTTCCGCGTACATCTAATACACACACACAAACACACAATGAGATAAGGGTCTGTCGAGAGTTACAGCTAAATTGAATAAACTGAAGAGTCCCTTCAAAGATTAGATTGAGAAAATAAAACACAAAAATGACCCGCAGCCCTCATGTAGTTCAGACACCATTATTTTGTCACAATATATGATCTTCTGTTTATTTATGATGTCAAGCTCCAAAACAAAGCTTTTAAAATATCAAAAAAAACTTCATTCTAAAGAAATACGAAAGCTTTGTGTGAAAACAGACGATATTGCCTGAAAACTTGCCTGATCACGATAAAATGCATGAGATTTGAGAGCAGAGAGGATGATTATTTGTGAATAACTTAAATGTTGGTTTGTTCCTCACAAAAAGTTTGCATATATAGTTTCAAAGACTTGGAATATAGCACACAAGTTGCATAGACTACGATCATGGAGTTGTTTTAGTCACTTTGGTTCTCATTGCAATTTGAGCGTCACATGATCATTCAGAAATCGATCTAATTTTCTGATTTGCAGCTCAAGAAACCTTTTTTATAATAAATGTTAAAAGCAGTTGTGTTGCTTAATATTTGTGGAAACCGTGCTAATTTTTTCAGGATTCTATGATGAACAGCATTTTTTTTTTGTATTTACAGTCACTATTTATTTCTTCCAAAAAAAAAAAAAAAAAAAAAAAACGTCCTTCTTACTGACCTCAAACCTTTGAATGTTAGTGTAGTATTAAATCTTATTCTGATAATGATCCCTAGAATAATCCCCAAACAAAAAGGGTTGCATAAACAGCCAAAAACAGTTTAACACAACTGCTGTTCTGTGGAAGCAGAAGTCGTTGAAAAAATTATGAATATCAAATATGATCTATGGAAATGATCGCCATATGATTAAATGCACTGTTTATGTAAAACGAGAGGTGCGGCCTGATAGGAAGGGAGTGTTGAAAGAGCAGGCAGTGATGTGTAACAGTAATCAGGTGAGCTCAAGTACCTGCCCTCCAGCGAACACCAGCCGCAGTAGGGATCTCGATTAGCCAGACAGGAGTGGCAGTCTAAATGCTTCTCACACTGAGCTACATGGAGCTTTGTAACCTGAAACACACACACACACACAAAAATCAGAGGCCCTGAGCACCGTTCTTGCATTGCAAACTGATAAAATGCAAGAGAACGCAACTTTTGCATGAGAGAACGGTGTAAAAAAAGAATCTCCGATTCTGATTGGCTGCCAAGACGATTCCACTGGCAATTACTCGACAATGCAAGAAACAAAACCAAGACTTTCATCTTGAGAAAAAAAAAATCTGTCATTCAAATGATGCTTGACAGTAAACGTGTAATCTCTACAGAGAGCGTGCATGTAACAGATGCTGTTTGTTTCAGTTGCTGGCAGTTGAAAGAAGCCGTTTGTCTCTCATACCTTTCTTTCAGTCAATACGTAGACGTTCTGTTTGGTGGAGTCCAAAAGCATGTCAGCGTTAATGGGACTGTCTGAATCCACCTCCACGGTGTTATATTTGCTACCGGTACCATTTGCATGCAGGAACACCTGCAAAAAATAAAAGGCACATGAAGTCTGATTGCTTATTAAAGGTCCTGTTCTTCGTGATCCCATGTTTCAAACTTTAGTTAGTGTGTAATGTTGTTGTTAGAGCAGTGTTGTAGTACTCGAGACTCGGACTCGTCTCGGACTCAGTCTCGAGACCATATTTTAATGGTCTTGGTCTTGTCATGGACTCGTGTCCATTTGGACTCGGAATTGACTCGTACTCGAACATTTTTTTTTTTTAGGACTCGGAATTATTCCCGAGTCCACTCGAGTTCAATTAAAAATATTTTTCATGATTATTAATGTATGTTAATAAAATATTTCTTTAAATTGATTGACACGCCCAGTGATTGGTGATTTTCTAGTGCGCAACTGCGCATGACAAATTGTAATAAAATTACTTTTAACACCACCTACTATGTGGCCTTTTTACCCTAAACTGATCATATTTTTTAAACTCTAAGTAAATTCAGTAAAAAAAAAAAAAAAAAAAAAGGATTTCTCTAAGTAAATAAAAGTAAATTAGGTAATCAACCCTCACTGGTCTCGGTCTCGGCTCGGACTCGACCGTCTCTGGTCTCGGACTCGACTCTCTATGGACTCGGTCTTGACTCGGACTCGACTCTCTCTGGTCTCGGTGTCGACTCGGACTCGAGTGAGGTGGTCTCGACTACAACACTGTGTTAGAGTATAAATAAGATCTGTAAAATGATAAAGCTCAAAGTTCAATGCCAAGCAGAAATAAGTAGCCTACATCGAACGGCCCGTTTGGACGACTTTAATGACGCCCACAGGAATGCTCCCTCAACTTGCACTTCTTATAACTTGCTGTGTTTACTCAGCTCTTACGGTGATTTTCTGAAGTAAAACTGACACTTCATCTTTAGTGTGATGTACAATAAACGTTATTAAACTCATCAGTATATGTTTGATCATCATTCGGACCTGGTCTGAAACAGCAGACTTGTAGGCTATTGATAAATAATGGATACGCAGAAGCAGATGACAAATACGTTATAATAACCGTAATTAAACTACTAAACTATACCTCTTCCATCTCTATACATCACTCTGACTCTGTAGGCATTATTGTCCGACTCGAAATGAACACCGTTACTGAGAGTTTCTGATATGGGCTCTATGCACGGCGGTATTTCCGGTGAAGCATTAGGGATGCTCGATAACTTCCGCCGATCATAGAGTCCAATGCAATAGCGAGAATTTATATTGAATTTTATACTCCATGGTTATACTAATGAAACATTAGTCACAAAAACAGATAAAACAGACACCCCTCGTTGTGTTTATGCTTCTTTTTAAAATTATATTAAATAAACATAACTGTATATAAAATTACATCTAAACGTATGTACGTTTCGTTTCAAAGACGGGAGGACAGTAAATATTGAAGACTCTGCCATAATCCCGTTTTCTCCGGTTTTCCTCCGCTTTAATCTACACAACCGGAAATGGACGAGCATCCTTACGTCAAATGCGGAACTTATGCGTGCATATAGCCCATTATCCTCATTCTGTGAGATGAAATTGTCCTGAGAGACATGAAGCTCCGCCCCCTGTGCCGGCAGCAGCAGCTCATTTGCATTTAAAGGGCACACACTAAATTAGCGTGTTTTTTTACGCCCAAAAAATATCAATTTAAACATGCTGTAAAAAATGATCTGTCGGCTATTTTGAGCCGAAACTTCAAATATACATTCTGGGGACATCAGAGACTTATTTTACATATCAATCTCTAATACGGGACCTTTAAAGTAATAACACAACTTTCTACAACCAGCCACAAAATCAAACTGGACAATCCTTATTTTTAATTGATCCTATCACATTGATCCTATCAATTCCCGACAGACAAAATCAAGTTCTGCCCTTCATTTTTCTTGTTTGAGAAGCAGTTTCACTGTTATACGTCACAAAAGAAACTGTAATGTACACTGTTATATGTACAGAAGAAACGACTATTGCTGTTTTCATTTCATGCCGACTTTAGGACAAGTGCTGCATGGCGAATTATGTGCTAAAGTTGAATTCTTACAATTAATTTTAATCAAAAGTATGAACTAAAGCATACACATGCATATAAAGAAGACGCACTCATTGGCCACAAAGCTCAGGCGAATTGCAGTCTCAGCAGGCCGGTGTGTTTTTCAGCATCTCGCAGGCAGGAGAAGTGATACCGTGGGCTGTCTGTGAGAAGTTTTGCCTGAGGAGATATTTGGGCGGTAAACAAGCTGCTGTTTCAGAGTTTCGCCGTTAATATTTCATACAGCACCGGAGGGGATTGAGGGATGAAAAACTCCAAGTGCCGCTGCCACCACCCCTATCAGCCGACCCAGAGCGCGCCGCATGTGACCGGCTCCCCTGAGATCGCTTCTCCCCAAGGCGCTTACAATAAGCATTCAGAACATGTCCTCTCATGCTGATGAGGCACACACACACACACACTCCCTTCTGTATGCACACACAATCACACCAGCTTCAGGCTAGACTGGGCCAACCACAAGCTGTAAATACCCCACATTCTTGATTAAAAGTGGGCAAAATTGGCACATCAAAACATTTCTGTGCCTAAAAACAAACAAAAAAGGTGAAAACTAAGTTCCCCAAGACTGAATGAATATGTTGCACGAGGATCTTCTACCTGAAGGATCTTAAAGGAAAAAAATTATCATTATTTGAATCTGAAGACTATAGTTATTTAAGCTCAATGCAACTTCAATGCCATTTTAGAGCTTCGCCAGAAGGGAAGATTTTCAGTATTAAATGTAGCTCCTTTTAATCTTGTTGAAATATAGAGCATACGTTGTGCAGACCTCTTTTGTGGGGCTTGAAAGGTCTGTCGTAGATAAAACCTCTGCGTGAAGATTCTTCAAAGTTTCGTTGTGTTCCACAGAAGAACGTGTGAGTTTTGGGTAATTTGAACCAAATCCTAGCGTGCAAAGAATAAGAGTTGCTCATCATGTATTTCTTTTCACCTTCCATGACTCATGAATTAATTCTACACTGTTCAGCCTTTAAGAGAGCAGGAGCTTAAGACATGCATGCACTCTCTTGTCCGGTTAAAGGAGTAGTTCACTTTTAGAAAAAAACTTCTGCTGATAATTTACTCACCCCCATGTCATCCAAGATGTCCATGTCTTTTTTTATTCAGTCGAAAAGAAATTAAGGAGAAATTCCAGGATTTTTCTCCATATAATGGACTTCATTGGGAACCAAACAGTTAAAGGTCCAAATGAGAGTTTCAGTGCAGCTTCAAAGGGCTTTAAACGACACCAGACGATGAATAAGGGTCTTATCTAGGACCCTTCGAGTCATGACTCGAAAAAAAGATTTGTTCATTTTGATGAACCAGTTTAAACAGCAAGCAAAGCGAACAGCAGCATTTGTGCTTATAAAACATAAACTTTTTAATTTATTTTTTAAATGACTGATCGTTTCGCTAGATAAAACCCTTATTCATCGCCTGATGTCGTTTAAACCCCTTTGAGACTGCACTGAAACTCTCATTTGGACCTGTTTGAACCGTTTGGTCCCCAAAGAAGTCCATTATATGGAGAAAATCCTGGAATGTTTTCATCAAAACCCTTAATTTCTTTTCGACTGAAGAAAGAAAGACATGGACATCTTGGATGACATGGGGTTGAGAAAAATTATCAGCAAAAGTTTTTTTAAAAAGTGAACAACTCCTTTAAATAACAGCTAAACACCAAACGCAACGTCTTATGTTTTTCTGGTTTAAAAGGTAATCTTTAAATACACTGTCTCAACTCTAGTGGCCTTCAACTGTAGGCCTCATTGAAAGGATACAAAAGTGTCCACATAACAATGCATTCCCAAAAACTGTTTCTCATCCCATTTTTGCGGCAAGGACATGCTCATACCCTCCCAAACTTTATCCTGATAAATAATGTAATCCACACTCGCTGAACTCTCTCTGAACCAACCGATTCTAATAACATAATATTACCATGCTGTAGGCAGGTTTGCTCATTACTGGCAAGTTAGTGCTTAATGACAGATTATGATTACTCCATGTGTTTGCTTTTCAATGAAGAAGTCTTTTCTTTAATGATGGTAAACACTCTTTAAAATGCAGTTGTTCATGCTGATTTTTCCAATTATGATTCAGTGATTTGTGATTTGTGCTGCTAACACAAAATTGCAGGTTTAGTTCCACTAAAGCGTGATACATGATGAAAAATAGCATGTTATATGGCCAGTAATAAATAGCAGTGAGTCATACCTTATGGAGCTTCCCGCTTTTGTCTCCTAGCAGTACTATGGTGTGGCCGACCTCAGTTGCGGAGGTGACGGCAGTGATGGGAGGAGTCCAGGTGAAAGCGGGCGTGGCCTCGAGTGCAATGGCACTGGCGATGGGACTGGGCGTGTGTTCGCCTCCGCATGGGTACTCGTTCAGAGAGTCCTGCATGACCCAAAAACATTACATTACCTACATCCATCACCGAAATATGTTCATCATTCGCAGTTCAAAGTTATTAGGAATTGTAATATTTGGGAATTCAACAGTGTTTCTCTCTCTCGCTGGCTCTCATCACATTCAATTCAGGCTGCAACCTCACAATTTGGCAAAAACACGATTTTTTTTTGGCACTTTTGATTCAATAGTGGTTGAGCAATGGTGCATGAAAACACTGTCAGTACGGTTTTAGTACGGTGCTCTGTCTCCGCTAGTGGAAGAATGCAGGCTGTAAAGGGAGCCAAATGTCATGAAGACCATTCAGTTCCGGCATATTTATACACGCATTACTTCTGAATAAGGACCCATTCTCGATTCACACCCATAAACTGATTATACGCCACTGCTGACAACTTTATTTAGTGCACAGAGGACTCTCTGTGACAGTAGGCAGAGGAATTAATTTCAGCCTACCTTTATTGACAGTGACCGTAGGAAAGAAAATATTGACTACTAGTGACAAAATGTGGACAATTGACACTTGGATCTTCAAAACCATTTTGATTTTAATGCGTATGCTTGAATTTATTAAATTAGGGTGATAAACAGTCCTGTTTTCATGCCCTGTCCTGGCTGTTTTTTATAAAGTGATGAAAATGTCCTGGTTTTCAAAAAACTGCTGGGAAAGATCAGCTCTACAGCAAAATATAGATGGGCAAACAAGGAGGATGAGAAAGAAAAACAGCCGATATAAACTAACGATATAAATATATTTTTGTACGTTTGTGAGAGCTATTTTTATTCAATTTGGAGGTGTTTCTTTTAGTCATTTATTATTTATATATTTATTTTTCTAATACAGAAGAGACATTACTTCTATCATCATTTCTGAAACCTATCATGATAAAACATGTCGAGTAACCTCTGAGAAGCCCATCTGAATTTGTGCCTTGTAATATAGCAATTGTCAATCCATACAGAGGAGGCATAGCCTACTTTAAATGTATTGAAATTAATAAGGCATCTTGGAGTAAACTTCGAGTATCATTTGAGTCTCTGTTTGCCGGACCGAGTGTCCTGGTTTTTGGTAATCAAAATATGGTCAACCTAATTAAATAGTTTTGTAGACTATTTTTAATTTAATAGATGGGTTTGCCTGTATAGTGAAGGGAAAATCTGCCCAGCATATTACTTCTTCAATAATTAAAAACCATCCAAGGATGCAGCATATCAATTTGGTCGAAAAAAAAAGGTCCAGACTGTGCAGAACTGGAATATAGACAGCAAGATGCTTTAAAACTATGAAAAAAAAACATCAACTTTTGTGTTTATGATTTGCTATTATTATCCTAAGATGCGGAAACAAAATAATAATAATAATAATTAGTAGGTATTTCCAAACATTTGACTGGTAGTTTACATGAAATGGCATCCAGTTTCTAATATACGCAACATGGCTGTACTTTGAATTTAGTCCAATTTACAAACAGTTTAGGAATTAATGAATGTTAAATGTTTTGGAAATAATGAGGTTTGGGCTAATCACACAGACAGACAGCTGTGTGCCCACATGCAAACAATATTAAGACAAGAACCCTAAGCGGCGACATTATAGACAATTAAAATCCAAAATGCAAGTAGAATATTAAGTCTGAGCTCTAAATCTGAGCAAGTACAAAGTTTCCAAAGTCAACTTTTAACATTTGGATAGTGCCAGAAACATCCTGTCCTTGCCATGTGCATAAAAATCAATACTTAAAAAGCTCAGCTGCTTTTATAATGATGTCTGTCAAACATAACCCATCAACTATCCATGGCTGGGAGTGATTTTTAGATGCACTAACTGGAGCCAGCCATGGGCCTGTGTGTCCTGACCTAATGCTATTCTAGAATTGCAGCTGTCAGAGGACGGACGGACACAATACCTCAGCGAACAGACCAAGGGGAGTGGCCACATGGGACAGTGGAACGGTGGCACGCAAGTGAAGTCAAATACAGGAACACCAAACGCACCCACTGCTTTGAAACAAGATAATAGAAGCCATTCTGCAAATCTGCCTATGAATTATTGAGGCAATAACTGTTAAAATTGCAACATGAACATAATGAACTTTTACTTTTTTAATAACCTTGGCAAAAGGAGAACTATCTTCCATGCAATTTCATTCCAGTCTGTAGTTTCCATGCATTGCTGTACTATCTTTATAATTTCATAAAGTCACACAGGTTTGAACATAAGCGTTTGAATTATAATGCACATGGTGACTTCCTCCAAAACTGATTTGAAGATTGCCTAATATCAGCAAATGCAGGTTTTAGCTGACTAGCAGACAGAAGTCTGATATATTAGACATTCTAGTGAACTGTACACCCCAAATGTGGTGACATTATTATTTCTTTAAGGTCATCGGTTCAGTGGGCTTCTGTGGGTGTTGGTCACTGGGCCAGTGAGCTCAGAGAGGATGTGGGTCAGCGAAACTCAAACCAGCTGCAGCGTTAAGCTGGATTTAACCACCTCCCAGAGGCTACACACATACACACTACTCCGTCCTTTTCATTCCCAAGCTCATACTAATACACACTACCCCCTTCCACACAGCAAGAGACACATGAATTGAACATTAGCCATTCTCCATTAGTCCCCATACCTACTTTCCTCCTCCTAACAAAACCCATTTAGATTTCGCTCTCATTTGTCACCCATAAACTACACAAACCACTGTATACCCAAAATTACAGTTCACTAACTTGTTTTGTTACGCTAAATGGCCATTCCATTACGGTTGCACAAACCAAAGATGGAAAAATCTCCGAGCGGATCATTAGAATCAGCCTAGTGACATGCAGAAGTTTGGGAGATACCGCTGCATTTGTTATGCCGTGCGGATTAGCATTGGCGCAGGCAGCTGGACGCTAATCTGTGTCAGCACTGAGGCAGCTGCCACTCGCCCAGACTTACACCCGTCGCAAAAAAGCCCCAGCTGACCCTGATCTGTCGCCAAGAAACCACACGCCATGCTGTCTTACACGACCCGGCTAATGGGCCGATATCTTGTGGCTTTCCCTATATTCCTACTTATCGCTCTTTAGCTGCGGATTTACCCCTCATTAAAAGCCGCTACATTCATGGGACCACTCCCTTCGTCTGCTAGTAGAAAGTATTTTGAAGCCATGCTGGGCTAGGCGGGTACAACTGTCAGAGATAGGCAAAATAAGCCTAAACACCAGCCTACACCACTATCTTATTGGCTAATGTTTAAATTAAGCTGTTATTTGAAGGGGTCTAAAGTGGAACTGATTTTAAAGCTACACTGTGTGATTTTTACCCCCATCTAGCGGTGAAAAGGTATATGACTAGGGTTGGGTATCGTTTGAATTTGAACGATTTCTGATTCCGATTCCGATTCCGATTCCGGTTCCTAACGATTCTCGATTCCGATTCTTTTAAGAGGCAGGGTCAAAAAAGTTTAGCTAACCTTGCTAACCAACGGTCTTTCTGAAGGAAATACTCCTCTCACAAATACTCCTGTTGTCACAAATTTTGCATTTTGCCGAGATTTCGTTATTTTTAGAAAAGTGAAGCCACACTTTGGACTGCCGACGTAAGCTGCTCATGTTCGACTCGCGCGGTTATGCCAACACTTCCGGTAGACGCTTCTTCGTTGGTGTTGTTCAGTGGTTTCTTCTTCCGCTCAGCGGACTGTGAATATCGAAACTAGGAATCGAAATTTTAACTTTTGCACGATTCCGGGAAAAACGAAAAGTTAGTCCCGGTTCCAATCGATACTCGATACCCAACCCTATATATGACCATCCAGCGAATATTAGTTTCTGTTCCTCTCAATTCCGATTTCGTTTTAGCTCCTACGGTGGCCAATGTAGTCCAAGATTAACATGGCTTCCAGTTCGACCTCGTCCATGAGTGTTGCTCAAACGTAAACGCGAAAGGCGAAGCTTGAATTAATGGGTATGTCCCTCTTTGACTAATGTACTTTCAAGATGGAGGGGCAACATGGCGACCGACATTAGAACCCCTTACCCGTATGTATTTTCAATGGCATATTATACACTCACGAGAATACTTTATTATTTGAAAGAAGTAAATATACATTAATGAGCACATATATTTTTGAAAGAACTAAGTGTTTTTAGCTAAGAATAAACTAAAAGAGTTACACCGTGTAGCTTTAAATGGTGGAAGGGGTGTAGGGAACTATAGCCTGAAAAAAACAAAAACTGGCAAAGAGCAAAATTTCAATTTTGTTGGATCAGTTGGCAGAGCCATCAAAGACCCTTTGAGAACAACATGATGAATTTCAGGGGGGTTGTAATCCTATTTGAGGAAAGACTGTAAAAACCCAGGTCAAAAAAAACTTACCGGCGGGAGCCTCAGACACTTGGAGGACACTTCGTACTCAATGTACACCTTCTCCTTGTTATTGCCGTCTTTGCCTTCCTGTGTGTAACAAAGTAGCTGGGCGCTGTGCAGGGCTTTATCCAGATTCTCCACCATGTACACGCAAAGAGCCGACTTGTCTGTGGGCGTGGGAGTCGACGCTTGTCCCTTAGCCATGGCCACAAACAGCGCGGGTTGCTCACGGTGTGTCCCAAGCACGGCCGCCTGTGCCAGGTTGTATCCTCCGCCGCAGGAAAGCGGCACCTCCACGTAAGAGTAAAAGTTGGGGTCGCCCGCACAGAGTCTCGAAACGTACGTCCGATACTCCCGTTTGCCCCACACGTCGCGCCGAGAGAACACAAAGTAGACGTAGTTGTTGTGGTGGAGTGCTTTCACAAAGTGGTTGTTGTATTCGGAGTAGCTACCTACGACCAGCTTTCCAAGTTCTTCGTGAGAGAACGCTGGCGCAGAATGACGGGCAACTGGGGCCAAGCGCCGCATCGTGATTGGTGGGATCCCACCAGGTCCTTTGCTGGTGTAGCCCCGTCCAACGAGCATAAGCAGAACACCTTTCTGCTCCACCACCACCCCAACAGTGGACACTCGAGGGTCATTTGCCGCCACATACTGCGTGTCCACAGGGTTGTCAGTCTTATACAGCACCTGAGAGACGTTCTCCAAGTTTCGCTTCTCGCAGATGCCCTGCAGGACCGTCCCACACACAATCAGGCTGAGTGGATACCCTCCTTTGACCTCTTCCAGTAACAGAAGCTTGTTAGTGTTGTCTGTGGTTTCCGCCTGGGTGCAATCAGTGGGGTCAATGGGTGGTAGGCAGTCTGGGCTGTCTAGTTTAGGCCCCGTTTTGCCCCAAGAGAGCAGCTGCAACTCTGCGGAAAGGTGATAGAGCACATTTACCGCACCCACGTAGACATGGCCCGAGTGGCTGTCCAGCAGGAGGTGATTGAGGCGGGAGCCATTGAGGGAGATGAATGTAGGGGGGCTTTGAAGATGACTGGGGACCAGAGGCATTACCAGAGGCCACCACAAGATGGCGAGGAGCAGCAACAGGGGAGCAGCAGCTGGCATGGCACCCCCTCACCTGCTGAAAAGAGATAGAGATCAAGAAGATTGAGAGAGGGTGGAAGGTAAAAAGCAGCAGGCGTGAAGAAAGAGAATTTAGAATGGATGGAATGGGCAGGAGCGTAAACAACAGGGATAAAAGTTAGTCAGAAATGCAAAGTCAGAAAAGTGAAGGCAGAGTGCATGAAGAGATTTGTGGGAAGGGTAAGGAAGAGGGAGAGGGGCATGGAAAGTTGAGCAACACATGAAAAGGAAGGAAGGAAGACAGTCAGAAGGCAAAGCAAGATAGTGTAAGCGTAAACCAGAGAGAGGAGGTGATTCAGAAGGGGATCAGGAGGGAAAAATAAAGATAGAGAAAAAAAGGGAAAGAGATGGGGAAAGAGAGAGAGAGAAGACAAATGTTAAGTTAACAGAAAAACACCACAAAGAATACCTACTGCCGCACATCACCATGCAGCACAAAGACTACAGGCTTCAAATACATTCTTTTGTTCATCAAAGTCCTGCCACCTTCACACAGGCAGTGAAGGATGCTTGAGTGAGACTGGTCCAGGGCAACAAAAGACGCGCATCTAAGACCACGAAACATGCAATAATGCTGGAGTTCACATCGGAAAAGTCAGAATGCCAGCGTACGAGTGGCAAACGCAAGAACAGCGGCTGATAAAACATACCAAAGCTCGCCAGACGTGGGCTCCTGTTGTCATTAAAATCCTGTGCTGGTGTTTGTGTTTGGTCTCTGGGTGTCTGACTCACTGTTTACTGGCCGATGCTGACTGTCGTAAGATAACATGAGAATGACTAGAGTGTTCCTTGGAATTATCAAGATTTGAGAGAGAGAGTGTGTGTGTGTGTGTGTGTGTGAGAGAGAATATGAGCGCGCTGATAAAAAGAGTAAAATAGAGATGTGAAGAAGTTAGGTGCTAAATTATGCATGATGCCTGTAGCTGTTGCCTTTCTGGTTTTACTGATGAAATCATGAAACCGAGAAAACAGACACCGCTTTAATCAAGCACTCGAAAGACACGAGCATCAGTGGTTCCATTCAGTTATCAACCTTTGAACAAATCAGAGAAAATGAAGAATCATCTGATGCAATAAAACAGTGTGGTGCCTCCACTGCAGAACTCAATACCATGATGCTAGATTATTGCATGTGGTTGCCATGGTGTAGCTATACTGTTGCTAAGGTGTTCGGAATGTTTTGTGAGGTTGCCAACGTGTTCCGAGTGGTATTAAGCACAATATTATATAGATACTATGTGATTGTTAGGATGTTCTGGCTGGTTGCCAGGGAGTTGCTATGCAACTGCTAATGTGTTTAAAGTTTTTTTTAGCTTTTTGTGGTTGCTAGGGTGTTGTGTGTAGTGGTCAACCAGCATATCGCCATGGCGATAAATCAGCCGATATTTGGACATTTTTAAATATCGGCATTATCCGATCATTTTTTTTGTTTGGTTGATGCGCAGGAATCAGGATGTTTATTTTGACGGCGATGAGAATGTCAATGTCATCTTTATTTGTATAGCACTATTAAAACAACACAAGTTGACCAATGTGCTTTACATTCTCACTGTAAAATAGAGATAGAAACATACTACAATAGTAATAGAATAAAAAATAAAAATAATAACATTTAAGATGAATAAGCCATGGCAAACAGATATGTCTTAAGTTGTGCTTTATAAGCATGTACAGAGTCAGCATCCCTAACATATGATGGCAAACTATTCCAAAAGTCTTGGCGCTACTACTGCAAAAGCCCGATCCCCTTTCTGGTTTAAGTTAGTCCGTGGAATTTTCAGCAACTTTTGACTAGATGATCTCAAAGTTCTTCCTGACTGATACTCTATTAACAGAGCTGATAAATAAGTCGGTGTAAGGTCATGGAGTGATTTATACACCAATAAAAGAATTTTAAAATCGATTCTATATTGCACAGGGAGCCAATGTAGAGAGATCAAAGATGGAGTGGTGTTCTCGTTTTTTAATATTCAGTAATAATCTCGCTGCCGCATTTTGGACCTTTTGCAGCTGTAAAATAGAAGCTTGACTAATACCCTTATATAAAGAGTTGCAATAATCAAGTCTTGACGATATAAGCGCATGAATAGCAATTTCAAGGCTCTTATACGTCAAACACGATTTTAACTTGGCCAAGTTTCTTAAATGAAAGAAACTTGTCTTCACCACTTGGTTTATCTGAGCATTTAGCTTCAGAGAGCTGTCGATGTAAACACCCAAGTTTTTAACATGTTCTTTAACATCACCAACACCATTACCTGAGCACACAGCGCTCCCACTCTCCTTATTAAGTAGTTTACATCTCCGTTTAAAAGTCTAATACGAAGAAAGTAAAGGAAAAGTTATACAAAAAAGTATTACGGCATTTGTTTTTTTATATTATTAGTAATAGAAAGTCAAACACTATAATACTTTCTCTTTTACTGTCAGTATTCAGTTTTCGCATTTATATAATTTTATATATATTTTATATATATATACCTTGATTTCAAACTATGCTGCAATACATTCAGTTGCCCACTATACCCTATGAAAAATATGCCCTATGGAAACATGGTAAATTTTGCAAAATTGACATGTATCGCAAAAACGTTGCATGAGGTGGACAAATTCTCGAATTTCTCAGGCAATTCAAGAAATTTCTTGAAAACTGAAAAAGATAGCGCGGTATGCTTGGACAGAAGACGAGATACTAAACTCCTAAAAGACAAAAGTATAATGGCAATACTGGATTCTTAACAACAAAGAAATGCCAAAATTTATCAAGACCTTTAAGCAGATAGGAGGGAGAAATACTCAGAAATATGAACCCGCTCCCAAGTTTAAGGGGCTTTCCTTAACACACCTACGTCTCATTCGATTAAAAATCATGGCTAGTGCAATGGCTGCAATATACTTAAACCAACTAACATCCATTGCCATAATTTTTGGAATGACTTGTTGCGAAAGGGAAAAAAAAAATTAAGTTTTAGTCTCATAACATCAGTTAATGGAAATGACGTCATTTCGCAATAGTTTTTTACCGACATTAAAGTAAAAGTTTTGCGCAAATCTGTAATGTAAACCAGGCTAATGTCTGTTGTATGTAAAATTACCTTGTCTGCTCATTTACCTTAATATAAAGTGCATTCCCAGTGCATACAAACTAGCCAGATTACAGAGTGCCCTGTTTGTTACAGTGTTTTCTTCCTTCCTTTCTTCCTATTTCTTTATTTGTGAAAAACACTGGTTGTCAGGTCTGATCTGAGGTGGTCGTAGCTGGCTTTACTTGTACCAAAAAAGTGCCCACAGCACACCTTCCCTCAACAAGCCACACAAATTGAGCCATCATGTCAGTAAGGCAAGCATTGAGAGATGTTGCGTCCCGAGGTGTAAGACTTAGGGTTAGGAGTTAACCCCAAATATCAGCAATAGTAAGAGTTAGGCTTGCCTGCAAGTCAAGTCTAGAGAGAGGCTTGACTAATTTCTGCAAGTACGCCAAACACGATTCCATTTTTGAAGGAGAAAAAGTATCAGAGGACACCGAGTATCCGAGAAAGTTACAGAGTGAAAAGAAAGATTCATCTTTAATTCATATCACAGCAGCCAAGAAGTCTTGAGGGCCTAGTATATGAGAGATGAAGAGAAAGAGCAAAGGAGAGGAGGGAAGGAGGGGGGAATTCCAGAGAAGCTGGAATCTATCAGTATGCATAACATTTTACCTCGTCTCCACCTTCAAAGGGATGGTGGGTGAGAAAAGGACAGTTTGACATGCTGGCGAGATTAGCCACTTCTTTTCAGTTAGGCTTTTGATTGGAGAGTTCACGCGTTCATGCATCACCTTGTTTATGAAGGCTGAAAGCTGAACATCGCTTTGTACAGTGTCTCTTGTCTACGTAGCTTAAGGACTCAAGCTATCCACGTTTAATGAACATGATCAAAAGAAACGAGCTCAGAGAGCCTACAGACCGCCAGCTGATTTTTCTTCTCCTTAGTCATGACCTGTTTCGTTGAGGTCTTGCACAACAGGATCTGGAAAAGCTAAATGATGCTGACTTGCATTCAGAGTGGAAAAACCCTTTGATAAGAAGTTGTCATGCTTTTGATATTCTGCAGTCAGCAAAAATATATTCTAGAGCACTTTTTAAGTGGTCAAACCATGAAAATTTAAATTTTCTTTGATCTTTTATTTAAAAAAAATAAGTTCAGTATAGGCTTCTACACATTTTGATGTTAGGCAAACCAGAGAAGTTACAAAAAGTCATACATATGTTAGAGCTTTTTCCAATTTTTCCAAGAAGTCACTTTTTTCTTCTAAAACTGCACATAGCCAAGTTTAAAACTCTTGTTTTAGCTCGTTCTTGCAGTAGTTCACTTTAAAAAAGAACTTTGTTTCACTTGATAAGACCCTTATTGATTGTCTGTAATCGTTTAAAGCCCTTTGAAAGTTTGCATTTTGCACTGAAACCGTCTTTTGGACCTTGAGCTGTTTGGTTACCAGATAAAGTCCATTATATGGAGAAAAATCCTGGAATGTTTTCATCAAAAACCTTAATTTCGCTTCAACTGAAGAAAGAAAGACATGGACATCGTGGATGACATGGGGGAGAGTAAATTATCAGCAAAAGTTTTTTCAAAAGTGAACTACTCCTTTAATTAACTTAATGCTCGTCAAAGAGATTTTGGGCATGATTTGCACCCCCAATGATCGGGGGCGTGGCCAGATTTGAGGCTTGTCGCGACTGACTTTTTGTCCAAAAAATCCTCAATTTTATGGTGTCATTACGGTCGTTTTACTGCTCCCAATTAGGGTTGGGTATCGTTTGAATTTGAACGATTTCTGATTCCGATTCCTTGTTCCGATTCCGGTTCCTAACGATTCTCGATTCTGATTCTTTTAAGAGGCAGGGTCAAAAAAGTTTAGCTAACCTTGCTAACCAACGGTCTTTCTGAAGGAAATAATCCTTTCTGAAGGAAATACTCCTTCTGTCACAAATTTTGCATTTTGCCGAGATTTCGTTATTTTTAGAAAAGTGAAGCCACACTTTGGACCGCCGACGTAAGCTACTCATGTTCGACTCGCTCGGTTATGCCAACACTTCCGGTAGACGCTTCTTCGTTGGTGTTGTTCAGCAGTTTCTTCTTCCGCTCGGCGGACTGTGAATATCGAAACTAGGAATCGAAATTTTAACTTTTGAATGATTTCGGGAAAAACGAAAAGTTAGTCCCGATTCCAATCGATATTGATTCTCGATACCCAACCCTACTCCCAATCACGTCGGAGCTTCCCTGATCCCAAATTGCAAATATCAAACATGTTCTATATTTACGACTTTAGATCCAATGAGAGCAACAAGCTCCACCAATCGGATGTTGTATGCTTTTATAGCTGAAACACGTCACGAAAGTGGAGGATTGAGAAAGAAGACTATAGCGTTTTCTCAGCTAAGATTTCTTTTTTGTTTTTCGCTGCAAAAAAGGAAGTGATCGTCCTCCATGTTTGTTTTTCTTCTGAAGCCACGTTTGATCACGCAAGTTTCTGTGAGATCTTGTGTCACTGTGAAATCGTTACTACAATCGGTAGGTTTGTGGTCTCACAATCTGGCCGAATGTTCTAGTTTAAAATCTGTCCTGATGTCTGTGGTCTCCAACGGTTAAAAAAAATCGGTTTGAAGATTTGAAAATAGTCTAGTGTGTAACACAGCATTCTAGGTATAGGCTACATTCTAATTAGTTGATGTGTTGCCTAGGAATCTAATCCATCCCATAGCTAACACCATGCTCTATTGTTTGAGCGACAGGAACTCGTGTAAATCATAACCAAGGTCATTTATATTTAGCGGTCTTAAAGTTACAGTACTGAAAACAGCCTGATAAACTCTATGCTCAAAAACTAAACTATTCAAGTAACCTCGATTCAAATTATAAAGATGAAAAAAAGGATATCATCCTGATATGAAAATGCTACATGTATCAGTCTCAAATGAATAAATCATTGAGGGATTCACAGCCCTAGAGCATCTAAATAGACAGGGTGTGCCACCACCAAAAATTTAACTGAGAGTGGCAAACAGAAGCGAAACAGAGACTGAGCGATTGAATCCCTCCCAGTGTGCAACCATTCCCATCCACCTAACAGAGGCAGGCAGGGTGAGAATGACGAGGAACAAAAGTGTGCTAAAACTGAGAATGCAGGAGGTCTGCTATACTGTCAAAACAGGCAATTTCACAGCTTGAATTAGGTTGAGCTTTTGCAGCATCAGCATTCATCTCCTTTTTTTTACTTAAATGGTAATAACTGTTTCGGGGCATCATGGGAGAGAGCGAGAACACACTCCCTATTCAGTAGGAAAGAGGAATAGCTACTGCCTTTGTGAAGAGGAATGGAAAAAGAGCTTGGGATATATATTGGAGGCGAGCTCTTCCTTACACAAGCACACACAAAAGAACTGGGACTTGACAAAGGGTGAAAATAAATGGAGGTTGGTTTTGCACCATTGCATTGTAAAACCAAACCAATAGCTATTATGTTTCACGCATATCGCTAATAACAGCTTTTGCAACATGTAAACATGTTTTAAATAGAAGCGAAGCAGAGTTTATCATTCCCGAAAGGTGCAACCAATTCGATTGCAGGCTGACCTTTGACCCTGACTGGAAGCGCCTGTGCCGCCCATCCTCTTCTGTGTGTGTGTTCCCAATCTGTTTAAACTTCCTCTCCTACACAGCAGCATATTAAAACAAAACACATACTCGCAGGTTGCCAAGCTCACTCAACACTCATTACCCCCAGAAACAGACACGACTGTAATTATAGCGTGCATGTGTGTGTCTAATTTCTTTGCGGAGTGCATAATACGCAAAACACAACATCAGACACAAAGCTTACACATACACGCAATGCTTCCAGACAGACTCTTTCCACACACGAAAACACAAAAAACTGATGTAAATCACACAAAGCATCAAGCGGGCACATTCAAAAAGCTTCAGAGTCCAAGACTCCTCCATGGGGGTGAGCCAACAGACAGACAAGCGAACCCCACCCATGCTGTGTGCTTGCACTATCAGAGGAAGGAATCGCTTCAGCGGGCTTGACACCAGACAAAAACGTCTCTCCTAATTTAAAGCACACTGTCTGAACTGACAGAACAATATAGTCTGGCTCCTATTTTTAGGTTTAATAGACATTAAGAATGCATCTCCAAAGCATTCAGAAATGCCTTCAAAATTAAATCCCTTCAAAATCACCCCCAAAATCTGAGTACTGGGTTACATCCTTCAAGCTTTAATGCAAAATTCTGCTTACAAGCAGATGCATGGAAATTCATAAATACTAATCACGCCCTTCTAGCAAAAGTCGTGACATTTTTGCTTAATTGGATCACTTTCTCAAGGTGTGAACCTCTTAAGAAAAGATGTATGGATCATATTCGCGTGTGTTCATGCCACACAAAGCAAAGGGCGTAGGTCGGCTGAGCGGTCACAGCATGTGGGGGCATCGAGATTTCAGTGGAAACTGGAAGAAACCAAGAAATCTGATGTGACACAATAAGGTGTCTCACAAAATGCATCATTGTGTCTCATTGAAACAGCTCAGATCATTTGAAAGCACAGCGTCTAAATTCATAAAGCGATACAAGAACCAGCAGACAGTAAATTAAATTAAAGGGACAGTTCACCCCAAAATGCTGTCAACATTTACTCATTTATGTCGTTACAAACCTGTATGCCTTACTTTCTTTTGTGGAACATGATTTGGTCTCATTAGTTAATGTAGTAGTAGTAGTGGGCAATACTTGGCTTTTATTGCATGGACCATAAAAGAAACTTTAAAAATATCTTTTTTTTGTGTGTGCTCCACAGATTAAAGTCACAAGAATGATTAAATTTTCATCCATCCCCTTTAATATTTCTTGATTAAAGCAAGCAATTTTTGCTTAACTACAGTCACTTTTTCATAAGTTGTCATAAAGATCACGTGTCGTAACACAAAGCAGAACGGGTGGAGATCGATGGGGTCGTTGCAGCAGGTGAGACTGTGCCATGCTAACGCAGGTGTCAGAGTGGAAATAAACCTGGAAATTTGGTGCGAGAGCGTCTAAATTTTAGCACAGCGTCTAAATTCATAAACTGATGAATTTCAAGAACCAGCGGACAGTAAATTAAAGGGATAGTTCACCCCAAAATGTTGTCAACATTTACTCATTTATGTCGTTCCAAACCTGTATGCCTTACTTTCTTTTGTGGAACATGATTTGGTCTCATTAGTTAATGTTCGTTAATATTGTAGTACTACTAGTAGTAGTACGGTAGTATTTGAGTTTATTGTCATATCAGCATCACCGGCTATTACATGGCAGATCCATATTAAACATTTAGCAACATAATATTATCCACAAGTTTCCGAGGGGCGCTCCTGTAAAAAATAAAGTGGGTGAAACTTCCGGTGAGGCGGCGGAAGTAGCATTCCAATGGGATTTTGTGTGTTAGTTAGCGAAGAGGCTAGCTGTTTTTAGGAGAATTATTTTACTATTTAAAGACGCAAATCTTTATGAGAGATGTCGTTACGGAGCTCAGGGACAACATGTGCTGTTCGCGGTTGTATGTATAACTGGACTAAACTAATTCAGTGGCTTAAACGTGGTTGTCTAAGCGAAATCAGAGTGATCCTGCCAACGACTGTAGTTTCCATCACCTCCCAAAAGACGACGAATCTTCCTGTGTACATTTGTTTAAATTCTTAATATTCTATAAACTCTATCAGCATGTGTTTGGCTGTTCGCTACTGATGTTACACCTAAACTCAGGATCAAAGCCTGTGTTGACAGAATACCAAATGTGACTAAGCACAATGACTAAGTGTGTATATTTTATTTTAATTGTTTGTCAGCTCGCACAACTGTCTGTCACCATGCCTTGATGAGTATTCATTATTAATAATGTTATTATAATACTCCCAACCAACGACTGCGGAGGGTAAAGGTACTGTTATTTCACCCTTTTGAATTTTGTTGAGGTTGTGTTCCCACATCGTTAGCTAGTTTGGATCGCTATAACTTGAATGAGTGTCAACTGTTGAATTAACGAGTGTGAAGTGTCAAGTCGCGCTTTGTTTACTTCGAACCGGAAGACGCGCCCACTTTTGACGCAAGGCCTCATGGGGCGTAGGAAACTTGTGGATAAGTGTCAGATAATGCGTTAATTAACATTAACTAACAACAATCAGTTCAGTATTTATTAATCACTTAACAATACGTTCACTAAACATATTTAGATACATCGAAATCATCTTCCATTGCGATTTCCTGTAAATCTAAATATGTTTAGATCTTCAAAGTAAAAGGTAATACTTCCGAAATCTCTATGTAAACAATGAGAGATCACTTCCAGTGGAACGTTGGACGTGATTCAGTTGGACATTGGACACAACGGATACAGATCAGTTGGACGTGGCTGTGGTTACATGAGGTAAAAACGATATAATATTGTTCGTTTTCTCACACAAACCGCTCGTTTCGTGTCTTAGGCCATCAATGTGTACTTACTTTACGAGTCATTAAATCATGTTTAATCTGGACTTCTCTGTGCACGCTCTTTGAGGTGGTGACCATAGACCTCCATTATATGACTGACAGACAAGAACGGTTTGAGCTAAGCTAAAACACATCAAAAATTAATTTCAAAGTGAACTATCCCTTTAACTACAGTCACTTTTTCATAAGTTGTCATAAGGTAAGATCACATCACACAAAGCAGAACGGGCACAGGTCGATGGGGTCGTCGCAGCAGGTGAGACTGTGCCATCATAACGCAGGTGTCAGGGTGGAAATAAACCTGGAAATTTGGTGCGAGACAAAGCGTCTCACAACACGCATCATGTCTCATGAAGATTTCAAAGACGCCACTGATTATTACAGAGTTGGGTTTTTCAATGCGTACTGAGAGTGAGAGTGACTAGGATTTACAAGTCTCTTTGATGCCAGGCATGAAAGTGTCAGCACACCAAGTGTGTGTGTGCATGTGTGAGAGAGAGAGAGAGAGAGAGAGTGTGCCTGGGGTGTGCAGTGGTTAATCACCACCTCTGTGCGGAGAGGGAGGGTGGGCAAGTTCTCATTTCCATACTACACCCAAGCAGGAGGGGGTGATACTTTGGGAAATATGGAAAGAGAGAAAGAGAAGGTGGGGAAAATTGAAAAAAAAAGAGAGATAGGCAAAAAACAACAGAGAAAGCATCTCACTGTTTGAAGAACAGAAAGCGGCAGAGTGATAAAATACGGCGATTAGTAATGTAACCTCGTGCATATTTCATCTCTGACAGTACTCAGACTCCTAATATTTTATCGAAGAGACTCTCGGTTTCATATTTACTCAATCTTTTCTCCCCTCCTGCCGCGTCAACTCAACTATCATCGTATCTCTGTTGCAATCTGTCCTGTTTCCAGCAAAGTCTCCTCTCTACATTGCTTCTTTATACTCTCCAACTGAGCTCATGAATATTTCGCGCATATTTCATGATATCTGATATCATCAGGGCGTTTCAGCAAGAAGAGCAAGAGGTTAGCAGGGTGCGTTTAGGTCCTGTAGGAATTTCCGGTGGAGAAAACGCGGCTGCGGCGGAACAAGCGGATCATCTCCGGCTCCCTGTAATTATCACCTCTCTGAACAAACAAATATGATGACATCTTATTTTGATGGTAATGAGCCATAATGGCCACAATGGGAGATATAATGACGCTCAAGCAAGCTTTTATCACAAGCAAAGTCTGTGAAACTCCAGGAAAATGACACAGAGTAGCTCTTTGGAAAGCAACCTACAGGTAATCACTGCAAACCTTTTTAAAAGGGCCGTTTCAATTTTACGCTGATTGAATTCAACAGTTCTGGCGGGTTAGAAAGGTGCACATCTATATTCATAAGCGTGATGAGTGCGAGAAGTGTCTACTCTCTGTGAATTTTAAAAACAGTTCTGGAGCCATCAACCGTATGATGATGATTATTAGGTTTCACCTTCGGCTCTCGTTTTCACACACTTCGCGAGCGGCCCACACTGCTTTCATCACCACCACCTTGACAAGCATCTGCGTGCATAAAAATGCAACATTAATTATTTGATGGGGCAGATAAACACACTCAATCCAGTGAAACTGACAGGAAGGGAGCTGCCACTAAATTCACGGGCTACTTCGTACATTACACACCCTATTTAATAGCTGTTTTAGAGGCTGGAAAACGACAACAACACACACACACAAAAAAAAACAACATGTTTTGTCTGCCCAGTTTGGGGAGCGCAATAATGACTCTGAATGAAGGTTCCCCAAAGCGTTTACAAGCCAAACATTTTACAAGATAAGGGCCGTCTTTGAAGAGGAAAAGAAAATGCAAATACGCAGGAGTGCAATTTCAAATTAGAGACTAAAGGGAGGAAAAACTTGTTTGTGGGTACCGGGTGTGCACGATACAATAAAAGAATGTCAACACGAGCAGCTAATTACGCCCCCCATATGCTGAACACAAGGTGAAAACCCACCACTCCTCGGGGACTAAAAGGGAGGAGGCATTTAGAAAGGAGACAATGGAGTCATAACAACAGGGGGAGCGCGTGAAAAAAGAAAGAGCGGGTGAAAAGGGATGTTCGGGTTTCATGAAACTTGGTACGGCACAATCCAAATCGCCACTCCTAAAGTGGTACGCCACACCTCCCCGAGGAATAGTACAATAACCGCAAGCTGCTGATACAGAGACCACTGAGTAAATGTGTGATTAAACATCTAGTTATCCTCCAATTAAGCCTGAATACATCCGATCCACTCCACAACAGGTTATCGTGGCATTTGACTAGTCACCGTGGACTAATTGGAGTCTTGAGAATAGGCTGCCGACGCATTGGCATTTGTGTGATGTTATTTGTCTCCGATGACAGACGAAATCAATCCCAGTAAAGTTTTACGCAAAGCATTAAAGAAAAAATGAAACGCATTACAGAACAAAAGCAATTTAGATGATTTCTAAAAAAAAAAAAAAATAAAAAGCCAGACATTTAAATAAAGATGAAAACCTATTTGCTTTTCATCTTTCTATACGTTGTTTTTCCCACTATGAAAGTGAAGCTTGTAGAGCTTGAAATGCAAGAGCAAAAATCAATGAATACTCTCAGAGGTCTGTCCCAAAGTGCACTGAAGCTCCTGAAAGGTTATAAAATAAACAGAACATGCTGGACAATAAACTGAACAAAGATGCATTATATTCAGTGCTCTGATGGTAAGTTATGAGATAGGTAGGCTACAGGAAAAGCAAACAATACATTATTCCCAATCACTACTTAATAATTTAATGAACCCAAGATCATCAGAACTTATTCAATGTAACATTAGCCTCCATAACCCTAAACATTTCACGTTATTTTTAACTCAAATGCACTTATTTGAATCTTTAAAGAGCAAAAGGTGACGTGTTTTTTAAAGCATTTACAGATAATAATGCTGAGCTCACAATCCAAAAACCCGCATTTACGGTGAAAAGTTTTCCAGCGAACTATTTTACTCACTTCATTCAACGGCACTGCGTTTCATCCCCTTGGAAGGCAAAGCGAAACTCTCGTTAATATTTAAAACAACAACAAAAGCGTTTGAAAGTGAACCCGGTAAATCCCATTATGCGTGTGCCACATTGTTGTGGAGGATCTCAGACTCGAGCGAGCAGCGCAAAGCGGCTCTGAGGGAGAGAGGGCGGGGCTTTACACACGCGTCAGTTTGACACAGTTTTCAATGAAGCGCTTGGGGAGTGGGCGGGGCCTGTCCTCACGGAGAGGTACTTCAGGTGAACTAAATATTTTCTTTTCATATTAGCGGTCTTTCCTTTTTTCCTTTTATATTTAAGGCTCTTTTTTGGAGGAATAACATGTCCTTATTACCTGACAGATATAACAGAAATCATTTAAGTGAATGATATTTAGTCAATCAATCACAGAAGCAACTCTGTGCCTGTCAAGTGTCAATCAATCTAATTTGCTAACACAGGGTTGGTTGACGGTGACATGTCATTTGTAAGGAAGTTAGCATAACGGCTCGAATTAAATCATTAACAGCACCATTAATAAAAATGAAACTTTGCCAGAATATATTTATTTTGTATTGTGAGTTTTTGTTGCATTTAAACAAAGTATGCAAAGTATCTAAATGAATACAAATCTACATTTATTAAAAGTGAGAACGTCTCAACTTCTTTTAAAAATATTGTTTAACAACATATTTAGCATATTTAGTAAAACACTTAATGTATGTATATGAACATCCTTTCTTTCCCCCCAAAAAAACTATTTATAATTATCAAAAATATTATTTAGGAAGCCATATGAACAATTAGGGGTCTGTATGTGAAAACATATGGAACATTGATTTATTTCATAACAACATTACTAGGCTATTGTAGCCCTCAATCGGGTCATGGGTCTATCTATACGACCCCAATCGACTTTTACTTCATAAAAAAAAAAGGTTCATGTACACAGAAATGAAGGCCTAGTACTAGAGCATAAATCCAATGTATCATAAAAAAATAATATTTCATATGCAAGCTAATGGTGTAAGGAATTGTGTGGTATATGGATACAAAAGTACTTTATATCTCCAAAAACACAGCATTAATGAATAGATGAGAAGTAAACAAAAAAATCATATATTATTTGTATGATTAAAAATGTATATTTTTTGCACAATTACTCAATCAATTGTTGCCCAGAAGTGTAAACAGGAAACGAAGACCATTTGAAGGTTAAGATAAGCTTCAAACAATGCTAATGTAATTATTAAAGTATAGCCTATATATTTTTTACTTTAATTTAGTTAAGCAGAATGTAGCAGAGGGGGTCAAAATGAAATCCAACCAAAGTTTAATCCACCCAAAATCATCACTTAAGCCTGTAGTACCTCTCCTCAATATTTAATGCTCACATTGGGGCATGAAGTGAAGCGTGCTGCATTTGGGGTGATGGGATGGGGGGGACAGGGATGGGGGGGGGCACGCCTCTCCGTGCCGCAGCTGGAGAGAGCAGATGGGGTTTGACACCCGTGTGTTTCTGTTGCACCGGGTTTTGACACGGATAGTGTCGGGTTCACACAATACCAATTGAAAACGAATGCAGATCTCAAACGCACCGCCTTTAATAGATTCTTCGCCATCCGCTGGGCTTCATTTGTCAAATGTCACCCGGCTGTGACATTTCCCACGGTGTCAACACAAAAACGCATTTAAAAAGAGATGCATTTTAAATACACCAGTGGGAAAATCATAAGTGCCCACATACACACTTGCACCTTTCTGCAAACCGCTTCAGTATCTTTTTTCGTCGAGGAGAAATCAGCTCAAATCAGCAGCCAGCTGCGTAAACCACTGGGCAAGTTTGATCTACTAGCAGTTTGCCAAGGGGCAATCAGTCTTACTTTTCAGATTCAAATGTTCAAAAATGTTATTATGGCCAGATACATAAACACACTGTAGTTGCTAAGTTATGACTATGAACTAATCTGACCAACTAGAAATTATAGTAGAGCTAATCAGTCTTACTTTTTTGGTAATCTAATTAGCCCAAATCATCTTTTTATGTAATTGACTTGAAGTTAAGATTAGTCTTGATTAATATATATTTTTTTATTTTTTTAGCAAGTTTATGTGATCGCATCCAGATTCCAAACCATGTTAAGGCCCGTTCACACCCATGATAACTATAAAGATAAAGATATAGTTCTAAAAATAGTTTCAAGTATAAAAGAATAGCAGAGATCACAGCACAGCTGACACTCACAAAGAAACAATAACGTTGGAATCACTTTCAAAACTTTTTTTTTCTAGTTGATGAATTATAGTTAATCAGAATCCATCCAGCTTTAAAGAGCTTAAGCATAAAGACGAAACTGCAACGTGCGCCTATTAACAGAACGATATTGTGCGTTGGTGTGGACACTACTATAGTAGTTATCTTTATAGTTATCGTTCTTGGTGTGAATGGGCCTTTATTTTATTAGTATTGAGATCATTAATATTACACTAAACTATATAGTTTTTATTTTTACGTTTTCTGTTTTCACTTTAATTTTAGTAAAGTGATAGTTCACTTTGAAATTAATTTTTGATATGTTTTAGCTTACCTCAAGGGCATCCAAGATTCAGGTGTCTTTGTTTCTGTAGTAGTTAAAATTTTGATATATTTTTAGGTCAAACCGTTGTCTGTCAGTCATATAATGCAGGTCTATGGTCACCACCTCAAAGAGCATACACAGAGAAGTCCAAATTAAACATGATTTAATGACTCGTAAATGTAAGTACACATTGATGGACTAAGACACGAAACGAGCGGTTTGTGTGAGAAAACGAACAGTATTTATATTGTTTTTTACCACTTGTAACAACAAAGCCACAAAGCGCCCGCGCCCTCATATCACTTGGACGTGGAGATAAAAACTATATAAATACTGTTCGTTTTCTCACACAAACCGCTCGTTTCGTGTCTTAAGCCATCAACGTGTACTTACATTAACGAGTCATTAAATCATGTTTAATTTGGACTTCTCTGTGCATGCTCTTTGAGGTGGTGACCATAGACCTCCATTATATGACTGACAGACAAGAACGGTTTGACCTAAAAATATCAAAACTGAAACTACTGCGGAAACAAAGACATCTTGGATGCCCTTGAGGTAAGCTAAAACATACCAAAAATTAATTTCAAAGTGAACTATCTATATATTATGAAACTAACTGAAATCAAATAAAATGTATAAATATTTACAGCATTTTTTTCATTTTAAGTTCATTTCAAGTAACACAAAGTTAACTATAATACACAAAAGCACAAAACCTCCTTGACGCAGCAAAGAAACGATGACGGCTCATTGTGTTTAGTTGGTGCCGGAGAAGAAAGCGATAGAGAGAGAGAGGGAGTCAGTGAAGGGGAGAGAGTTGAGAGAGAAGGGCTCCCCTGAGGGTTTACTGATGAGCAGGCATGCGGGAGACCAGGGGGGGCTCAGCTGGGGCTGTTTGCCCAGCAGTGAACACCCGTCATCAAGGAGCTCATAAAATATTAATCCAGCACACAAAGACGGCAAGAAGACGGACAGAGTGACCAGAGAATGAAGGAGAGAGAGACTGATGCAGGCTGAGCCACACCGAGCGTAATGAATGGACCGGGAGGGAGGGGGCTGCGGGGTGAAAGGGTGACATGCAGTAATTGGGGGGAAATCTGCGCGCCGGTGGGTGGAAACCATTATTGGCAGGTGGAACAAAAATGGACGCACCCCTGAAATAATGAAGTGAGGGGGAGGAGAGGATGGAGAAGATGCAAAGAAACACGGGAGCAATTCAATGTGAGAATTGGCTCTCATTTAATTACAATTGCCTTCGAAGGAAACGTTTCTCTTGACAATGATACGGAATTAGAAACAGCCGCACGTTCCGACTGCGGAGGGCCGTGTTTGGAGGAATGGGCTCGGAGCGTATGTTCACATAAGAAGTTTTGGCAGGAAACGCAGCGCCCAACAGTTGTCTGTTTACACTCCTGGAGCCAAGGACTGGGCTCACAACAGAACAATGCTGATTTGTTAGGAGGACTCTAAACGGCTCTTCATGTCCAAATACGCACTGGCACACAAGGACAGGCGGTGAATGGAGAGCACACACACTCAACCAGACACACATGCACATCCATACCGGATCAGGCATCAATAGATATCCAGAGTGTTAATATTCCAGAAGAGAGGGCAAAGCTGTTATGGATGCCTGAGAGCAATAATCAATTTTTTTTCAGATAGCCACCCATGGGATGCATGTCACACTGTGGACGGTGTTTAAAAATAAAACAGAGGCCAATGGCTAGAGCAAACAAACAACATGAATGCAGTTCATCCTGAAACAAGTGATCTAATGAGTTGGTAATGCTCCGATTAAAGGGCTAGGTTGCCTAAAATAAAAAATCCGTCATTTACTCAGCCTGAAGTTGGTCCGTATGCTGGTGTTTTTTTTTAAAACATGAAGATTTTCTATATGAGAGTGAGCAAATCGTCCAAAGTAGTTCATGTGACTTCTAAAGTCACGCAATAGATTTGTGTGAGGCTGAAATGGAAAACAACTTTGGAAAATATACATTCCAAATATTCTGAATGAGCGATGACTTTTGACAGCAGCAGTGAAGGGAAAGTTCATTTGCATTTACTTTTATGCGTTTGGCAGACACTTCTATTCAATTTCCAATGCAATCAAAGAACACATTTTATAAGTTCATGCATTTTTGAGGAATTGAACCATGATATTGGCATTGCTGGTTTGTTTAATATTTGAATAAATAAATATATTTGGGTTTTCTTGACACACAAATCTATTTAGTTGGGAAGACTTGAAAAAAATAGTGCACATAGTCATGTTAATGCCACTTTTTCGTCCATTTTGAGATTTAAAGACATGGAACTGTTCAACAGAATCTTCCGAATTTCTCCTGTCCACAGAAAAATATCCACAAAAACAACAGGTCAGGTGTTCAGTGTAAATACAAATGTGTTATTTCTTTCTTTTTTTTTATTTGCCAAAGCCAAAACCACCATCAAATTCAAAAGACAAAATAAGAAAGACAACAAAAATCAAAAGACAGAGAAAAAAAGAGATAAAAGCACACAAACATGCACATATTTAAATTTTTCGGTGAACTATATTTTTAAGAACACCAATTTTAGACACCTAAAATTAAAAAACAGAACATTCATAAGAGATAAAAAGAACAGGGTGAAAACCCGGACTTGGTCAGACACACATCTTCCTTGTAGATTAAAATCAAGACCTCGTCAGCAAGTTATGAACCTTGTGGTTTGCCTAGCAATGCCTAAAAGTAGCTAGCACTCACACCTCGTGCAGTCTGCAGAGCCGGTGGTTGATTTCTAAACAAAACATCAAACCCACACAGGATGAGCGCCAGAGACAATCACTGAATGGAAAAGATAGAGCAAATGTGTGATTAAACTACACTTGAATGTTATAACAGAGTTACTATGTGCAATGT
This sequence comes from Pimephales promelas, assembly GCF_016745375.1. The sequence goes on along the minus strand of NW_024121099.1, from coordinate 12,919,708 downwards.
TACTTATATAGTCAACAGAATGTGTTAAAAGGACCATCGAAATAAAGTGAAACCAACTATTAGTTTGTTCATTCTAATTTTTAATAATTAATTTTAGTTAAAATGTTTGCAATTTTGTTCGTTTTTTTCATGTTAGCTATTTTAGTACTTCAACTTCAACTAAATGAAAATGAGAAATGTTGCCTTGGCAACTAGCTGAAGTAATTTATTTTCTATTTATTTTTTACATTTTATTTCATTTATAGGCGTAACTTTTTATTATTCAAAATTAGCAAAATCAAAATAATGTCAATACATCATTAATCCTTCTGCATCCACTATGGTACGCCTATTTATAAGTGTTTAAATTTTAGACCTGACGGATTATTTTTGCGGGAAGTTGTGTACACGCATCACTCGTCGCTTGTGTGTCTCTTCATATCCGTAAATAGAGAAAAGTTCCGGCAACTTTGGCATGTGTCTTTATTTGGTTAGTAGTCACAACTAGCGAGAAAGGTTGACATGGATCAGCTAAATCTTCAACCTCAGGGGAATCGACGTAAACAAACGTCAAACAGAGAAGAGTTTGCTGAAAGAAAGAGAGCACGACAAAGCTTGTAATAAAACAAGAATCAACATTAGCGTGGCTTTTCGGTCAAGAACTGAGGGATTTGAAATGTTGTAAATGCAACGTGGAGATGATGGTGTTTTTATTACTCAACAGGAGAGTAAGGTATTTTATTGAACAGATAAATGTAGCTCTCTCTAACAGAGTCAGGGTTCCAGACTGTGACCAAATTGGTCGCATATGTGACCATTTTTCGAGAATGTGCGAGTTAAAATTTAATGTGGTCGAGTGGATGCTCGCGCAACAGAACGCCGTCATATCAGCCGCTGCAGTCCATAACTTATGTTCAAAATGAATGAGTAGGCTACATCATGAATCCATTTTCCAAACCGTGTTTTTGACTTACCCTGAATCACTACGGTACGCCTATAATAAGTGTTTATATTCGGACTATTTTATCCGGGGATCGACTCGGATGCAGACTTGCCAGGTGCAATAGACATTAATGGAGAGAAGTAGCTCCGGCTACAGTGTTCTTCCGCAAGACACGTGGAGTTTATTTATTGACGAACGTAGACGTCACGCACACTGCACACTGATGCTGAAACGCGACAATTACGAATTCATGAGTTAAGCCATATAAAAATGAAAATGTCTCACGAAACAGCGTGCCCCCACGTCTTTTCAGGGGTTAGATGAGAGTAATCGCTCGACTGAGGAAAAAGAAATGATTATAGATTTTTTGTTTTTGTTACAACTATAAACTTTGATAACGAAAAATCTGTATTAGCTTATTATAATACTCTAATCTTTTAAAATGTAATGCACAAATTTTTGAATGTTTAATGATTTTTAAAAGATAGAAAGACGATGCTGATAGAAAGATGATGATAGATAGACTGAGAAAGTTGGTAGCACAAGTTCAACCAGTGGAAAAGTAAGTCTGGAGCCCTGAGAGTTCTTATCTTTGTAAAGCAATATCTAATCATAATTTCATCATGCTGTGTTGAAATTTATTTTCAAGGAAGTGGTGTACCTATTATTGGGTTTAGCTAACAGTAACGTCTTCAGCTAGTCATCTTGAGATCCTCTCCATCTAAACTGGTTATATCTCTTAAGCCGAGAAGCAGTGTTGTAGTCGAGACCACCTCACTCGAGTCCGAGTCGACATAGAGAGTCGAGTCCGAGTCGAGTCCGAGACCAGAGACGGTCGAGTCCGAGCCGAGACCGAGACCAGTGAGGGTTGATTACCTAATTTACTTTTATTTACTTAGAGAAATCCTTTTTTTTTTTTTTTTTACTGAATTTACTTAGAGTTTAAAAAATATGATCAGTTTAGGGTAAAAAGGCCACATAGTAGGTGGTGTTAAAAGTAATTTTATTACAATTTGTCATGCGCAGTTGCGCACTAGAAAATCACCAATCACTGGGCGTGTCAATCAATTTAAAGAAATATTTTATTAACATACATTAATAATCATGAAAAATATTTTGAATTGAACTCGAGTGGACTCGGGAATAATTCCGAGTCCTAAAAAAAAAAATGTTCGAGTACGAGTCAATTCCGAGTCCAAATGGACACGAGTCCATGACAAGACCAAGACCATTAAAATATGGTCTCGAGACCGAGTCCGAGACGAGTCCGAGTCTCGAGTACTACAACACTGCCGAGAAGTGAATGTTTTATGAGCAGTAAGATATACGCGCAGTCGCGCAGAGCCGAAGCACAACGTTCTCCCGCGAAATGCATGCAGTTTTGCTTATTAACCACTAGTGGGCCAAAATTCACATAGTGTGCCTTTAACATTTGTTTCAAGTGATGGAAATGTTTCTTTATTGTTTTAGCTTTTGTCAACGATAATACAAGTGAATAAATGAGTGAAAGCAAGAATGCAAAAAAAAGCATGCATGCATATGCCCATCTCGTCTGCTGCGTGCCAGGCATTGCCCAAAAAGAGTCCCTCTCACAATCAAGGGCACCCAAACTCCTCTCCACATTCCTCCCTCTCCCTCGCTCACTTGACTTTTTCCATCATTCCCGACACAGAACTTTCCAGTCACGGAAAGCTGCTTAAATGCGCAAATCGCATGCCTATTACAATATCAAAGCAAGACTGGATAAAGATGACAGTGTGTGTGTTAACGGAAGCGCCGTGACCTCCCCGCGTGTTGGACGGCTCTCGTCATGGCCTGAATGGCTCCACTGTGGCTGAACATGACCGATGACCTCTTTCTGCTGCAGAGTTTCCTTTTTACACGACGAGCCAAATATCCAGCTCTCTTTATGGCACTCTGAGTGGAATAATAAGTCTTCGGCGCATTCCCGAGGACGTTTCGTTTGCGTTTCATGCCCAGAAGCCCCCGAGGCTTTGCAGAAGAGAAATAAGTTTCCCTGCACCTCACATGCGATATTAAAGTGTCCTCTTCGCTCGGAACGCTTCGTCACAGCAGTTGGGATACGTTAATTGACAATGAATTGAATATATGAATAATTGATGTGTTGTAGCAAATTTGAGCAGTAGGAGAAAAACAGCAGAAAATGGAGCTAAAAAAAAGAATAAATTAGGCAACTGTGTGAAGTATGAAACACAATAGTCCTTTGAAAAAGAAAGATTAATCCAGGAGAACATGTGGCAACTAGGATCAAAATGTGTGCTTCTGGGTGGTTGCTAGGGTGGTTACTAAGCAAGTCCACCCTCAGGTCTCTATGATATTCTGGTCTCTAAATATGATTCGGGTGAACTTATGGGATTTTTTTTTTTTCCATTTTTTATTGTTCGCCAGGCAAAATCTTCTTTTTTATTGCCAAGAAAAGTGCCAGCACACTTCTCCTCAATAGATTGCATCATTTAAGATATCAATCATGTCTGTAGCAAAAACTGTGTGGGACAATACGGTTTAGGGATTTAAACAAATTAGGTTAGCTTTAGCAAGCACATGCTATATCATATAATTTGGTTTAACTTGATCCAGATGTGGATATAGTTTAACATGTTAGAAGTGAGTTTTAAAAGTGCCATATATACCCAACTCTATATACCGTGTGAGGTCTAAACTGGTTGTGGTTACCATCGTGCTGAAAAGCAGACCATGTGGTTAGTTCGTCATATGCTGTATGTATGCGGTTTAATATAATCAACAATAGCTGTGCATGTCCAATAAGAATAGCATGTTCATTGCATGCAAACATGTCCTATTAGTTTTAACTACTATATAAGATTCATTTGTTCCCTATATATCAGCATTCGCTCATTGGCTCCTCCTCCCTAAACAATCTTGCATGCAACATCCACCCACAACCTTAGCACAAACTCCCACTCTTCTTCACCACAATGCTAACATGACCTTTCTACATGTACTGTAGTTTAAAATTGAAAATGTATGGGTCTTTAAGTTTCCTCATAAACACAGACTTGAACATACTGGAAACTACTTGAGGGAACACTTTACTTGAAGGGGTGTGCATAAGACTCACATGACACCTTCATAATCATGACATAACTGTTGTGACAACTGTGTCATTCGCTCAGTTATGACATTTTTAATGCAAATATGACATTGTTTGAGATGTCTTTGTTATGACACCTTAACATAAACCAATACATCATAACATGTCAGTGTCTTTGTCATGACAACTTGACATTAGTAAGACAACACAACCTGTCATAAACATGACATAGCAGATTAATGATCAAACTTAAGAAAGCAACTAGTTGTATTGGCAACTTATTTTACTAACCTGAACCCTAACATAACAGTCAGTGCATTCTATTAATGAAAGTAAGTGTACATGACATGTAGTTGTATAATTAGCAAAATGTATAAGATTCAAAAGATTCAAAAGAAAGGCATTTTATTTGAAATAGACATTTTTACTACAAATAATGTCTTTACTGTGACTTTTGATCAAAATAATGCATCCTTGCTGAATAAAAGTATTCATTCCTTTAAGAAAATATTACTACTCCCAAACTTTTGAATGGTAGTGTATGTCTAAAATCAAGAAAATTTTAGCTTTAGCTTTAAAAATTGTGAAAAAGACAGTCCTCAAGAAAGTCTTCTAAAGTCTCCCAGTTTCAGTTAATGCAACAAACATGTGCATATTATGTACTCCTAATACAAACACATTAAGAAAACTTCCATTTCATAAATTTCAGTGCAATGGAATGGACAAAATGCTATTTTTTTTTTGTTGCATTAGCTCATTTGTTTAATTAAATCAAACAAGCAGCAAAAAACTAAAAAAAAAATGGAGTGCATGACTAATGAGTTCGGTTCTTTCTTTTTCCATGCAGGTTTCTCTTTACCCAAAACAACAGCATTGCAATTCTAGTCCTCACCCGAGCTCAACTTTTTACAGATCTAGCCCTGAAGGAAAGACGCACACACACACACACACACACTCTAATGCAGTTATCTTGCTGTAGTTGTGGCCCATCCACAGTCCTCTCTCAGTTTCATTCAAAAGAAGGAATCCGAAACCCTTTACTGCGACCCTCAGTACAGTATCTAAATGCCCGAGGCAACACACACCGTGAAAGAATGATGTGGGGGAGTTCCTGTACCAAGGCTGACAGCTCACCTCAACCCTATCAATGTGGCAAAACAGGTTTGACAACGAGTGCAAACAACACGGCAGAGAAACAAGAGAACATATTTGATCCACGAAAACTCTCAATTACTTGGAGAGGGTTGTTATTGCACCACAAACACCCTCCATTAAAAAAAAACAAACAAAAAAAACACTTCTTTTATTACCACAACCTACAGTGCGCCACGAGACCCTGGCAGCATCATCATAAATCAAAAGAGATTCAATTATAGAGAAACACATTGCAACGCAATCGTATCAGAACTGCAAAATGGGAGCAGAAGACAATTTTGGGGCTTTACTGGGGAAGAATAAGCAATCACTCATCTCAACGTGAGGTGATCAAGACATGAGGAAAAGAGACATTCATTTATGCACAAATACTTCCAGCAGATGTCTGGTCACATTTGCATTCAGCAGCTAAACGTTTTGATTTCAAAGGATGTGTGTGCACACAAGATGATGTTTTTGTAGAATATCCAAATAACCGATTTATCAGTAGTCTTAGCAATATCTTTTTAGCAATATTGATGGTAAATAAATACGATTTAAGCTTTATCAGCAGCATATCTAACACTGGAAATATTTCGGTAACGCTTCCTTTTACAGTACTTATAATGTACTTACCTAGAAAGCACTGGCTAATATAAGGTAAGTACATTTAGGGGTAGGTTCAGGGTTAGTAGTAGTTATTACCCAGTAATTGTAGTTACTAAAATAAATACATAGTATTTACATGGGTGACTGGACTGTAAAAGGAAGCGTTACCAATATTTCTTCAGTTTGTAAAAGCAGTAATGAGAAGCTCAAATTTTTAAGTATAATGAGCATATTGAATTCTTTGGTTAACAAAAATGAATGAATTTCAAACCTGCACGAGTGACTTTCTTCATTAATGCTCCTTTTTTATATACAAAGTCAGCATGCAGTGAAGGCAGGGGCTGTCAGTCTCCAAAAAGGGCGGAAAGCACCATAAAGTAGTCCAGACAAGTTATTCCAAGACCTCTGAAGTCATGAGATTTTTGTGTGTGGCACTGTCATTAATAGCTGAAAATTTTCCTTGTAGCTCATAAATATCATTCATGCATGCACACACTTAGGCTTGGCAAGATAGGGAAGATACTTAGCACCATGTTTGACATCCGATTCCACACCTTCATCGATTCTGTGTCAAAACGAGACAAAAATGCTGGTTTGCATGTGCGGAAATGCGTGAATGAGATTTGAGAGTCACTATTTGGCTTTTCTTCAAGAAAACATCTCTGCCATCTTGATCTTGAATAAGCTATTTTTTTTTTTTACTTAAATCTGTGAAGCACCATCTCAAGATGCTCCTGATAAAAAGATATTAAAAGTGGATATGGGTCAATATATTAATTTTTAGGGTGAGGCCCAAATTTATGAATTGGCCTATGAAACTCCAAACTTCACAAAACTTGGCACAGATGGAAAACGGCACATTCTGAAGAAACGTGTTAAGTTTCACGAATATATCTTCTGCTCGATGGGCTAACAGCAGTTTCAAATGATCAGTCATTGAATGACAGATGGGGGCTGGACTATTAATATTGTCCATGTAAGAAATCCCTTTGGTCTAATCAGTTTGAATGGCTGATGGAATGGCTCTCTTTTGGGACTCTCATGTATTTTTCCAAGCAGTTTCATAAAAGTTCACCCAAAAATGAAACTGATGTCATTAACGACTCACGTCGAAGACAATACAATCCTGAATAGTCGTAGTTCTGGTTATTTTTGGACCAAAACGTATTTTCGATGCTTCAAACCATTGTAACTAACCCACTGATGTCACATGGACTACTTTGATGATGTCTTTATTCCCTTATTCCCTCTCGGACTAAATCTAAAATATATTAAACTGTGTTCCGAAAATGAACGGAGGTGTCATTACGCGTCATTAATGACATAATTTTCATTTTTGGGTGAATTAATCCTTTAAGCCTATTGACTTTGCAGGAAAACACAATCGATGCTCCTTAAAGGGTAACTAAACCCCTGGTCCGAGCCTGACTCCACCCACTGGCAATATTTGAAAAATGCTGAAAAAGTGGGCGGACCCCAGCGGAGATAGAGGGGACGAAATCGATGCTAAAACACTCTATCCTGATCGTTTTCAATACTCGCAATTCCAACTCCATACTCTGCCACAGTGGTTTTGACGAAACAAGCTGGTTTTATACTGCCAAGGGCGTAGCTCGTACCAAGAGCGTGGTGAGCTGAAACGTGCGTACGTCATGAAGAATCGCTAACATCCAATATAGGCGCTTTTCCACTGCATAGTACGGTACGGTTCGGTACGTCTCACTTGTGGTGCTTTTCCACTGCATGGTACGGTACAGTACGGTTCGCTTCAGGTCGCTTTAAATGGTACCTGGTCTGTTGAGGTTCCAAGCGTACCGTACCGGTACTAAAATGTGACGTGAAACACTGCAGATCACTGATTGGTCAGACAGAATCGTCACTACCAGCGTCACTACTAGCGTCATTGGATTTGCGACACGAGACACGAGACACTTTTTTAGCAGTATTTTTGTTTTGCTGCCATCAGCCTCATTTTAAACACATTTTTCCGTCTAGCAGTTAAAAACAACCACATACCGAGAATCAGGAACACCATCCCCTCGATAGTCTCCATTGTTCCTGTGTTGTGGGTTTGAAAATGTGGCGCTTTTAAGATGATGTCATGGCAGTAGAGGCGCGCGCAAATAACGATCAGTCCCACACACTTTGAAGGGGTACTACTGCAGTGGAAACGAAAAGCGATCCGAACTGTTCCGCGCCGAGTCGAAGCTTACTGGGCCGAACCGTACCGTACTATGCAGTGGAAAAGCGCCACATGAAAATTCAACTGCAGTAGCCACCGTTCAACCTGAAGAGGGCAGCACCAAGACGTTTTTACACCATATATTGTAGAAATAAAACACTTTATACACAAATGTCAAAAAAATGATTACTCGAATCAATGACTGGTATTAATAAAGATCCATTCTTACAGATCATTAACTAAAAAAAGTTGGTTTAGGGTTTAGTTACTCTTTAATGATGAACTGCTCAACTCACATGGATTAGTTTTATGATCTCTTTACACTCTAAAAATTGCTGGGTTGTTCCAACCCAACTTTGGGTCAAATATGGACAAACCCAACCACTGGGTTAAATTTTTTAATTACATTTTTAACCCAATGTTTGGGTTTGTCCATATTTGACCCAAAGTTGGGTTAAAACCAGTGTTGTAGTACTCGAGACTCGGACTCGTCTCGGACTCGGTCTCGAGACCATATTTTAATGGTCTTGGTCTTGTCATGGACTCGTGTCCATTTGGACTCGGAATTGACTCGTACTCGAACATTTTTTTTTTAGGACTCGGAATTATTCCCGAGTCCACTCGAGTTCAATTCAAAATATTTTTCATGATTATTAATGTATGTTATATAATGTATATTTCTTTAAATTGATTGACACCCAGTTTCTTTAAATTGATTGACGCCCAGTGATTGGTGATTTTCTAATGCGCAACTGCGCATGACAAATTGTAATAAAATTACTTTTAACACCACCTACTATGTGGCCTTTTTACCCTAAACTGATCCTATTTTTTAAACTCTAAGTAAATTCAGTAAAAAAAAATAAAAATAAATTAGGTAATCAACCCTCACTGGTCTCGGTCTCGACTCGGACTCGTCTCTCTATGGACTCGGTCTTGACTCGGACTCGACTCTCTCTGGTCTCGGTGTCGACTCGGACTCGAGTGAGGTGGTCTCGATTACAACACTGGTTAAAACAACCCAGCATTTTCAGAGTGTATGAACTTTTTGAAGTGTCAAAGTGGTAGTTGCATAGCTGTCAATGAAGGAAAGTTCTCAGATTTCATCAAGAAGATCTTCATTTGTGTTCCGAAGATGAACGAAAGTCTTACGGGTTTGGAGCGATGTTATAAATGGTGACAGTTTCCTATTTGAACTACTCTCTGCGCTGCTTGCCTGCTAGGCACTGGAAGTGCATTACTGTAAATACCTTTCCATGTTCCTTGTTTTACGAACGGTAGTCGATGGCGTGCCACAGATGCTGTCCATCCTTAAGACTTCAGCGGCACACATAGCTTAGATTCTTCCACTCAATGAAAATCAATAACACGAAGCACGCAATAAATGCTCAGTTGGGTTTAGCCGCTCGGCGAGTCGCATGTATGTGCGTGATCAGTGAAACAGATGCTGCTGGGCTCAGACAGCTGTGGAGTAAAGGCACCAATTACAGTGGCAGCCCTGCCTCTGACACACACTATTACACACTCTATAATCTACCCTGCAAATCTCACTCCCACACAGTGTCAAAGGGGAACGAGAGAGCGCGAAGCGAAGAGGAAAAACAGGCATTGAGAGAAAGAGGAAGCTTAGAGACATGCAGAGAGCAAATGAGAGAAGCGATGGACAGAAGAGGACTGAAGTTCAGGATAAAACACTGAAAACACACAGGCAGTGACGTGCAGTGTGTTATTCTGGTTAAAACATCACATCAAAAAAGAGATTTATTACAATGATTATGCAATTAATGTTCTATTTATTAAAACCTGTATTATTATTTTTATATTGTAATATTTATTAAAATATTCTCACAGATCTCACAGATAATATATATATACAGTATATTATCTATATATATAAATATAATATAATAAATATATATATATTTCAATATATATATATATATATATATATATACACTAATACATTTATATTTCTTGTGTTAATTTATATGTGGGTGCACTGTGTATAATTATTTTATACATAAATACACACACATGCTTGTATATATTTAAGAAATATTTTCATTTATATTCTGTATATAGATTTATATATAATATATATTATATATATAAATATTTTATATAAAAATAATATTTTTTTCTTAAATATACATGCATGTGTGTGTATATATATATATATATATATATATATATTGAAATATACATATATATATATATATATATATATATATACACACACTATATATATATATATATATATATATATTGAAATATACATAATATATATATTTTAAATATATATAATATATATATATATATTTAAATATACTTATATAATATATATATATACACACTTATACATTTATAAGCAAAACAAATGATAAATGAGTTAACCTCACCACACATCTCTTAAAATACAGAATAATAAAATAAATAAATATATGAAACAAGAGAAACAGGAAGTGGAGGACAGAGAACAGAATTACAGGAAGTAGAGGGGAAAGTAGAAAGTAAAGGACAACTGTGGAGAGAGAGAAAGGAAGAGGGTGTTCACAGAGATAGCAGCCTGTGGAGAAGCAGATTTTGGCTTGAATAACCGAGCCTGTCTGTGCGTCCCTTTCGGCAGAGATCACTGTCATTAAACTGCTACATGAGAAGACGCTCAGGATGTGTGCGCAGAGGAGAGTGGGCTACACATCCTCCCCAAAAACTGGCCTGGGAAGACCCTCTGCTGTAAGCTGAACCCAACACGGATCCACAAACAGCTCCAGCGAAGACTCGCGCGCCAATGAGCCGCAGGCACGCCTCCTCATTAGCTAGAAGAGTAAATCAACAGAGAGAGACTGCAGATCTCCAGGGACGGCAAGTGAGCTCCGTCACGGGTGCTAATTTTACAATATAAATGACTCTGTCTGCACACTATGTTAGTTCTGTTTCAAAACCTAGTGGCCCAGCAAGTACAGAATGCTATTACAACACATTCACCACATTGCATTTGTAACAGTTAGGATTCGTTCCATTAAAACGTTTAAAAAAACGTTCCAAAAACTACACTTATAATTCCAAAAATTAACTAATATGATGTGCAGCTTATGAATTTTTGAAGTACTATAAATTATCAGCAAACTGCAACTTTAAGAAAAGTTACATTGTATTTTGCAAATATGTTTTCAGTGGAATGTTTTATTTAAATGAAATAATGTAGCCAGAATCAGATTCGAATGAGACATATACACTATTCAAAGGTTTGGGGAAAAAATAACCAATATTATTAATTTTCAACTCTAATTCTCACCAAAGCTGCATTTATTTGATAAAAATACAGTAAAAAAAAAAATGGAAATATTGTGAAATATTATTCCAATTTAAAATAACTGGTTTCTAATTGAATATGTTTTAAAATGTAATTTATTCCTGTGATGGGAAGCTGAATTTTCAGCATCATTACTCCAGTCGTCAGTGTCACATAATCATTCAGAAATCATTACAATATGCTGATCTGCTGCTCAAGAAACATTTTCAGGATTTGGTGACTGGTTGATGGATTTGGTTGATGAAAAGAACAACATTTACTTAATATATAAATCTGTATAACATTATAAATGTCTTAATTCGAATTACAGGGGGTATTGTGGGGTACCCCCCAATGAAGACCCAGTAATGTATACAGTGCTTGCATTATTAAAAGTTATTAAAATGATTAATTTCCTTCAAAAAATATCTCACTGGCCTCAAACTTGAATGGTATGCATAAAAATACATTACAAAGTTTTGAAGTGTAAAGACCATTTCAAAAGATGCAAACAACACTGGTCCAAAAGCACTTCCTGTTTCAGTTTTTTAACACTACATAAAGGCTGGGATAAAATACAACCAACAGAACATTTAAAACTGAATAAAAAGTTAAACAAACATCTTTAAGATGTTTTCTTTACATGTGAAATAAAGAAAACAGTTACAAACTGAAACAGGAAGTGCTTCTGGACCAGTGTTGTTTACATCTTGTGAAATGGTCTATATGTTTTTTTTTTTTTTACAAACAACAAAAGTACAAACTAAAGTACAAAAGTACAAACAAACAGAGCTCACCAACAGTAGTTTTTTAGTGCAATGTACCACAAATTTCATTGGTTTCACAAAAAAACACTGGTTTCATAGCCTATTTCATTTTTTTATCCCTCTCTTATCCTCTCAATAGTAAAATGTTACTGATAAATCAAATGCTAGTTTTCTCAATGAATCAGTTGTGAATTTCCACACAAATCTGACTTAAAGTGCCATTCTATTACACTTCCTCAAGAAGGAAGTTGGAAATTCAGACTTTCCGAGCTGAATCAGTCACTCATGTGAGTTGACATGCTCCCTACGTGGGCAGCAGACAGCAGGGCTTTGCAGGAGTGCTGTCGAGTTGTTAAAGGGGTTCACTTGAACTTTATGGTCATAAACGCAAAAAGCAAATTGGTTTTGCAACCATGTGCCCTCTCAACCCTCGTTTTGTAGCTAACAAGCCAAATTGCATTTCGCACCTCATAGACAAACAGACCGAACCACACGGTAAATAGAGAGAGAGAGAGTGAGTGAGAGACAGACAGGACGGAGGAAAGCATGAGGCTAGAGTAGACAATTGCAGGAAAACAACTTCGAGGCCTGGAGAGGAAGAGACCGGGAGAGAAACAAAAGACAGAGCGAGAGAGAGACAGCATGACGAAGGACAGAGTTTCGCGTGGCGCGCGCACACACACACACCCAGCCGCCGACCTTTCCCGTTTTACACAGCGGTTTCATTGTGAGAGTTCATGTGGCCGCCGTAACCCAAACAAATAAAAACACTTGAAAACAGCTGCGAAATCTATTCGCCAGAGTCCGTGCCCATAAACGCTGGCTAAAAGACTGTGGGAGAGATGGAGATTATGGGCGTGTGGAGCAGAATGCATTTGTGTGTGTGTGATAAAAACAGCTCTGGGATTAGACTGTCGAGCCGTTATGGGAGACGGAGCTTTGTTAAACATTCAGAGTGGAAAAGCTTTGCCTTAGCATCAGATAAGAAGGTGGGGTGGGATGAAAAAGTATACGCTATGTTGTGCATTATTATAACATGAAACCTCAAGTGAATCCATCAACCAACCATCAACCAAAAGGCTATTTAATAGTTCAGACATGTCCTTTTAAAACTCAGGAGACTTTAATGAGTTCTCAGCTACAGTAAGGTTGAGTTAAAGTCAACATGAAACAGCATTTTTAACAATTTGTCTTCCATAATGTGACATTTCAAGGTAGAACAAGACATTTTACAAGAAAAGAAAAAAAAAATAGTAGGACATGACGAATCTTGTCGTAGGAATCTTGACACACCTCCTACGCCCACTTTTGAGGAGGCATTTTAACACTCATCTATATGGCTATTGATTAACATTATCAAAAAACCCACATGGCCGAGGTGATGTCACTGGAACATGGGGTCTTTTTAACTAAATATTAGTTTTTTGTCTCAGATGTTGGGACAATATGTTTGGATTTACAATCCAAATACGTTTGGAGAATTAAAATTAGACGATAGAAATGAGTAAATTGTTGACGTAAATAAGAGTATACAGCTAGAAAATAAATGTGGATAGCAGTTCAGATAAATTTGATGAGAAATGTTCGAGAAATTTCTTTTGAAATTTGAGAAATTTGATAAGAAATTTGATAAGAAGTTTGAGAAATTTCTTTGATGAGAAATTTGATGAAAAATTCGTGGCAAATCTTAGCACAGATTGAAATATTATTGACAGGATAGTGTTCTGTTTGTAAAGCATGGTTGAAACAAACTGGAATTCATCAGAACTAAATTTCTATTGTAAATGCTGACTGTAAAAAATTGTTTGTGTATGGCTGTTGAAGTTATTTTCAGTGCACCTAAACTTTGTTTATCAATGTTTGTACATTTTAGTGCTTTACTTTCATGTATTAACTCCGTATTTTATTTTGTATATACTTTATAAAAAATATTATACTTTATTATTACATCCCTTACCTAAATAAATACATTTTACATTTATTTATACATTTTGTATTGGTTTTTCCTTTTCCCCCTCCCTGTAAACCTCATAATATATATATACACGCACCACACACATTTAGCTACTTTGTGTCACAAACTATATTTCCCATTATTCAGTGGGGCATCACAAGTATGATAAAAGCATAATTTCAACACCTAAAACATATCCGTTGCTCTTCATTTTGCCCCCCAAAAAAGTGTAAAAAGAGCAAAAAAAAAAAAAAATACAGTATGAATGCATTCATTATGTTCCAGCCAAACCCACTTGAACCCGCATCACGTTGTAATTACTCGTATAGAAACTCCCCAGGAGGACTGAAGGGAGCAAAAGCCCCCCAAGAAACTCAGTTAGTGCACTTCACAAATGAAGGAACATGTGTCTGTGTGCTTTTGGCGAGTCAATGAGAGTAAATAAAGAGCCGCAGTCGATAATGTGCTGTTGCAGCTCTCCAGCATTTAAAGAGGTTTAAGTTTGAAGAGCTCTTTTCATGTGAAGAGCGCTGCCATGTTTCAAAAGCACAGAGAGATGGAGAGAAAGAGAAGCCGAACGCCTCCGCCGTCTTCAACTGTAACCACACCACGCTTTCAGCCGGGAAACAGGGACGGTGTGTGTGTGGAAGCCCATCGGGGGGATAAGTACCTCGTTTTTGCTTAAAATGTGTGCTAGATTATTTCTGACTCAATCCTCAAACGGTGTGGTATCTCCTACTCTCAGATGGATGAGGGATTTGGGACAAAGCAGCCATGGGTCAATGCGACGGTTTCTTTCATACAAACAAAAACACACAGAGCTATTTGTTCTGAATATAACCTGGTGGATTGAAATACAAAAATAGCGCCCTGCTCAAACACAGACAAACACATAGCGTAGCTGCCGGCCTTCAAAGAAATCGAGACGCCTGGTTCTAGAACAAAACAATTAATTACCGCTCGCTTATATGGAGATTTTGCTATTGTTTGGAATTGGAAAGGAAGAGGTGCCCTCCTGGAAACCCTGTTGGGAAAATGCACGGGATATCAAAAAAAGTCATGCATTTTTAATGGCACCTTCAGCACATCTTCGACAGAAGTTCTGCGATTGTGCTGGATGCGTGATGACAGCCAACTGGGAAAGTAACACAGCGGCTGGCGTGATCAAGAGCCCTTCACGCAAACACACACTCTGTCATCACCACACTTGATGGGATCTGTGTCTGAGCCGGGCGCTTCGTAATCTGTCTGCACCCAGTAAGGAGGCCGGTCCTCTGCCTTAATCTCCCTGGGGTGGTGGGGGGGGGATCCGGGTGTCCCTTCGCCTCTGTAAGACACTCCCACCGCACCTCAAACACACCGACACACACACAGCACGCTTTGATCAGCGCTAATACACGCCACAGTTGATCCGTGAAGAGAGCAAATGACACATTATGACATCACAAAAGCTGGTGGCAAAACAAACTAAGACCCGAGAGTCGCCACAATGACCTGACGCGGTGTTATCAGAGAGATATGATTCCCGAGGACCTTCATCTGAAATTCATGAGCCGTCGAGTGCCGACTTGTTCACAGGGGTTCTGTTTGTTGTCTAATTCCCATCAAATGAATGCGTTTTGTCTACTCTACTCACCTTCAAGTAACCTAAAACACAGTGTACTTACACAACCGTTCAGAAGTGTTTTTGAAAGAAATGTATTCTTTTATTTAAAGCTACACTGTGTGATTTTTACCCCCATCTAGCGGTGAAAAGGTATATGATCATCCAGCGACTATTAGTTTCTGTATCTCTCAATTCCGATTTCGTTTTAACTCCTACGGTGGCCAATGTAGTCCAAGATTAACATGGCTTCCAGTTCGACCTCGTCCATGAGTGTTAACTCAAACGTAAACGCGAAAGGCGAAGCTTGAATTAACGGGTATGTCCCTCTTTGGCTAATGTACTTTCAAGATGGAGGGGCAACATGGCGACCGACATTAGAACCCCTTACACGTATATATTTTCAATGGCGTATTATACACTCACGAGAATACTTTATTACTTGAACGAAGTAAATATACATTAATGAGCACATATATTTTTGAAAGAACTAAGTGTTTTTAGCTAAGAATAAACTAAAAGAGTTACACAGTGTAGCTTTAACAAATGTGCATTACACTTTTAAAAGTGACAGTAAATGCTTTAATAATTGTTACAAAAGTTTTCTATTTCAAATAAATGCTGTTCTTTTGAACTTTCTACTCAAAGAATCCTGAAAAAAGTATAATTTTTCGACAAAAATATTGAGCAGCACAACTGTTTTCAATAATAAGAAATGTCTCTTGAGCAGAAAATAAGCATATTAGAATAATATCTGAAATAGTTATTTTAAATTGTAAAAATATTTTACAATATTGAAGTTTTCATTCGTTTTTTTTTTTTTAGCAAATAAATCCAGCCTTGGTGAGCATGCTATAATATATATATATAATATAATATAATATAATATAATATAATATAATATAATATAATATAATATAATTTTTTTTTTTGTACCGACCCCAAACTATTGAATAGTAGTGTAAATACAGTAGAAGAAAGTCTAGACTGCTCCACATAATAAAAGCAGACCACAACAGACAAGCTCCTAAAAGCACAAAAAGCACCATAAAAGTTTATACGACTTATTTGCAAAACACCGAGTCTGTTAAGTGTTAGGAACACACTAAAAGAATTAAATCCCTAAAAATCTTTCCCTCCATCACAGTTCGGGTTCATACATTCAAACCTGGGAAGCTCACAACATACACAAGAATATGCATTGATTGTCATGCAGCCTGTTTTATTTAGAAAGGAACAAGTAAACTTAAATACTGTCCTACATCTTCCCCACCCCTTGCATGTTTGTTTATAAAATCTGAGCTAGCAATCATTATGGCTAGCAATAAGTGTTGTAATCTCTTCTAAATTAAACACTTTTTACCATGCACCATTACACGTTTCCTACCAAAATTACCAGTGATTTCATCTGGGCCAGCTGCATGGGTAGCAAACCGTTACAAAAGAGGGGTGTAACTGTGTTACTCAACTACACTGGGACCAATTATCTGTGCAACTGGACATCACAGAGGAGACTGCCTTACAGTATATGCAAAACCAGTTGATAGTGCTGGGAAGAAGGGGTTTTACTGTGCAGCGTGGATCAATGTGGGCTGTGCTGGACTTTCAGCAGGTCATTCTGCTCGGCCCCGCTCGCGCTCACGGCAATGAGCAAGTTTGGTCCACTGTTACGTTGCTTTTTGCTCTCAGAGCAATACTTTTGAGAAATGAGGGTATATAACTGAAACATTACTATTTGAGAACTAATGTGCATATGATTGTTTTAAGGGCAGTACGGCATAGTGAAAAATGTATATAACGAGAGAGAGAAAAACATGCATGTATATGTAGATTTATTATTTATTTATATCAAACATTTAATATATACATATATTTTTTTAAATATAAATATATACTATATAAATGCATAATATTATACTGTATATACACTGTATTTAAAAAAATATATAAATAAATGATATATATATATATATATATATGAAGAGTTCAGATGCAAAAGCCTCTAAATGCCATTTGAAATTTTCTTCTAGAATGATGATTTTTATCAAGATTGTAGATTTAAGTTCAGTAATTTCACTTAAATTGCAATGAGGATTACCTATAAATTGTCATTTAAGTGAAATTACTGAACTTGAATATATAAGCTTGATAAAAATGACCATTTTAGAAGAAAATTTCAAATGGCACTTAGAGGCTTTTGCATCTGAACTCTTCATATATATATATATATATATATATATATATTATTGTAGCAGATTTTTCCCTAACATTAACCACGTCCTATAATATTTATACTCTGGCACGTCTTCACGCCGACCGAATCTAACCCTATACCCTTACTCGTCGACCAAGTCTAGCCCTATACTCTTGCCCATCTTCACGTTGACGTCGGCTAGGTAGGTCTATACTCCAGCGAGTCTACAGTCGACTACAGCTGAGTTACATCTCAAACTTACTTGCTTCCCTAAACTGACCTGCTGCACAGCAGTAACGACAGAGAGACAGCAGCAGATGTCCTCCAAATGCCTAATTACAGCCGGGAGATCTTATCGAGCAGTTCTCAGGAAATCTCTCAAAAAGAAACAGGTTGATGGATATCAGAAAAATTCCATTGAGAATCCCGCCAGTAAACACGAATACAACAGTTTTTATAGAATATAGGGGTAAGGCAAAATGACATGAAACATCACATCATTTCCCCACAACTTGATTGGTTCTTCATAGACAAGCCCTCTGGTTACCACGTAGCCAAAAAGTTTCAAGGTTAGACATCTGTCTAGTTTAATTTCCCATATTTGTTATTTTTTCAGCTCACACAACCACAGTCATGCGTTTTCACTAGTTTTGAACACTACACTTTGTTCAAATGTTAAGATGCCTAAAAGGGAAGTAAGGTAAGAGTTAGTGATAATATTAAACCAAAGGGGGAAGTCAGGTGAAAGTTTATCATAAGGTTAGATAATCTAAAGGTCACATTTTTTCCAGTCAGAAACATGATTAGTTCTAAAAGATAATTTACTGGCGTGTGAGAGTTTATTTATTTATATTAAACATTATATATATATATGAAGAGTTCAGATGCAAAAGCCTCTAAGTGCCATTTGAAATTTTCTTGTAGAATGATCATTTTTATCGAGCTTGTATATTTAAGTTCAGTGATTTCACTTAAATGGCAATGATAATTACCTATTAATTGTTATTTAAGTGAAATTACTGAACTTAAATCTACAAGCTTGATAAAAATCATCATTAAAGAAGAAAATTTCAAATGGCATTTAGAGGCTTTTGCATCTGAAGTCTTCATATATATATATATATATATAAAAGTGAGAATGGTGACAGAATTTGCATCTTTCCATGAATCAATTCTCAATGCTCCAGTAGAAAATAACATCAAAAGAAGCTTCTTCAACGCTTAACTTGCAAGATTCAAAAGGACTTTTAGCAGCTGGAAGAAGCGTTTTGTTTTTGTGAGGGTGCCCTGGGAACTTTCAAACACGTGACATTCGCACACACAGTTTCCAGTAGTGCTAATCTCTAAACGGACAGTAACAAAACAAACAAAACGGATCACATATGCTCGCATGTTTCTAGGGATAAGACGTTAAATAGTGAGGGTGAGTTAATCCTGTTTCAGAGCAGGTGTAGGAACACAAGCATGCCAAAATCTGCCCTCTCCTCCCTCCTCGTGCCCTTTGGTCGCTTGCTGAGTCTCGGCCGTGCGTTTTCTCTTGTGTTTGATGCACAAGCCCCCATCCCCCTTCCCCGGCTGTCATTCACAACCTCTCTTAGCGCACACACACACACATTTGCAACATAAACACTGACAAACACACACAGTTTGGCCGGTCCAACCTGTATGTCTACTTCCTCTGCTAATTTACATTTTTTATCCTTACGATGGGATTGCGCATACCTGTGCGAGTACTTCCCAAACAAACAACACACACAATAACTACAGAAACATCAGCCGTTGAAACAGGCTAACGACACAAGATCACAACAATGGCAGTTAAAGACTCATTAGCTCATTGAAAAACAGGTTATAATCAATAAACACACCCCATATCATAAGGATCTTCCTTAATTTAATTTCACGGAGTCAATTTCTGCGCCTGTGATCCTCGGGATAACCTGGAGTTCGTACACGACTGATTAACAATGCCCTAACAGATGTCTTCTTTGTGTCGATACGACATGTGTGTGTGTGTGTGTGTATGTATGTGTTCGAGCGGGGGGTTGGTAGGTACACTGGTGTGAGTGTGTGTGTGCGTGTGATTCGTCTCATCCTTTTGAGAGGAAATCCCATTATAATCCAGGTTGAATGCTGAGGGCAGTCAATGTCAAACTCGTAACCTCTTCAGGTTTTGGCATTTTGAATGAAAGTAAAGCCAGAGTCCAAATCTGAAAGCAAAATCTCTTTTCAACAAGGACACAATAGTGGCTTAATCAGACGTAGTCCAAATACATCACACTCAAATTGGGTCTAATTCATTTAGCACATCATAATCACCAATTCTGTGTGTAAATCACTGCAGTGATTCGAAAAAATGGTGTAGAAATTGCTAGTTAATCTTACTATTTATTGCAAAGAAATGTCAAGTAATAGGTTGAATTAAACATGACATTTTAATGTACAAAGACTAGGAAACACATTCCAATGGTCCTTGTTTTTATTACAACTTAACTAAATTTCACGTCTCTAGTTCATCTTAAGACTCTCTAGATCAATAAAATCATATCGCAGATTTTATTCTCTTTTAAATGTTTCTGCAATTATTTGGAATCGTTCCCCGTAAAATGCGGGAATGTTAGATTCCTTGGTATTGATTAAAGGATGAACAATAGCGAGAGCAACCAGCCTAATCCATCAGCGCAGACACATGGGGGTTTCTACATGCAGGATGGGCCAACAAAAGGATTTCAGCACTTACGTAACGCCCATATGGGTCTGACTCTGAACTATGATAGAATTTGCATGGAATAAAAATAACATAAATTGCATCTTGTCAAAACTCGAGAGTAACGCTGAAGAATACACTTCGAATATGCCTATAAAACATCTTATGAGACATTTTATTAACATCAACATCCCAGAAAAATGCTTTCAGTTCAATCAGCAACAAAGTATTGTTTTTCCATGGAAAAAGTATGATCGGGGTATACCATCCATGCTATTATATTGGCCGATATTTATTTGTCAATAACCATTAACACATTTTTGATAAACCAAAGTGACATCCTTGTCAGCTAGTTATAAATAGTGCTGTCAATAGAGCGCTGCACTGAACCCAGAAACCAGTTGGCATTTTCAAACTTTTGGGTGTTTGGTTTAATGCCTGAAATGGGGTCTGTGGTTAACACAAGCTTAAGATATTTTCATGCGACTCCAAGATTTTGTCTTGAAAAAAGCAGTTGCTAACAAGTAGCTAAATGTGACTAGAGGCTGTCAACGACATTAAACGTCATCACGCCAAACAGGTAACATCTTCTACTCACTATTTCTTCCCTGTGTATAATTCCAAGCTATAAAAGTTTGGTCCGAATCAAAATTACAGGAGTGAAACCCAAACAGATGAAATTTGGTCCGACGAGAAGAGGTAGTCTCGATTTTTGCTGCCTTGTCGAAAAATGCTACCGTAGCGAGAATTGATCACAGAATGCTAATTAAAGGCGTATGAAATACAATTATAATACAATTCTAAGTTATGAGTAGCTACTATATACTGTAGACTACTGTTTTTATTTTTAAAACGGCGTGAAAAGTAAAAATTATCATAAAATATTCATCTTTGACTTGTCAAAGTACACCTTTCCTCATACTAGTAACTGAAACTTTCAGTTATTCTTTTCCAGCTGGCTGACCGACCGTACAAATATTGATATGGTAGTTAGCATTTTTTAAAGGGAAATTATACATTATAACAGGAAAATGTACCTTTTGTAAAAAAAAAAAAAAAAAAAAAAAAAAAAAAAAAATCCTGACTCTGCACATTCGCATAACTGATAAGTAGCAAATCTCGATGGGTAGCATGAATCGTCAGAACACCGGATCAAACTGAAAAAAAAGGTTTGGTTCGTTTCTAGTGTGAAAGCATTTCTGTATGGTTCGGACTTTCAGACGTTTTACAGGAAGTTCTGGTGGTTCCCAAAAAGCCGAAAAACAGAAGGTGTCAGGAGAAATGAGCCGTGTTGCACATGGGGAGATGAGGAGACGAGGTTTTTAAATGAAGTATGGTCTGATGACATAAGAAGTCAACATGCAGTCTTCTCCATTTTTGTCGATAAAATGTTCGCACAACGAGGACGTCCATTCGGTGAATTTGAACTAGCTTTGTGTATAGTTGGTGTTGCAGGTATTAATTGTGCCATAAAAATAACAATATAGTTGAAACGATACGCGTCTGTTCGTTCATGTTGTCAAAATTACCCGTCGAATTGACGTCAGACGCACATTCATATACAAAACCAATCCAATCGATGTCAAGATGCAGCCCAAATTGATGATGACGACAGGGCGCAAGTCACGTAAACTTCTTTAGTACCCTTCATTGCAGTGTGAAACCAAACCAAAACTTTCTGAAAGTATAAAAACGTATCAAAACGTGAACTTTGGTTCGGACCTTGGTGCGGACTTTCAAACCCCCTTAAAGTCTCCAACTTGTAGATTTTTGATAAATGTTGTTGACATGTTGAATTTATGCGAGTGTGGTGTAGTTTGTTTAGAGCTTAATTTGAAATTTTTACTTTTACAATAAAAAGTTGTGTTCATTCGTGAAGATCCTCATGAAGAGAAAAACGTGTAAGAATTATAAACTTTTGTTGGTCACAGAGCTTATTTTTTGGATAATTACAGAAAATAAGCTCTGTGACCAATAAAAGTGTATGATTCTTACACGTTTTGTTCATTGTGAGATAAAATCCTATTGTGTTTTTGTTGAGGGAACAAAGTTGACCAAAAACAATGACTTTCATTTGGCCTAAAACAACACCTTGTTAACTGGACATTATTTTAGTCCAGTTAATAATAAACTGAATCATGCCCCCCTGATCCACTGTTTTTAACAACAGCACAACAGAATGAAAGGCCAATGGAGGGGTCAAAGTTGAAAAGTTTTAACTTAAAGGTATAGCGAAGGATTTTTTTTTTCCGGGTGGGTAGTCTATACTATTGGTCCACCTAAGTGTCAATCATTCTGGTGATATGTTTACGTAAGGCCGTCGTAGGCTACGTGCTCATCCCTATGTAGTTTTCACTTTCAGGTGTATTATGTCGGAGTTACGGTTTCAGCCATTCCTTTGAAAATGGCTGAGGGTCGAAAGAGAAAAAATGTTTACGAAGTGTATGATAAGAAGAGAAAGGCCGCAGAATATAGAAACAAGACCAGAGGGATTTTGGGTGAATATCACACGCTGGCGTGCGCTAAAAGCACAGGTTGGGCTTCTCACTGATGCCGCAGTCGCGAAGATTCTACCAGACAGGTAAAGTTTGTCACGCTAGTTGGAGAAATCCATTTAAAATCACTAGTAAAAGTTAATGCAAGCTACAATGCTAGCCCTGGCACGAGTCATGCACCGCATAGACACGGTAAACATCTCAAAGTAGCCTTTTGACCAAAATGGTAAATGGTATCACGCTGAAATATTCTAAAAACCTTGTGTGTTTATTATTACACAAATGCAACAAGCTACTTCTCCATATGCAACTATGTATAAAAATAACGTATTAACAATGAGAGATATTAGGTTAAGGACCAACGTAATAGCACTGTTGCTATGTAACGTAATTGCGATTTGCAAAATAGTTTCCTCAGAACGTATTTCGTGTGATACAGGGTTGCACATATCATGTCTTGAGTCCTCGGTCACTCAATCGATCAGTATAATAAGTAAATAAAACACGGAAGGGCATTTGACATGTTGTCTTTTATATGAATATTTTTGAGTTAGTTTAGAATTTGCAACATAATTGTGCAAGGCGTAATAGACGTTCCCTCTCGGGAGCAAGAGTGTTGTGTTTGTGCATGTGCATTTTTATTTTTATTTAAATTGGAGAGGGCGGGTCTTCCCTAAAATTCGGAAAGATCCTCCGCTATACCTTTAACTTGGTGCAGGACACTGAGATGTAGCACAGTGGCTAAAAATGCATGCATTCTTTAAAAAAGAAATTAAAGGGTTAGTTCACCCAAAAATGAAAATTAAGTCATTAATTACTCACCCCCATGCTGTACTAACCCCGTAAGACCTTCGTTCGTCTTCGGAACACAAATGAAGATATTTTTGATTAAATTTGAGAGCTGTATAATATAACTACCACATTGGCTCCTAAAGGACTGCCTCTTGACGGCCCAGAAAGTCAATGAAGAAAATGTTTAAATATCCCAAGTGACTACCGTGGCTCAACTATATGTTTATCAAGCGACGCGAATACTTTTTGTGCGAAAAAACAAACAAAAATAACGAGTTTATTCGACTATTCCTTTTGTTCCTTGTAGGCCAGAACGAGACTTCCTTAGATTTCCACGACGCATGCGCGAGAATTGCGATCTGCTTACACTACTTCAGATCGCAATTCTCGCGCATGCGTCGTGGAAAGGGTGAACTAACCCTTTAAGTTGTAGTTTTACAGCAATGCCACAGAAGAACTATTTATGTGAAATAACGCATAAAAAATGCTGGATGGAAATGGCGGATTTGGACACTACCATTTGGAAAAATGAAGTCTCTAGTGCTCAACTAACTTGACTGAATTCCCCTTTATTGGCCGGGAGTTCTCATACAACCACAGAGAATCTCACCAGTAAAGACGAATACAGAAGTTGATATAGGATAGAGATCACATAACACAACAAAAATAACATGACATACTAATTATGATCATCTCATCATCATTTCTCTAATATGATTGGTTCAATTTGTGCAAAACAGGATCCACCTACTCCCTCCGTTCCTGGCAAAGCAAATTTAGATATCAAAATCATCTGAATCACCAAGATCATGGGGTTAGTAGTGCGTTTGATTACTCAATATGTCATGAGGCTGTTATATTTGGAATAAAGGTCTAGCAAGTATCTCAAAGTTTCCACTCTTTCGACACACCAACCTTGGTAAATACTGTTGGGCCAGGCTGATCTCATGAAGTAGCGTGTGTATGACACGCCAATTCGTATTTCCATTTTTGGCGTGCTATCAAGACGCATAATCGCCTTTCAGCGTGTTTATGAACGCCGTTGACTTAACGTTATATAAATATATGACTTACCTCAACCCCGTCCCTAAACCTAACCGTCACTGTTAATGGCATTTATGACTGTTCCCTTACCATCCTAGGTAAAAAAAGATATGACTTACCTCAACCTCATCCCTAAACTTAACCGTCACTGGGGTTAATGGCATTTATGACTGGAGATTTGACTGCGTGTACGGACACGCGGACTGACGCGGACGTTAATGGCGTAGACATATACGCGTATACACGCAGATAGCTCAAAATGCGTAGAGATAACACGCCACCTGACTCGAAAGTGGCGTATATGTTTACGCAAAAGTCATGATGTCATGTTGGTTGGGCTCAAAAAGTGGTCATTTTGCGTCAACATATAGGCCACGGGTGACCCTGCTCTCTAGATGTCGGCACTAATGGTCATTAAAAAACCTATATTAGTCGAGCACTATATAGTGCACACGGGCCTCATTACTCGGTATTGTAGTGCTAAGCACATGAGAGTGGGGGAGAGGGGCGTAGATTAGAGATTATTAACACGAAACACAGACTAATCAGTTCAACAGAAAATCCCCTAAACCGCAAGAAGAACGAAGGAAACGAGAGGATGAGAGAGAAACGACAGGAGGGAGAGGGATTACTTGAAGAATTAGAAAAAATATCCATCGAAAGAAAGAAAGAAAGAAAGAAAGAAAGAAAGAAAGAAAGAAAGAAAGAAAGGCAGCTATTGAGAAAACAAGAGAATCATTTCAGTGGAACAAAACAGCAATTATTCTGTTGTTATACTGTTGACAGTTTTCATATAGGCAGTCATGTGTGGATGCATAATGTGGAAACGCAAAAGTGAGAGAGCGAGAGAGTGTTTCTGACATTGATGAACTCTACCCATGTTCGTGCACGCTTGCGGAGTGTGAAGGACCGACCACGGTGTTGATTTGGTGAAAATGAGCCAAAATGCTCGAAGACATCCCTGCTCGATCCAGCAGCACATCTGCTCAGCGCCCGCGACGCTGCTGAATCCTCCAGCAAGACTATCATTAATAGCTTTTGTCTGAGATGAAGACTGTTCAAAACTCATGGATCAAGCACAATACTAAATAACTAGTCATTTAGCAGATGCTTCTATTTAAAGTGACAGTGCACTTATTATATGCTCAATTTCCTCTCATAATGTGTGCATTAACCTTTAGACCCGCTTGCCTTAGATAAAGTCCTGAGGTGGTGATGCTGTGGACTGGTGTGTGTACCTGTGTGTGTACCACGGCACTGAATGTTTATAATATTCCACGGGATTTACATCATTCAATTAGTTACTTCAAAGAAAACCACGGCACAGTTACTAAAAGCACCAATGAGACGATGTAGTAGTATGTAGTTTAGTTTAGCATGTAGTTTATAACAGCTATCTATATATCAGAATCTATCCATCTATATATCAGAATCTACATCCATATATGGAATAATCTATCTATCTATCTATCTATCTATCTATCTATCTATCTATCTATCTATCTATCTATCTATCTATCTATCTATCTATCTATCTATCTATCTATCGGAATCTCTATCCATCTATCTGAATTAATCTGGATCGATCGATCTATCTATCTATCATCTATGTCGGAATCTATATCCATCTATCTATCTGAATTGATCTATCCATCTATCTATCTATCTATCTATCTATCTATCTATCTATCTATCTATCTATCTATGCATCTATCTATCTATCTATCTATCATCTATCTATCTATCATCTATGTCGGAATCTATATCCATCTATCTATCTGAATTGATCTGAATTGATCTATCCATCTATCTATCTATCTATCTATGCATCTATCTATCTATCTATCTATCTATCTATCTATCTATCATCTATCTATCTATCATCTATGTCGGAATCTATATCCATCTATCTATCTGAATTTATCTATCCATCTATCTATCTATGTATCTATCTATGTATCTATCTATCTATCTATCTATCTATCTATCTATATTGGTCTGAATATATCTTTCTATATCTATCTATTTATCTGAATCTATCCATCTTTCCATATCTATCTATCTATCTATCTATCTATCTATCTATCTATCTATCTATCTATCTATCTATCTATCTATCTTGATCTGAATCTATCTCTCTATATCTATCTACTTATCTATCTATCTGAATTTATCTGAATCTTTCAATCTTTCCATATCTATCTATCTATCTATCTATCTATCTATCTATCTATCTATCTATCTATCTATCTATCTATCTATCTATCTATACTGAATCTATCGGGATATCTATCGATCTATCTATCTGAATCTATCTATATCAATCTATCTATCTATCTATCTATCTATCTATCTATCTATCTATCTATCTATCTATCTATCTATCTATCTATCTATATTTGAATCTGTCTGTCTGGTCCATATCATGAATTGTAGTACCACCCTAGCAACGTCTTAGCAACTGCCAACAACACCCTAGCTAGCATCATGACAGTTCTGCACTGGTAAACCGTCTACTAAATATAACAAATTTCATTCTGTTCTGTACAGTAGCTAACAGTACACATCAGTGTGACAACGGCACACATCTGCCATTCAGACAGATCCATTTTTGCCTTCTCTCTGAACTAAGTGTCTCATTCCTTATAAGGGACCTTCTAACACACATCTGCTGCACACACTGACAGGTGAAGAGTCAAACGCTGACACACCAAAGCTTGATTCAGAGGTTTGAAATAACAAGATCTCTATGGCTTTGATGCTGCCTAATTACTTCCACGAGATATGCCATTTTATCATGAATGAACGAACCAGAGCTTGAAAAAACACTTGGAGCCACCGGGCGTGTAAGAATGCAAACTATTCCCAATGCAAGAGCCTTACAGAGCAGCCGATCAAGCATGACACATTCAATAAAGCTCTTCATCTGAGAGGCTCTGCAAAACATGGACAGCAACTAATATGCATTCAAGATTTTATGTTAATTTGCATATGGACATATAAAAGCAACTCAATATTTAGGTCTTGCAACTAATTTCTTTGAAACACTTTTAAATGTTAATTATGTAACGCAGCTTTAAGTTGTGTGGTGTGACAGATTCATTTAAACCCTCTGATGTGGTGTCCACTACAGCAACCCGATCTTTATCAGCACTTTTAACCATTCAAGGTGTGATGTTACATCTAAACCACCATGGGTGATCACCTTTGACCCTATCTCCTATAATTACATATGACTTTTAAATTAAATTAAAAATGTCTGATGTGAAAGTGGAAAAGCATATATAATGGTAATATTATTGCTTTTAAACAAAATGAGATTTAATCATCCATGCATCAGAAGATTAAAAGTACTAATATTCTCAGAAACTACATAATAATAATCCAAGAATAAACAAAGACAAGTTAAAAGTAGTTTTAGTTGACTAGCATGGCATGTCCCATCTGCAAGTTTTAAAAGCCATGTCAAAAACAATAATGTACCCAAGCAAACCAAGTTTGAGCCTAACGACTCGCATCCTAACGCTTTCTTCGCTCGGTTGATCATTGTTAAACGGGCTCGCGGGTGTAAGACTGTAAACACATGCAACACACATCAACAACAAAGGTAACATCAAAGGCTGTGACGTCACACTCATATGTATCTTACCTTCCGCAGTTCAAGCGTTTCTTCCCTCTGACCTGCTTCAGAAACACTTCAGCACAATCTGGTGTCGGTTACTGTGTGTCCAACATGGTCCGCTCGCGACTCTGCTCTGATCTGATGTGTGTGTGCCGGTCCGTGCTGCTGGTGTTTCTCGCGGAGCATCGAAACTTCGCGGTGAACCGACAGGACGCGAGACGCGCAGCGCAACACGTGGATGACAGACAGACTGACTGACTGACAGATAGACAGAAACACTGACAGACAGACTGACAGACTCACTAAAACACTCAAGCTGAAAGTAATTTCTAATAGGAATGAAAGTGAGGCAGGGAGCGGTGCGGTAAATTATACAGAACCACAGCGACACCCCTCGGTAAGAGATGGACACGACTGCAATTCTATCTATCTATCTATCTATCTATCTATCTATCTATCTATCTATCTATCTATCTATCTATCTATCTATCTATCTATCTATCTATCTATCTTTTGTATGTCTCTATCTATCTATCTATCTATCTATCTATCTATCTATCTATCTATCTATCTATCTATCTATCCATCCATCTATCTATCTATCGTGTATACACACTTTTTGTTGTCAGCAATTTTAACAATAATGGCTGTATGTTGAGTTATTTTCAGAGGACAGTAAATATATTCTGCTATACGAGCAGCACATTGACCACTCTAAAATATATCCAAGTTTCATTTCTATAGTATTGTCCCTTGAGAAGATATATTAATGTTTGCTGAAATGTGAGGGCTGTACTCACTTTTGTAAGATACTGCATATATATATATTCCTGTATGTGCACAGCTTTCCTGTCAAAAAAAACATATTTATTGAATAAATCAATAAAATCGATGCGACTTTGTCATGTTCCGATGCTCTCCCTCCCTCAAATGTGAAACCAAATCCTTGTTCCCACTAATTATTTTGTGTGCGCGTGTATGGTAATTATAATAGCAATAAAAATAATTTGTTCAATTCATTATTCAGGCAATTCAGTATTCTGTTGCTTGGCTGCACAATGCCATAAAAAGAAAGGATACAAAAAAAGGAAGGAGACAGAGGGGCCTTTTTCGGATTTTGATGTGTTATGTATTCCAGAATTAAAATGATTTATTGCCTTGTGCAAATAATCAATTTATAAGTGAAACTATGTCCCATTCCTTACTCTAAATATATACTTGAAACGAGTAGCATAGAAAACATGTACATTGTGGCATAGTGTTAACATATTTAACGTTTTTAAAAAAAATCCATCCAATTCCTGCAATCTCTCTCTCGTTCTGTCCATCCAGCCATTACTGCACGTCTGTTTATCAATAGAAAAACAAATTGGTGGCTGATCTGTCCCACTATTAATCTGCTCGTCTGTCTGTCGACAAATATGCTCCATAAGCCCAAATATAACGTATGCAATGAGGATCCGAGGATAACTCTAAAATGTATTAGGCAAACGAATGCAATTTACGTTCTGCTATCTTGCACTGAACCAACTTTGCAATTCCTTTCTGAATGCATATGCAATAAAAGAAGGCACATGGACGGAGAGAGGTTTTCAATAGGAAATGTTTTATTAGATTTCAGAGATACATTTTTTAATTCAGGCAAATGTGCAAAGGGTCCAAATTGAATCGCATGCATTGCAATGGCTTGTATCATAAGAAAACACAACACAAAAGAGTTTGCTTGAAATGTCTTACAAATCATCATTGCAATGAAAAGATCAGTGGTTCAAGATACAAAATCATCTGTGCATTACGTGCAAAATCTCACATTATGAAATATTTTAGGAAGAAATACAGACATTATGAAGTTCAATGTCATACAAATATTGTGGATAGATTTTCCTTTTGAATGGACATCTCTTTTTAAAGCAGTGATTAAATGTTACAAACGTCTTCCAAGTGACTGACCTTCTGAAGTCAGCACATGACTAGAGACTAACGCACTTTGAAATGTTACAGAAAGGATTGAAATTCTAAGGACACTTTAAAGAAATACCTCAGCTGGAAGAGGTCTGGTTAAATCTAGCGGTCATCACCCTTCAATTAACACACACACACATTTCAGACGGCATCACCTTGGGCTGAATCAGAGCTGATTTAATCAGCATGTGTCCATGGGCGCTCCTTCAGGCCCTGTGCTCAGAACGACAGAATCAAGCCCTTGTTTTTCTGTTATAAAAACTCATATCAGATCTACCCTCTGGCTTTTTGTACAAAATTAGAGCATAAAAGTTGAATTACTAGAAAACCATAATCTCCTCCAATTGACATAATTAGAGATCGAGGTGAAACTGATGCCTGTCTTATGAAGATAAAAAGACATTTAATTAGACTGGAAAGATTTCCTTGTAAGGTGCTTCTCGCTGATTGTTTAAAGAAAAGAAAAAAAGCTACATTTTAAAATGAGAAATTTCTCATTGACCACATTTACATGCACATGATCACAGAAAAGATGTGTATTGGCATATTCCTATATACTAGGGGTGTAACAATATGTCGTACCACAATATATCGCAATACAAAAATGCAACAATACGTACTGTATCATGGATAGTTCCCCCAAAATTAAAAATACTGTGTGAGAAAATGTTTTAGTGTCAGTACTACATTAAACTACTATACATAATGTTGATTATAATGTATAATAATGCAATGTGGGTCCTGATAATGCCAAATGTCTGATGTTACCAGTAAAAGTGTCCTATATTGTTTTAAATCTAGTCAGTGACAGAGCGCAAGCATATTCATCTAAAATAATTCTGTTTTTAAAAATATTAAAAATATTTTTATTCTGGTGTCACCGTTGTCCTTGGCTTACAAGTCCAAGCCTATTCATTTAAACCCACAATGTAATATCAAACTTTGCATTTTAATCAACAACAGTACATTATTTGTTAACCTTTTACCATATATCTTCTTGGAGTATCGCAATAATATCGTATCGTGAGTTCAGTATCGTGATATGTATCGAATCGTGACGTGAGGGTATTGTTACACCGCTTTTTTTTATGACCGTACAAGTTCGAGTATTGTCTAATAAAAGTATTCGTCAACAAAAAAAAAAGTATATTAAAACAAAAAGCTCTCAGTCATGAAAAAGTATACATTGACTACATTATAATCAGTTTTTATTTAAAAATTGTTGGTTTTCTCTTGTTTTTTCACGTGTTCAAAATTTCTTTGTATGAGAGCCTGGCCAAAAAAAAAAAAGAAAGAAAAAAAAGATGTCTGCACAATGTGGCATGTTTCATTGCGTTATCATATAAAATAATTACTTTCAAGCACAACTGACCCATATGCTTGCAAAATCTTCAAAAAATTTTAAATAATGTTTAAATAAAGGATGAAGATGTCACTTTTGGCCACTTCTGTACATGTATGCAGCTTAATGGTGTATTCACACCAGGAAAACTCCACTGGTTCACTTGCTTTGGTCCAATATAACCCTGAGTGAATACACACTAAGTTACGGCAAACAGGTTTGCAAGGTTACATGAGGCATACTGTACATAAAAGTAGGGCTGTCAAACGATTAATCGCATCCAAAATAAAAGTTTGTGTTTACATAATATATGTGGGTGCAGTGTGTATAATTGTTTTGTATTTATAAATACACACACATGCATGTATACATTTAAGAAATATTTTCATGTATATACTGTATATAGATTTATATATGTAAATATAAATATTTTATATATAAATAATATTTTTTTCTTAAATATACATGCATGTGTGTGTGTATTAATATATATATATATATATATGCAAAATAATTATACACAGTGCACCCACATACAGTATATTACGTAAACACAAACTTTTATTTTGGATGCGATTAATCGTTTGACAGCCCTACATATAATCAATCCTGAAATTGATATGCATGTAGACTGTGGTCACTTTCTAAATATGAATTAGAATTGGATGAAAGCAAAGACGTTTCCCATCTATACTGAGGACAAATTGGCCCTTTTTGATTGTGCATTAAAACATGGCACGGATTTGAGCTACAGCATTCCTGGCGACTCCTTACAAGTTTGACAATACCACCGCTGAACTGATACAAAACAGCAGAGCCCAAACACGACAGTCACCCTTTTCCCTGAAGACACACACGCCGCCTGGGTCCCGCAGATTTCCGGAGAATTCTTCAGAGAACAGCGATAACGAGCATGAGGAACAGCTTTCATAGGTGCTTTCATCATCGACCGCACCTGGTGGAGTTGGCAGCTGTCTCCCACCCCCCAAAAACCCACCCAGACTCGAGTGCTACCTTCACACACACAAATGCATAAACAAAAACAAACCACACTGTCTTTGTACAGCTAACAAAAGCTTCGAAGTGTTCACTGGGCTTTTTCTGTCTGCATACTAGAGAAATTATTACTGTAAATGATTCTTTGAGTAAGAAAGAATGAATAATGATTGTAAAAAAAAATAAAAATTTATCAGTCAACACTATTGCTGAGTATTTTCTCCTTAAAAATGCAGTGTACCAAAGACCATCTCAAAAATGGTTTGAAACCTTTGAAAAAACGGTTTCCTACCATCAGGAACATGTACCAAACCAGTCAACATGCGGGGCAGGGCTCTGACTTTCCATGATAGGTGTTTTCTACATAAAACGCATAAATCGACTCGTATACGACCCTGTATAATTCGCTCTTTCTCTCCTTCTGAATCAGTTTCTGCTTCAAACATCCATGGCTGAATTAAACCAGTAGCGTTTACTACAGTTGACCGAGTGGATCAGGAAGTCTGAGCTCTTGTGATTGAGCTAATTTGCATATTCATTATTCTAAATATACTAAATTAAAGTAAGGTATAGAGTTACACTCAAGCTATTTTAAGGCATGATAAAAGTATTTTCACAGGAAAAAAGTGTTTAAATATGTCATTTTGATTATCAAAGATGAGTTTTAAGTAAGGCTGTCAAACGATTAATCGTATCCAAAATAAAGGTTTGTGTTTACATAATATATGTGGGTGCACCGAGTATAATTATTTTGGATATATATATATATATATATATATATATATATATATAAATACACACACATGCATGTATATTTAAGAAAAAAAAAATGTATTAATATGTAAAATATTTATATTTATATATAATATCAATTATATATAAATCTATATACAGTATATACATGAAAATATTTCTTAAATATATACATGCATGTGTGTGTATTTATATATATAAAATAATTATACACAGTGCACCCACATATATTATGTAAACACAAACTTTTATTTTGGATGCAATTAATTGCGATTAATCGCTTGACAGCCCTAGTTTTAAGGGATACTACAATCATTTTCTGTCTGAGAGGCTTTTATCAATCAATTTTTTTTTTTAATTAAGCGAATCGCATCGGATTTTAATGTGAATCTTCTCGAATCGAATTGTCCTGAATTTGCTAAAATTCTTGAATCGAATCGAAAACCTATGAATCGTGAATCAAATAGATTCGCTATCTACCCAAAGATTCACAGCCTAACTTTAAAATGTTTCCCGTTGTGTTATTTAAAAAAAAAAAAAAGAACTCCCAACCCTATTAGACACCCATTGATAACTCAATGCATGCATCTAAAGCAAGTGTGGGTAGATATATTCACACAAAACACACAAACACACACACCTGGCCTCGAATACATCCGTCATTTATCTTCAAATCACTCCATAAGGTCTTTCTCTTTTCCACCAGCCACTACATCTCTGTCCTCCTCCTCCTCCATCTTGTCGTCCTCCTCCACGTCCCCTGGGTTCGGCAGGCTGCTGTCCTCCCCCAGAATGCGGCACAGCTCTACCAGCCGCTGTTGCATCTTGGGAATTCCCGAGAGCTGGGTCTCGAGTCGGAGCTTCTCGTCCTGCAGGGAAATACGCGTGGAGGCGTCCAACTTCTCAAAGCGCCAGCCGCCCTCACCGTCGAACTGCAGCAGGTGGGAGTGGTACTTCCTGTAAGCAGAGGAAGTTCAGGTCAACGCGTGTAATTTGCATTTAAAGTAATGCAAAGATGCTGGTAGAGAAACCTCTGGATGAAACAAAGTTTAAAGCTGTGCAGTGTCCTCACATGGGCTTTTCCACTAAATTCCTGGAAAGTTTGACAGTCTTACGAGCATAAAACTGCTGTATTATACACGTCTAGTGTATAGTTATTATTTATTTTCTATAAAATCCTCTTATAAGGCGTTATTTAGTTTTTGAAGACCAATTTCACCCGTTTTCTTTATACTACCATACTTTCAAGAAGTCTATATGCAAATAACCTCTATTGTTAAAATTAGCCTGGACTAATTTGCAGGGTGAACATGCTCAATATATATTACTGTGATCAAAGCTGAATTTTACTCCAGTCTTTAGTGTCGCATGATCCTTCAGAAATCATTATAATATGAGGAAAATTTCTGATTATGATCAGTGATGAAAACAGTTGTGCTGCTTTTTGGTGAACAAAGTTCAAAAGAACAACATTTGATACAGAAATCTTTTACATTATAAATGCCTTTACCGTCACTTTAATCAATTGAATGCATCTTTAATAATCAAAAGTATTTCTTTCTTTCAAGCGATCATATATTGATGTGCTCTTAAAAGATTCGCTTCTATCATTTTGGTAACTTCCACACACCCTTTCTCCAAAACCTAAAATAAGACATGAATCATAGGCAGAGAGCAACATTAGGTGGCTAGTTTTCTGATTCCGCTTCCCTGAAATTTTTTCCCTCTAGTGCTATCACAGAGACAGGTGTTTTCTCTCAGGACGCCTATTTCTGATGTAATGCTGGGCTTTCAGCTCCTTTAACAACCCGTTATTGCAGCTTTGTTGGATAATCTGGGGAGGGAGTTTTGTGTTGTGAATATAGAGTATGTCTACACATAGTACGTCAAAATTCTACTTCAGAAGAGCAAAAAAATCCTGTTTTCCATCATATGACCACTTTAATCTTATGCGTTTATGATTTAAAGCTTAGTTCCTGAATTAACATAAATATGCTTTTTTCCACAAGCAATAAAAGAACCGCTCTTCATTTTCATATGATTGAAAACCCACCAGAGAGAAGGACGGTGTGTAATAGAGAGAAGCGCAATCCCAGCATCCTTTGCAGCTTCAAAGATTTTGCCCTCCACATCAATACTCACAGCACTCGTACACTCGTCTAGGAGGGCATATTGAGGCCTGTTAGAGATAAACCAGAGATTTATCAGCTTTAAAACACACAAGTTGTTGGGGACTTTTTAAACAGACTTAAAAGCACTAGTTGAATTGTTTAATGTTTTATATTCTGACTTGGGTTTTTCCTTTCTTTCCCCTTAATAAATATCTGAGTGGTTCAACAATAATCTCCCCTGAAGCAGCTGCTTGCTTCAAATGCAAAAAAAGCTGTAAAGATTCCACAGACACTAACTGCTAATCACATTCAGTAATTAAATATTTATCAATTCAGTGGCTTAAATGAAACCATGAGCAGCGTTCCAACATGTACTGTACCACAATTTAGCATCTTCAAAGTGTTATTTTTTCTTTCAGAAAGAGGAAGTCATTCTAGCAATTAGGAAAATACCCCAATAATATAGCTGATACTTAACTTGGATTTAAATAGATGTTAGTCTATTAGTCTACTGAACCTTATAAATGATATGTGTCTGCCTTAAAAGGATAGTTCACTTTGAAATTAATTTTTAGTATGTTTTAGCTTACCTCAAGGGCATCCAAGATGTAGGTGTCTTTGTTTCCACAGTAGTTTCAATTTTGATATTTTTAGGTCAAACCGTTCTAAAATGTTACCGTTCTAAAAGGGTACCAAAAATTTATTTCAAAGTGAACTATCCCTTTAAATAATTTGAAAATGAACATAAATGTGTGTTATATTTGATAACATGCTTACAAACTACATTTCACAATTGATTTTTGCAAAGATGTATAGAAAGGATCGGTCTCTATATTGTTGAATCTGGATGTAAAGAGTGTCAAAATGCCAATACTGTACTTTCTGTGACGTACTTATGGTAAAACATCCTGGCCATGCCCATCCGCTGCTTCTCTCCTCCAGACAACACATCCTTCCAGTCGCTCAGTGCGTCCCAACCTGAAAATATTTAATCATGTTTGAATACTAATAGTAATATATGTTAATTACAACCAATACAGTTTTGCTTCTTCAGCATTACTGAATCATTTCCGCATGCATTATTAACGATATTTATTAATATTTCATCTAAAAACATCTGTTAGTTTGACAGTTTACATCCAGTACAGTAAATGTGCTTGCTTTCATCTGGCAACACTGTTGAAAACAAACATTCAAATATCAGACTGTGTGGACCACCTTTCAAAAATGTGAATAATATATTTTTTAATGTTTTTGAAATTAAAATTAAAATATAGTAATATTATTACATTTTGTTTTCTATTTGAATATATTTTCAAATGTATTTTATTTCTGCGATTTAAAGCTGAATTTTCAGCATCATTACTTCAGTCTTTAGTGTCACATAACCCTTCAGAAATCACTCTAATATGATGATTTGCTGCTCAAGAAATTTCTTATTACCAATATTGAAATAAAAGTGCTGATTCAAAAGAACAGCACTTTTATTTCAATATTGAAAAAGAAATCTTTTGTAACAAATATAGTAGTGACCAAAGGTGATGTTCGGAGGGGATTTATGTTTTTAATGGCCCTATAAGTTTGATTAAACCATCAAAATATGATTATTTATTTATTTATTTTTATATTTAAAATATAAGGGAAGAACAAAACACTGAACTTGGTTTAAGTATTTATCTGACATTATTTTGGCAAACTACAGCAACAGGTTTTTATTTTACTATGCATTTGCCATCATATTCCTTCCATATGTTAGAGAGGAAGGATATAATGATTGCTATTGTCAGGAGTGAGAAATCTCCACCCAACCAAACACTGCATGAAAAAGGCCTTATATAAACATGTATCAATAAATGTATAGAAGTTCTAGTGTAGCTGCCAAGGGGTCATGACATGGTTTTTTGTTTTGTTTTATTATGTTCCCTTAGGTGCAATTATAGTATTACTATAGTTTTTGTACAATTTAAAAAAAAATGTAGTGATTTATGACGTTTTCCCACCCTGTTTCTCACCTCTGATTCAAACAGTCTGTTTGGGGGTGTTTCCCCTTTAAGACTTCAGTGTTAACGCCTATACTGTTATGATTGGCTAACGTCAGTGCTGCTTATGCATAAATTATTAACGTTAATCATTTTGTATCACATGTAGACTACACAATGCTCCACCACGTGAAACTTCGGTCTTCCAATCTTTAACCATATGCGCGAGGGAGGGAGGGAGAGAGAGAGGGAGAGAGAGAGAGAGAGAGAGAGAGAGAGAGAGAGAGAGAGAGAGAGAGAGAGAGAGAGAGAGAGAGAGAGAGAGAGAGCAAGACAGTTTGAAGGCACGGCCGCTCGCTCTCTTCTCGTTCTTTCAGTAACATGCCCCGTCACACTTTGGCGCGCTGCATATGCTGCAAATAAATTGCATCCGACTGCTTTCCCTGACGTCTTGATCGTTCGGCAGCGTATTCAAACGTGCTGTTTGTCCACAGCAGCAACAGCACATTTGCGTGGCATCACAGTCTTCTTGTAAACAGACCCACTCGCTGCACGACAACGCATGCGATGACGCGAAATGCGTAGTTGTCTTGCGCTGGAGGCGGTCACATGCAAACGACTGGTGCGTCACTTAGTATCGTGACGTCAATTAGTATCGTGACGTCACGTAGTATCGTGACGTCACTTATACCAAAAGTTCCAGGCAAATTTGGTTTCTCGTGTCATTTCATGATATTTAAAGTAACAAAAGTATTTTGGAAAAGTAGTACACCACAAGTTAACAACAAATACAGTTACCTGAAATTATATAAGAACAAATATGCCTTAAGATGTCATGAACTGTACATACACAAAATATATTTACATTGAAGTTATCCAGTAAGTTGTTGATGATGTTGTGTGTATACACAAACACACACACAACATCAACAACAACTTACTGGATAACTTCAGTAGGTTGGATCATTCACAGCTGTACTGAATTTGTTGTTTTTTAAACGGATCCCTTGCTCTGCATCACTGATGACTCATCGGTTCCATTGATGACATCACATCACATGACATTCCAAAGCTTTACTATAGCTGATGCACCTCAGAGGCTCATAACAGCAGTAGTTGAGAAAGGTTAGTGTTTCCTGGGTACTACTGATCAAATACCAGTTTATAGGTCAGCAGATAACTGTACAGTTAAGATGGCTCAACGTGATTATTTTTTAGATGTCATTCCTCTTGACGATTTTGATGAGTTACGTTTAATCGAAGAGAGGCCTTACTATGTAGTTCGAGCTTCAATCGAAGAAGATGGTGTCCAGAGGACTCTTCTAGAGATATGCGTATCACAAAATGTAATTGCTATTATGCCAGGGTTTTTTTTGGGGTTGGTTCGAAGGACTCTAAATGAACTTCTTCGTTATCCCTTGACACCTGGTCCCGAATACAATCCATTGCTCTCCATGATGGCCATGAAAGCAGATTACTGGTCTGTCACTTTCGAAGGATCAGGTGATTGCATTCAACCTGCATTTTATCCTGTGTATGTTAATGCCCAACCGGCAGAACGTGCGGAGACACAGATGAGGGAGTCCAGCACCGATGATGAACAGCCTGGACCATCTCACCAGGTCAACAACAGCCCTGAGATGAGATCTGGAGGATCACATATGGATGGATCCAGTACTGATGATGAACAGCCTGGACCATCTCACCAGATCAACAACATCTCTGAGATGAGATCTGGAGGATCACATATGGATGGATCCAGCACTGATGATGAACAGCCAGGACCATCTTGCCGAGACAACAGCAGTGAGAACAGATTCGGAGCATCCAGAACACCTTCTGACCAAAGCTCAGGCAGTCAGAATGAGATGAGACAGGGTGCTAAAAGAAAAAGAAAGACTTCTGGCAGTTCAAAGAGTAGAGAACGGAAAAGGAAGAGATGCGACCACCACTCTGATTCTTCAAGTTTATCACTCATCTCTTCTCCAGGATCACTTGAAGAAACATCCACAGTGGATGAACAGCCTGGACCTTCTCACAGAGACAACAGCAGATCTGAGATCAGATCCGGAGCATCCAGAACACCTTCTGACCAAAGCTCAGGCAGTCAGAATGAGATGAGACAGGGTGCTAAAAGAAAAAGAATGACTTCTGGCAGTTCAAAGAGTAGAGAACGGAAAAGGAAGAGATCCGACCACCACTCTGATTCTTCAAGTTTATCACTCATCTCTTCTCCAGGATCATCACTTGAAGAAACATCCACAGTGGATGAACAGCCTGGACCTTCTCACAGAGACAACAGCAGATCTGAGATCAGATCTGGAGGCTCCAGAACACCCTCTGACCAAAGCTCAGGCAGTCAGAATGAGATGAGACAGGGTGCTAAAAGAAAAAGAAAGACTTCTGGC
The DNA here is from genome assembly GCF_016745375.1 of Pimephales promelas. The sequence continues at coordinate 12,879,767 of NW_024121099.1, read as the reverse complement.
AGTTCAAAGAGTAGAGAACGGAAAAGGAAGAGATCCGACCACCACTCTGATTCAGATTCAAGTTTATCACTCATCTCTTCTCCAGGATCATCCCTTGAAGAAACATCCACAGTGGATGAACAGCCTGGACCTTCTCACAGAGACAACAGCAGATCTGAGATCAGATCTGGAGGCTCCAGAACACCCTCTGACCAAAGCTCAAGCAGTCAGAATGAGATGAGACAGGGTGCTAAAAGAAAAAGAAAGACTTCTGGACCTCACTCCCCTGGCCTCAAGAGGCGTGCTAGCGACTGACGCTAGACTGGCGTTCCAAACCTGCTTGCAGCATGTAGAGTAGGACCGGTCACATTTAAAAATCAGATCCAGCTAAATTACTCAACTTTGTTTAATGTGTTCATAGATAGAACTCACAAACATGTCGACGGCAACAACAGTGACCATTGGGATAACATATTGTATCTAAATGCCAATACAGAATAACTTTCGACTTTCTAATTTTACATACAGATACATCTCGCACACATACACTCTTTACATACAGACACACAATCGCACATCACACACACGCACGCCACACACACACTCCACGCACGCCACACACACCCCACACACACGCACACCGCACACGGACACCGCACACGGACACCGCAACACCCCACACCGCACACGGACACCGCACACGGACACCGCACACCGCAACACAGATACCACACACGGACACCCACATGCACACCGCACACGGACACTGCAACACAGATACCGCACACGGACACCGCACACAGATACCCCACACGGACACCGCACACAGATACCCCACACGGACACCGCACACGCGTCGCACACCGCACACGGACACCGCACACAGATACCCCACACGGACACCGCACACCGCACACGGACACCGCACACCGCACACGGACACCGCACACGGACACTGCAACACAGATACCACACACGGACACCGCACACCGCACACAGATACCGCACACCGACACCGCACACGGACATGTGGGGTGTTGCGGTGTCCTTGTGCGGTGTCCGTGTGCGGTGTGCGTGTGTGTGGGGTGTGTGTGGCCTGCTTGGAGTGTGTGTGTGGCGTGCGTTTGTGTGATGTGTGATTGTGTGTCTGTATGTAAAGATGTGTGTCTGTATGCGAGATGTATCTGTATGTAAAATTAGGATGTCGAAAGTTATTGTGTATTTGAATTTAGATACAATATGTTATTTATGTAAAGCGTGTTAACACGCTTATTTAAAATGTCTTTTTTCATCATGAAGGAAAATATTGTATAAGGGCCGGTTCACATATGGGCGATTCCATGCAGATGTCAACCTTGCCATGAAAAAATAAAGTTATTATAAAAATATCAAAACCCTTTCTAAGTTGTCCATTTGGGTCTGTATTTTATTGTATTGATGTGCTGTCATTTAAATTTTAAGGAAATTTCTGTGTTTATTCACCTCAGATAAGATATGCACATATTCTAAAATTGCTTTTTCAAACAAACATTTTTCATGCTTTAAAAAGAGGGACCCCTCCTTGAACTGCCACCTTAACGTGGTGGAGGGGTTTGAGTACCCGAATGACCCTAGGAGCTATGTTGTCTGGGGCTATATGCCCCTGGTAGGGTCTCCCAAGGCAAACAGGTCCTAGGCGACGGGTCAGACTAAGAGCGGTTCAAAAACCCCCTTATGAAGGAAATACACCCAAGGACCGTGACGTCGCCCGGTATGGCGCAGCCGGGGCCCCACCCTGGAGCCAGGCCCGGGGTTGGGGCTCGTATGCGAGCGCCTGGTGGCCGGGCCTCTCCCCACGGGGTCCGGCCGGGCTCAGCCCGAAGAAGCGACGTGGGACCGTCTTCCCGTGGGCTCACCACCTGCAGGAGGAGCCGTAAGGGGCCGGTGCAGAGAGGATTGGGCGGCAGCCGAAGGCAGGGGCCTCGGCGACCCGATCCCTGGACACGGAATCTAGCCTTAGGGACGTGGAACGTCACCTCACTGGCGGGGAAGGAGCCCGAGATTGTGCGTGAGGTTGAGAGGTTCCGACTAGAGATAGTCGGAATCACCTCTACGCATGGCTTGGGTTCTGGAGCCACACTCCTTGAGAGAGGATGGACTCTTCACCACTCTGGAGTTACCCATGGTGAGAGGCGGCGGGCTGGTGTGGGCTTGCTTATAGCCCCCCAGCTCAGCCGCCATGTGTTGGAGTTTACCCCGGTGAACGAGAGGGTCGTTTCTCTGCGCCTACGGGTCGGGGATAGGTTGTCCATTTGGGTCTGTATTTTATTGTATTGATGTGCTGTCATTTAAATTTTAAGGAAATTTCTGTGTTTATTCACCTCAGATAAGATATGCACATATTCTAAAATCGCTTTTTCAAACAAACATTTTTCATGCTTTAAAAAGAGGGATCAAAGACTCATTTTTTATACTTTATGTTGACAGTAAGCATTTTGCAGAAAGATGGGAGCATGACTGAGATATAAATAGACCCACTTTGTTATAACTGCATTGCCCTTTAAATTTATAAAAGGATCTATTTTGGAAGTCACGACCCTTCAGTGCTGTGTCACATCCATAATGATTTAAAGAATAAGTTTATATTGTATAATAATTATTAGTACAATTAATTTGAAAATGCATGTACAAAGCCAAAATATTTCAATTCTAGTTATGATTGACAATTCATCTCACTTATTTGCTCTAAACAACCTAATTATAAAGCGTCCGTTACAGTCACGTCCATAATGCATATTAAATCATGCATGATTTGACCAGCGTATATTTGTTGAATGAATGAATGGATTTATTTATTTCGAGCAATATAATGACACACAACAAAGGAAATCAAGAAGTATTCTGATTAAATCAACACAAAAAGATAAATTCATTAACTTTACAACATAAATCGATCTATTGCTTGCAATGGAGTGAAGTCAAACTTATTTAAGCAAGTGCTAAAAGTATTTCAGCTAGTGTGAGAGTGAGCCATTTCATCAGAGCCTCTCCGCGATCGCGGCGACATTGTGGTGGAGACTTTGTTTATTATCACTGGGTATGTCAGACGAGCTCGAAGTATTCATAGTACAGATAGGGGGTAATGAAGTGTGCATACTTGGCGCGCACGCGAGGCAGATCTGGCCAGATCAGATAGGGTGACCACCCGTCCCGCTTTGCGTTGTACTGCACAGCATTTTCACCCCTTGGTAACATGTCCCACAATGTCCCCCACAAACTTATAATTGTCCCACATTTGGTTTGTTTGATGGTGGTCACCCTAGATCTGATCAGAAAAAAAATAATGTGGCTATTTTGAAGCACAATTGAACATTCAACAACGCAAAATGGGTATAAACATTGCAATCATTTTGACAAAACAAAATATTGCGATCATTGGGACACGATTGCATTTTGCATCTTCAGAATCATTTCAGACAGTCTTCTTAATGTGAAAACAAAAAGTCAACAAAAGTGCCATGATGGTTGGTTTGTTGATTTTCCAAACAGATTCTATGTATTTCAGATGCGTCACATCCATAACAGGGTTTTTGTCACATCCATAACGATGGTTTTCCTCATAGTACACTTCATAAAAAAATATATATTTTAAACATTGATATTTTTATGTTCAGCTAAGACCACTTCATCGTGTGGATAGCAATATTTATAAATTGCATTTAAAAGTTCACAGACTTTAAAGGAAATTGAACAGTATACCAAAAACACTGTCATTTCCCGTCACATCCATAACGCATGCATATTTTCCTTTTTTGGGGATGCTTAAATATATATTAGAAAAACATATTTTGCCTGTCAATTCCCCAGATTGGGTGCTCTGAGAATATGCATTTTCAAAGTTTTTTTTTTCCTGAGACATTTTTTCACCTGTCATTATGAGTTCAAGTGTCACATCCATAATGCTGGAATTGCTCATATCGCGTCTTTTGCGCTTCAAATGTAGGCGCGCGGTATGCGCGCTCATAATGGAAGCGATGCGGTCGCGGTGCGACGCGCTCATTTTTTCCATGCGCGTCCGCGCCGCGTCGAGATAAAAACATCTCAGCTTTTCAGAATACCGCAAGCACACCATACGCACACAATAGGTCATGTGACAAGAACCAACTGAAGCGCAACCACCTTGGCGCTTTGGAAAATAGAGAATGCGGCGCATCCAGCGTTTTCCATGAAAATTTCAAAAAATTATGATTGATTGTTTCAAAGGGATACTAATGACACATGATTTGGATATTTTTGTGTCTGGGAAAAAAATTGGGATTAAATGGGTTAGTTTTTCTCAATTGTTAAAACACTAAAATCCCATTGGCTGAACAAAGTTCTCAGTTGCCTGAACTCATTTAGCTAATTGTGGAGTCTGTTGTCAATACCGTAAACAATTTCACCTGGTAAAATAGAATTTGCAGATCTCAGCAAAAGTCTGAACACATTCTCATTCTCAAAACACATTCTGCACTCTAATGCACATGTCATCCATACTGGTAAACACAAGTGGCAACAATCAAATACAAATAGAGAACACATGTCATTTGATTGAACACAACCACTCAAAACTGATTCAACCCGTTTCAAATGATGTGACAACCAATATAAGCCAGTTCAGAGAGCAAACAGGCTGGTGAAGGTGGGAAGGAGAAAGTCTGAGAATGGACAGAGATTGATTTTCCTCTCTTCCCCTCATTCTTTCTAGACACCCATACAAAATGAGTACGGCTGCAGAAATAGCTCTGAGTTGTAGAAACTCTGAATCATCTACACGCAGATTCCAATTATACTGCAACAGTCAAAATTCTTCCATGGATTACCCATGCCATCCAAACATATCCGGGTCGTAACCAGAGAGAGGCTGCGTTTGCCATCATATTCCTTCCATGTGTTAAAAAGGAAGGATATAATGATTGCAGTGAGAAATCTCCACCCAACAACCAAAAACACTGCATGAAAAAGGCCTTATATAAACATGTATCAATTAATGGATCGAAGTTGCAGTGTAGCTGTCAAGCTAGAGACTACTTAATTATATTTAAAGTAACAAAGTATTTTGGAAAAGTAGAACACCACAAGTTAACAACAAATACAGTCAGTTACCTGAAATTATATAAGAACAAATGAAGAATTCAGATGCAAAAGCCTCTAAGTGCCATTTGAAATTCTCTTCTAGAATAATCATTTTTATCAAGCCTGTATGTTTAAATTCAGTAATTTCACTTAAATGGCAATATATTTTCAAATGTATTTTATTTCTGCGATTTAAAGCTGAATTTTCAGCATCATTACTTCAGTCTTTAGTGTCACATAACCCTTCAGAAATCACTCTAATATGATGATTTGCTGCTCAAGAAATTTCTTATTACCAATATTGAAATAAAAGTGCTGATTCAAAAGAACAGCACTTTTATTTCAATATTGAAAAAGAAATCTTTTGTAACAAATATAGTAGTGACCAAAGGTGATGTTCGGAGGGGATTTATGTTTTTAATGGCCCTATAAGTTTGATTAAACCATCAAAATATGATTATTTATTTATTTATTTTTATATTTAAAATATAAGGGAAGAACAAAACACTGAACTTGGTTTAAGTATTTATCTGACATTATTTTGGCAAACTACAGCAACAGGTTTTTATTTTACTATGCATTTGCCATCATATTCCTTCCATATGTTAGAGAGGAAGGATATAATGATTGCTATTGTCAGGAGTGAGAAATCTCCACCCAACCAAACACTGCATGAAAAAGGCCTTATATAAACATGTATCAATAAATGTATAGAAGTTCTAGTGTAGCTGCCAAGGGGTCATGACATGGTTTTTTGTTTTGTTTTATTATGTTCCCTTAGGTGCAATTATAGTATTACTATAGTTTTTGTACAATTTAAAAAAAAATGTAGTGATTTATGACGTTTTCCCACCCTGTTTCTCACCTCTGATTCAAACAGTCTGTTTGGGGGTGTTTCCCCTTTAAGACTTCAGTGTTAACGCCTATACTGTTATGATTGGCTAACGTCAGTGCTGCTTATGCATAAATTATTAACGTTAATCATTTTGTATCACATGTAGACTACACAATGCTCCACCACGTGAAACTTCGGTCTTCCAATCTTTAACCATATGCGCGAGGGAGGGAGGGAGAGAGAGAGAGAGAGAGAGAGCAAGACAGTTTGAAGGCACGGCCGCTCGCTCTCTTCTCGTTCTTTCAGTAACATGCCCCGTCACACTTTGGCGCGCTGCATATGCTGCAAATAAATTGCATCCGACTGCTTTCCCTGACGTCTTGATCGTTCGGCAGCGTATTCAAACGTGCTGTTTGTCCACAGCAGCAACAGCACATTTGCGTGGCATCACAGTCTTCTTGTAAACAGACCCACTCGCTGCACGACAACGCATGCGATGACGCGAAATGCGTAGTTGTCTTGCGCTGGAGGCGGTCACATGCAAACGACTGGTGCGTCACTTAGTATCGTGACGTCAATTAGTATCGTGACATCACGTAGTATCGTGACGTCACTTATACCAAAAGTTCCAGGCAAATTTGGTTTCTCGTGTCATTTCATGATATTTAAAGTAACAAAAGTATTTTGGAAAAGTAGTACACCACAAGTTAACAACAAATACAGTTACCTGAAATTATATAAGAACAAATATGCCTTAAGATGTCATGAACTGTACATACACAAAATATATTTACATTGAAGTTATCCAGTAAGTTGTTGATGTTGTGTGTATACACAAACACACACACAACATCAACAACAACTTACTGGATAACTTCAGTTGGTTGGATCATTCACAGCTGTACTGAATTTGTTGTTTTTTAAACGGATCCCTTGCTCTGCATCACTGATGACTCATCGGTTCCATTGATGACATCACATCACATGACATTCCAAAGCTTTACTATAGCTGATGCACCTCAGAGGCTCATAACAGCAGTAGTTGAGAAAGGTTAGTGTTTCCTGGGTACTACTGATCAAATACCAGTTTATAGGTCAGCAGATAACTGTACAGTTAAGATGGCTCAACGTGATTATTTTTTAGATGTCATTCCTCTTGACGATTTTGATGAGTTACGTTTTATCGAAGAGAGGCCTTACTATGTAGTTCGAGCTTCAATCGAAGAAGATGGTGTCCAGAGGACTCTTCTAGAGATATGCGTATCACAAAATGTAATTGCTATTATGCCAGGGTTTTTTTTGGGGTTGGTTCGAAGGACTCTAAATGAACTTCTTCGTTATCCCTTGACACCTGGTCCCGAATACAATCCATTGCTCTCCATGATGGCCATGAAAGCAGATTACTGGTCTGTCACTTTCGAAGGATCAGGTGATTGCATTCAACCTGCATTTTATCCTGTGTATGTTAATGCCCAACCGGCAGAACGTGCGGAGACACAGATGAGGGAGTCCAGCACCGATGATGAACAGCCTGGACCATCTCACCAGGTCAACAACAGCCCTGAGATGAGATCTGGAGGATCACATATGGATGGATCCAGTACTGATGATGAACAGCCTGGACCATCTCACCAGATCAACAACATCTCTGAGATGAGATCTGGAAGATCACATATGGATGGATCCAGCACTGATGATGAACAGCCAGGACCATCTTGCCGAGACAACAGCAGTGAGAACAGATTCGGAGCATCCAGAACACCTTCTGACCAAAGCTCAGGCAGTCAGAATGAGATGAGACAGGGTGCTAAAAGAAAAAGAAAGACTTCTGGCAGTTCAAAGAGTAGAGAACGGAAAAGGAAGAGATGCGACCACCACTCCGATTCTTCAAGTTTATCACTCATCTCTTCTCCAGGATCACTTGAAGAAACATCCACAGTGGATGAACAGCCTGGACCTTCTCACAGAGACAACAGCAGATCTGAGATCAGATCCGGAGCATCCAGAACACCTTCTGACCAAAGCTCAGGCAGTCAGAATGAGATGAGACAGGGTGCTAAAAGAAAAAGAAAGACTTCTGGCAGTTCAAAGAGTAGAGAACGGAAAAGGAAGAGATCCGACCACCACTCTGATTCAGATTCAAGTTTATCACTCATCTCTTCTCCAGGATCATCCCTTGAAGAAACATCCACAGTGGATGAACAGCCTGGACCTTCTCACAGAGACAACAGCAGATCTGAGATCAGATCTGGAGGCTCCAGAACACCCTCTGACCAAAGCTCAAGCAGTCAGAATGAGATGAGACAGGGTGCTAAAAGAAAAAGAAAGACTTCTGGACCTCACTCCCCTGGCCTCAAGAGGCGTGCTAGCGACTGACGCTAGACTGGCGTTCCAAACCTGCTTGCAGCATGTAGAGTAGGACCGGTCACATTTAAAAATCAGATCCAGCTAAATTACTCAACTTTGTTTAATGTGTTCATAGATAGAACTCACAAACATGTCGACGGCAACAACAGTGACCATTGGGATAACATATTGTATCTAAATGCCAATACAGAATAACTTTCGACTTTCTAATTTTACATACAGATACATCTCGCACACATACACTCTTTACATACAGACACACAATCGCACATCACACACACGCACGCCACACACACACTCCACGCACGCCACACACACCCCACACACACGCACACCGCACACGGACACCGCACACGGACACCGCAACACCCCACACCGCACACGGACACCGCACACCGCAACACAGATACCACACACGGACACTGCACACAGATACCGCACACACGGACACCGCACACAGATACCCCACACGGACACCGCACACAGATACCCCACACGGACACCGCACACAGATACCCCACACGGACACCGCACACAGATACCCACACACGGACACCGCACACAGATACCCCACACGGACACCGCAACACAGATACCACACACGGACACCGCACACCGCACACAGATACCGCACACCGACACCGCACACGGACATGTGGGGTGTTGCGGTGTCCTTGTGCGGTGTCCGTGTGCGGTGTGCGTGTGTGTGGGGTGTGTGTGGCCTGCTTGGAGTGTGTGTGTGGCGTGCGTTTGTGTGATGTGTGATTGTGTGTCTGTATGTAAAGATGTGTGTCTGTATGCGAGATGTATCTGTATGTAAAATTAGGATGTCGAAAGTTATTGTGTATTTGAATTTAGATACAATATGTTATTTATGTAAAGCGTGTTAACACGCTTATTTAAAATGTCTTTTTTCATCATGAAGGAAAATATTGTATAAGGGCCGGTTCACATATGGGCGATTCCATGCAGATGTCAACCTTGCCATGAAAAAATAAAGTTATTATAAAAATATCAAAACCCTTTCTAAGTTGTCCATTTGGGTCTGTATTTTATTGTATTGATGTGCTGTCATTTAAATTTTAAGGAAATTTCTGTGTTTATTCACCTCAGATAAGATATGCACATATTCTAAAATTGCTTTTTCAAACAAACATTTTTCATGCTTTAAAAAGAGGGACCCCTCCTTGAACTGCCACCTTAACGTGGTGGAGGGGTTTGAGTACCCGAATGACCCTAGGAGCTATGTTGTCTGGGGCTATATGCCCCTGGTAGGGTCTCCCAAGGCAAACAGGTCCTAGGCGACGGGTCAGACTAAGAGCGGTTCAAAAACCCCCTTATGAAGGAAATACACCCAAGGACCGTGACGTCGCCCGGTATGGCGCAGCCGGGGCCCCACCCTGGAGCCAGGCCCGGGGTTGGGGCTCGTATGCGAGCGCCTGGTGGCCGGGCCTCTCCCCACGGGGTCCGGCCGGGCTCAGCCCGAAGAAGCGACGTGGGACCGTCTTCCCGTGGGCTCACCACCTGCAGGAGGAGCCGTAAGGGGCCGGTGCAGAGAGGATTGGGCGGCAGCCGAAGGCAGGGGCCTCGGCGACCCGATCCCTGGACACGGAATCTAGCCTTAGGGACGTGGAACGTCACCTCACTGGCGGGGAAGGAGCCCGAGATTGTGCGTGAGGTTGAGAGGTTCCGACTAGAGATAGTCGGAATCACCTCTACGCATGGCTTGGGTTCTGGAGCCACACTCCTTGAGAGAGGATGGACTCTTCACCACTCTGGAGTTACCCATGGTGAGAGGCGGCGGGCTGGTGTGGGCTTGCTTATAGCCCCCCAGCTCAGCCGCCATGTGTTGGAGTTTACCCCGGTGAACGAGAGGGTCGTTTCTCTGCGCCTACGGGTCGGGGATAGGTTGTCCATTTGGGTCTGTATTTTATTGTATTGATGTGCTGTCATTTAAATTTTAAGGAAATTTCTGTGTTTATTCACCTCAGATAAGATATGCACATATTCTAAAATCGCTTTTTCAAACAAACATTTTTCATGCTTTAAAAAGAGGGATCAAAGACTCATTTTTTATACTTTATGTTGACAGTAAGCATTTTGCAGAAAGATGGGAGCATGACTGAGATATAAATAGACCCACTTTGTTATAACTGCATTGCCCTTTAAATTTATAAAAGGATCTATTTTGGAAGTCACGACCCTTCAGTGCTGTGTCACATCCATAATGATTTAAAGAATAAGTTTATATTGTATAATAATTATTAGTACAATTAATTTGAAAATGCATGTACAAAGCCAAAATATTTCAATTCTAGTTATGATTGACAATTCATCTCACTTATTTGCTCTAAACAACCTAATTATAAAGCGTCCGTTACAGTCACGTCCATAATGCATATTAAATCATGCATGATTTGACCAGCGTATATTTGTTGAATGAATGAATGGATTTATTTATTTCGAGCAATATAATGACACACAACAAAGGAAATCAAGAAGTATTCTGATTAAATCAACACAAAAAGATAAATTCATTAACTTTACAACATAAATCGATCTATTGCTTGCAATGGAGTGAAGTCAAACTTATTTAAGCAAGTGCTAAAAGTATTTCAGCTAGTGTGAGAGTGAGCCATTTCATCAGAGCCTCTCCGCGATCGCGGCGACATTGTGGTGGAGACTTTGTTTATTATCACTGGGTATGTCAGACGAGCTCGAAGTATTCATAGTACAGATAGGGGGTAATGAAGTGTGCATACTTGGCGCGCACGCGAGGCAGATCTGGCCAGATCAGATAGGGTGACCACCCGTCCCGCTTTGCGTTGTACTGCACAGCATTTTCACCCCTTGGTAACATGTCCCACAATGTCCCCCACAAACTTATAATTGTCCCACATTTGGTTTGTTTGATGGTGGTCACCCTAGATCTGATCAGAAAAAAAATAATGTGGCTATTTTGAAGCACAATTGAACATTCAACAACGCAAAATGGGTATAAACATTGCAATCATTTTGACAAAACAAAATATTGCGATCATTGGGACACGATTGCATTTTGCATCTTCAGAATCATTTCAGACAGTCTTCTTAATGTGAAAACAAAAAGTCAACAAAAGTGCCATGATGGTTGGTTTGTTGATTTTCCAAACAGATTCTATGTATTTCAGATGCGTCACATCCATAACAGGGTTTTTGTCACATCCATAACGATGGTTTTCCTCATAGTACACTTCATAAAAAAATATATATTTTAAACATTGATATTTTTATGTTCAGCTAAGACCACTTCATCGTGTGGATAGCAATATTTATAAATTGCATTTAAAAGTTCACAGACTTTAAAGGAAATTGAACAGTATACCAAAAACACTGTCATTTCCCGTCACATCCATAACGCATGCATATTTTCCTTTTTTGGGGATGCTTAAATATATATTAGAAAAACATATTTTGCCTGTCAATTCCCCAGATTGGGTGCTCTGAGAATATGCATTTTCAAAGTTTTTTTTTTCCTGAGACATTTTTTCACCTGTCATTATGAGTTCAAGTGTCACATCCATAATGCTGGAATTGCTCATATCGCGTCTTTTGCGCTTCAAATGTAGGCGCGCGGTATGCGCGCTCATAATGGAAGCGATGCGGTCGCGGTGCGACGCGCTCATTTTTTCCATGCGCGTCCGCGCCGCGTCGAGATAAAAACATCTCAGCTTTTCAGAATACCGCAAGCACACCATACGCACACAATAGGTCATGTGACAAGAACCAACTGAAGCGCAACCACCTTGGCGCTTTGGAAAATAGAGAATGCGGCGCATCCAGCGTTTTCCATGAAAATTTCAAAAAATTATGATTGATTGTTTCAAAGGGATACTAATGACACATGATTTGGATATTTTTGTGTCTGGGAAAAAAATTGGGATTAAATGGGTTACAGTTTTTCTCAATTGTTAAAACACTAAAATCCCATTGGCTGAACAAAGTTCTCAGTTGCCTGAACTCATTTAGCTAATTGTGGAGTCTGTTGTCAATACCGTAAACAATTTCACCTGGTAAAATAGAATTTGCAGATCTCAGCAAAAGTCTGAACACATTCTCATTCTCAAAACACATTCTGCACTCTAATGCACATGTCATCCATACTGGTAAACACAAGTGGCAACAATCAAATACAAATAGAGAACACATGTCATTTGATTGAACACAACCACTCAAAACTGATTCAACCTGTTTCAAATGATGTGACACAACCAATATAAGCCAGTTCAGAGAGCAAACAGGCTGGTGAAGGTGGGAAGGAGAAAGTCTGAGAATGGACAGAGATTGATTTTCCTCTCTTCCCCTCATTCTTTCTAGACACCCATACAAAATGAGTACGGCTGCAGAAATAGCTCTGAGTTGTAGAAACTCTGAATCATCTACACGCAGATTCCAATTATACTGCAACAGTCAAAATTCTTCCATGGATTACCCATGCCATCCAAACATATCCGGGTCGAAACCAGAGAGAGGCTGCGTTTGCCATCATATTCCTTCCATGTGTTAAAAAGGAAGGATATAATGATTGCAGTGAGAAATCTCCACCCAACAACCAAAAACACTGCATGAAAAAGGCCTTATATAAACATGTATCAATTAATGGATCGAAGTTGCAGTGTAGCTGTCAAGCTAGAGACTACTTAATTATATTTAAAGTAACAAAGTATTTTGGAAAAGTAGAACACCACAAGTTAACAACAAATACAGTCAGTTACCTGAAATTATATAAGAACAAATGAAGAGTTCAGATGCAAAAGCCTCTAAGTGCCATTTGAAATTCTCTTCTAGAATAATCATTTTTATCAAGCCTGTATGTTTAAATTCAGTAATTTCACTTAAATGGCAATATATTTTCAAATGTATTTTATTTCTGCGATTTAAAGCTGAATTTTCAGCATCATTACTTCAGGCTTTAGTGTCACATAACCCTTCAGAAATCACTCTAATATGAATTTACTGCTAACTTCAATTTGTTAAATATTCACCAGTACTGAATTTGTTGTTTTTAAAGAATCCCTTGTTATGCATACTGATGATCTTCGGTTCCATTATGACATGACCACATGACATTCCAAAGCTTTATATTTTTAATGCACCTTTTAGTAATAACACAAAATTGAGAAAGGTTTAGTATTTATCTGGTAATATTTCAAATACCAGTTTATAGGTTTAGCATTTATCTGACAGTTAAGATGGCTCAACGTAATGATTTTTTAGATGTCATTCCTTTGACATTTTGCATGATTACTTTTATCGAAGAGAGGCCATTAATATGTATTCGAGCTTCAATGAAGAAATGGTGTCCAAGGCCTTCTAGAGTTATGTATCAAAAATGTAATTGCTATTATGCCAGGGTTTTTTTTTGGGTTGGTTTAAAAACTCTAGTGAATTATTCGTTATCCCTTGACACCTGGTCCAATACAATCCATTGCTCTCCATGATGGCCATGAAAGCCTATTACTGGTCTGTCATTCGAACGTCAGGTGATTGCATTTAACCTTCATTTTATCCTGTATACTGTTAATGCCCAACCGTGCAGCATAACGTGCGGAGACACAGATGAGAGTAGCACCGATGATGAACAGCCTGGACCATCTCACCAGGTCAACAACAGCCCTGAGAGGAGATCTGGAGGATCACATATGGATGGATCCAGTACTGATGATGAACAGCCTGGACCATCTCACCAGATCAACAACATCTCTGAGATGAGATCTGGAAGATCACATATGGATGGATCCAGCACTGATGATGAACAGCCAGGACCATCTTGCCGAGACAACAGCAGTGAGAACAGATTCGGAGCATCCAGAACACCTTCTGACCAAAGCTCAGGCAGTCAGAATGAGATGAGACAGGGTGCTAAAAGAAAAAGAAAGACTTCTGGCAGTTCAAAGAGTAGAGAACGGAAAAGGAAGAGATGCGACCACCACTCCGATTCTTCAAGTTTATCACTCATCTCTTCTCCAGGATCACTTGAAGAAACATCCACAGTGGATGAACAGCCTGGACCTTCTCACAGAGACAACAGCAGATCTGAGATCAGATCCGGAGCATCCAGAACACCTTCTGACCAAAGCTCAGGCAGTCAGAATGAGATGAGACAGGGTGCTAAAAGAAAAAGAAAGACTTCTGGCAGTTCAAAGAGTAGAGAACGGAAAAGGAAGAGATCCGACCACCACTCTGATTCAGATTCAAGTTTATCACTCATCTCTTCTCCAGGATCATCCCTTGAAGAAACATCCACAGTGGATGAACAGCCTGGACCTTCTCACAGAGACAACAGCAGATCTGAGATCAGATCTGGAGGCTCCAGAACACCCTCTGACCAAAGCTCAAGCAGTCAGAATGAGATGAGACAGGGTGCTAAAAGAAAAAGAAAGACTTCTGGACCTCACTCCCCTGGCCTCAAGAGGCGTGCTAGCGACTGACGCTAGACTGGCGTTCCAAACCTGCTTGCAGCATGTAGAGTAGGACCGGTCACATTTAAAAATCAGATCCAGCTAAATTACTCAACTTTGTTTAATGTGTTCATAGATAGAACTCACAAACATGTCGACGGCAACAACAGTGACCATTGGGATAACATATTGTATCTAAATGCCAATACAGAATAACTTTCGACTTTCTAATTTTACATACAGATACATCTCGCACACATACACTCTTTACATACAGACACACAATCGCACATCACACACACGCACGCCACACACACACTCCACGCACGCCACACACACCCCACACACACGCACACCGCACACGGAAACCGCACACGGACACCGCAACACCCCACACCGCACACGGACACCGCACACCGCAACACAGATACCACACACGGACACCACCACACCCCACATGCACACCGCACACGGACACTGCAACACAGATACCGCACACGGACACTGCACACCGCACACGGACACCGCACACACCCACACGGACACCGCACACAGATACCCCACACGGACACCGCACACGCGTCGCACACCGCACACGGACACCGCACACAGATACCCCACACGGACACCGCACACCGCACACGGACACCCACACGGACACCGCACACAGATACCCCACACGGACACCGCACACGGACACCGCACACGGACACCGCAACACACCACACACGGACACCGCACACGGACACCGCACACAGATACCACACACGGACACCGCACACCGCACACAGATACCGCACACCGACACCGCACACGGACATGTGGGGTGTTGCGGTGTCCTTGTGCGGTGTCCGTGTGCGGTGTGCGTGTGTGTGGGGTGTGTGTGGCCTGCTTGGAGTGTGTGTGTGGCGTGCGTTTGTGTGATGTGTGATTGTGTGTCTGTATGTAAAGATGTGTGTCTGTATGCGAGATGTATCTGTATGTAAAATTAGGATGTCGAAAGTTATTGTGTATTTGAATTTAGATACAATATGTTATTTATGTAAAGCGTGTTAACACGCTTATTTAAAATGTCTTTTTTCATCATGAAGGAAAATATTGTATAAGGGCCGGTTCACATATGGGCGATTCCATGCAGATGTCAACCTTGCCATGAAAAAATAAAGTTATTATAAAAATATCAAAACCCTTTCTAAGTTGTCCATTTGGGTCTGTATTTTATTGTATTGATGTGCTGTCATTTAAATTTTAAGGAAATTTCTGTGTTTATTCACCTCAGATAAGATATGCACATATTCTAAAATTGCTTTTTCAAACAAACATTTTTCATGCTTTAAAAAGAGGGACCCCTCCTTGAACTGCCACCTTAACGTGGTGGAGGGGTTTGAGTACCCGAATGACCCTAGGAGCTATGTTGTCTGGGGCTATATGCCCCTGGTAGGGTCTCCCAAGGCAAACAGGTCCTAGGCGACGGGTCAGACTAAGAGCGGTTCAAAAACCCCCTTATGAAGGAAATACACCCAAGGACCGTGACGTCGCCCGGTATGGCGCAGCCGGGGCCCCACCCTGGAGCCAGGCCCGGGGTTGGGGCTCGTATGCGAGCGCCTGGTGGCCGGGCCTCTCCCCACGGGGTCCGGCCGGGCTCAGCCCGAAGAAGCGACGTGGGACCGTCTTCCCGTGGGCTCACCACCTGCAGGAGGAGCCGTAAGGGGCCGGTGCAGAGAGGATTGGGCGGCAGCCGAAGGCAGGGGCCTCGGCGACCCGATCCCTGGACACGGAATCTAGCCTTAGGGACGTGGAACGTCACCTCACTGGCGGGGAAGGAGCCCGAGATTGTGCGTGAGGTTGAGAGGTTCCGACTAGAGATAGTCGGAATCACCTCTACGCATGGCTTGGGTTCTGGAGCCACACTCCTTGAGAGAGGATGGACTCTTCACCACTCTGGAGTTACCCATGGTGAGAGGCGGCGGGCTGGTGTGGGCTTGCTTATAGCCCCCCAGCTCAGCCGCCATGTGTTGGAGTTTACCCCGGTGAACGAGAGGGTCGTTTCTCTGCGCCTACGGGTCGGGGATAGGTTGTCCATTTGGGTCTGTATTTTATTGTATTGATGTGCTGTCATTTAAATTTTAAGGAAATTTCTGTGTTTATTCACCTCAGATAAGATATGCACATATTCTAAAATCGCTTTTTCAAACAAACATTTTTCATGCTTTAAAAAGAGGGATCAAAGACTCATTTTTTATACTTTATGTTGACAGTAAGCATTTTGCAGAAAGATGGGAGCATGACTGAGATATAAATAGACCCACTTTGTTATAACTGCATTGCCCTTTAAATTTATAAAAGGATCTATTTTGGAAGTCACGACCCTTCAGTGCTGTGTCACATCCATAATGATTTAAAGAATAAGTTTATATTGTATAATAATTATTAGTACAATTAATTTGAAAATGCATGTACAAAGCCAAAATATTTCAATTCTAGTTATGATTGACAATTCATCTCACTTATTTGCTCTAAACAACCTAATTATAAAGCGTCCGTTACAGTCACGTCCATAATGCATATTAAATCATGCATGATTTGACCAGCGTATATTTGTTGAATGAATGAATGGATTTATTTATTTCGAGCAATATAATGACACACAACAAAGGAAATCAAGAAGTATTCTGATTAAATCAACACAAAAAGATAAATTCATTAACTTTACAACATAAATCGATCTATTGCTTGCAATGGAGTGAAGTCAAACTTATTTAAGCAAGTGCTAAAAGTATTTCAGCTAGTGTGAGAGTGAGCCATTTCATCAGAGCCTCTCCGCGATCGCGGCGACATTGTGGTGGAGACTTTGTTTATTATCACTGGGTATGTCAGACGAGCTCGAAGTATTCATAGTACAGATAGGGGGTAATGAAGTGTGCATACTTGGCGCGCACGCGAGGCAGATCTGGCCAGATCAGATAGGGTGACCACCCGTCCCGCTTTGCGTTGTACTGCACAGCATTTTCACCCCTTGGTAACATGTCCCACAATGTCCCCCACAAACTTATAATTGTCCCACATTTGGTTTGTTTGATGGTGGTCACCCTAGATCTGATCAGAAAAAAAATAATGTGGCTATTTTGAAGCACAATTGAACATTCAACAACGCAAAATGGGTATAAACATTGCAATCATTTTGACAAAACAAAATATTGCGATCATTGGGACACGATTGCATTTTGCATCTTCAGAATCATTTCAGACAGTCTTCTTAATGTGAAAACAAAAAGTCAACAAAAGTGCCATGATGGTTGGTTTGTTGATTTTCCAAACAGATTCTATGTATTTCAGATGCGTCACATCCATAACAGGGTTTTTGTCACATCCATAACGATGGTTTTCCTCATAGTACACTTCATAAAAAAATATATATTTTAAACATTGATATTTTTATGTTCAGCTAAGACCACTTCATCGTGTGGATAGCAATATTTATAAATTGCATTTAAAAGTTCACAGACTTTAAAGGAAATTGAACAGTATACCAAAAACACTGTCATTTCCCGTCACATCCATAACGCATGCATATTTTCCTTTTTTGGGGATGCTTAAATATATATTAGAAAAACATATTTTGCCTGTCAATTCCCCAGATTGGGTGCTCTGAGAATATGCATTTTCAAAGTTTTTTTTTTCCTGAGACATTTTTTCACCTGTCATTATGAGTTCAAGTGTCACATCCATAATGCTGGAATTGCTCATATCGCGTCTTTTGCGCTTCAAATGTAGGCGCGCGGTATGCGCGCTCATAATGGAAGCGATGCGGTCGCGGTGCGACGCGCTCATTTTTTCCATGCGCGTCCGCGCCGCGTCGAGATAAAAACATCTCAGCTTTTCAGAATACCGCAAGCACACCATACGCACACAATAGGTCATGTGACAAGAACCAACTGAAGCGCAACCACCTTGGCGCTTTGGAAAATAGAGAATGCGGCGCATCCAGCGTTTTCCATGAAAATTTCAAAAAATTATGATTGATTGTTTCAAAGGGATACTAATGACACATGATTTGGATATTTTTGTGTCTGGGAAAAAAATTGGGATTAAATGGGTTACAGTTTTTCTCAATTGTTAAAACACTAAAATCCCATTGGCTGAACAAAGTTCTCAGTTGCCTGAACTCATTTAGCTAATTGTGGAGTCTGTTGTCAATACCGTAAACAATTTCACCTGGTAAAATACAATTTGCAGATCTCAGCAAAAGTCTGAACACATTCTCATTCTCAAAACACATTCTGCACTCTAATGCACATGTCATCCATACTGGTAAACACAAGTGGCAACAATCAAATACAAATAGAGAACACATGTCATTTGATTGAACACAACCACTCAAAACTGATTCAACCTGTTTCAAATGATGTGACACAACCAATATAAGCCAGTTCAGAGAGCAAACAGGCTGGTGAAGGTGGGAAGGAGAAAGTCTGAGAATGGACAGAGATTGATTTTCCTCTCTTCCCCTCATTCTTTCTAGACACCCATACAAAATGAGTACGGCTGCAGAAATAGCTCTGAGTTGTAGACACTCTGAATCATCTACACGCAGATTCCAATTATACTGCAACAGTCAAAATTCTTCCATGGATTACCCATGCCATCCAAACATATCCGGGTCGTAACCAGAGAGAGGCTGCGTTTGCCATCATATTCCTTCCATGTGTTAAAAAGGAAGGATATAATGATTGCAGTGAGAAATCTCCACCCAACAACCAAAAACACTGCATGAAAAAGGCCTTATATAAACATGTATCAATTAATGGATCGAAGTTGCAGTGTAGCTGTCAAGCTAGAGACTACTTAATTATATTTAAAGTAACAAAGTATTTTGGAAAAGTAGAACACCACAAGTTAACAACAAATACAGTCAGTTACCTGAAATTATATAAGAACAAATGAAGAGTTCAGATGCAAAAGCCTCTAAGTGCCATTTGAAATTCTCTTCTAGAATAATCATTTTTATCAAGCCTGTATGTTTAAATTCAGTAATTTCACTTAAATGGCAATTCATAGGTAATCTTCATTGCCATTTAAGTGAAATTACTGAACTTAAATATACAAGCTTGAGAAAAATTAACATTCTTGAAGAAAATTTCAAATGGCATTTAGAGGCTTTTGCATCTGAACTCTTCAAATATGCCTTAAGATGTCATGAACTGTACATACACAAAATATATTTATATTGAAGTTATCCAGTAAGTTGTTGATGTTGTTGTGTGTATACACAACATCAACAACAAAGTGTTGTTATTGGCAGCCCTTTTAGTTTTAGTCTTAGTCTTTTGGACGAAAATGCTTTTAAGTTTTAGTCACATTTTAGTCACTTATAAACGTAATAGTTTTAGTCAGGTTTTAGTCGATAAAAACACAAAAAGGTTTTAGTCAATTTTAGTAAAAGAGAAAAAGGTAGTCTTTAACAAATTAATTTAGGTTAAAAAGTACTGGAAATGGGCTCAGGTATGACAGGTTTAGCAAGTGTTGCAATTCATAAAACAAGCTAACCTTAAAATCTTTGCATAATAGACTTTCTCATTGATGGAGATGCAGTGCTGCCATTGCCAAGCTGTACTTCGCTGTCACATTGGGCAGAAATCTTTTATCCACATATTTCAAGTTATAGTTTTACCCCTGAATATTAAATGCTATTTTCACCAGTTATCACAGTAATAAAGGAATGGTTTTAAAGTTTAAACAGCAAAAACTTTGAGCTACTAGAACATTACACACAGTTAAAGTGGTAACAGTGGAATGTTTTACTCCAAAAAAGCCAGAAATAAAAACATTCTTACTTTGGCAATTGTGGCTTTATTTGAGAAATTGCTAAAGGGCAATGAACAATGTATCATGCAACAATAAGATGCATATTATTTGTGAACACACATTATACAACCCTGTCTATTTTTAACTTGTGCAAACTGCAAAGTTGCAAACATTCTGAAACAAAATAATAAAATAAATATCAAATACTGAGGTGTATTGAACATAGGTTGTTAGGAATGCATACTTGAATATATAGTATGAAACAAACATGAGTGTGTTGGACTTGGAGTGTGATGAAAATAAAAATGAATAAGACAATCCCTGAATACTGTAAACACTGTATTTGGTCTTGGTTAGTTCGGTATTTTACACTTAAAGTCCTGTTTTAAGATCGTTTCTGATGAAATAGAACGGTTAAGATTGAAATTTGGACAAATGCTGTTGTCCCGAGAATTTATGTGTTAGCACCCACACACTCATCCATAAAACGCATTAAACTTTAGTTTACAAAGACGTCAAACTCACCGAGTGGCCAGGGATGTTCACTGATATGCTCACACAAACATCGCTGCAAAATATGCTTTCCAGCAGGTTTTATCCTTGTTTTGTCTGACTCCATTGACTTGACTTGGTACAAAAGCTACGATAAAACCTGTGTTGTTGTGTAGAATCTGGTGCGCGCGCGGCGGCCGGTGCTAGGCAACGGCGGCCGGTGCTAGGCAACGGCAGCATTGCTTTTTAGCTCAATACAGACAGATTTCACGCAAAAACAGGCAGAAATTACATGCATTGTGAACGTCAGACTTATAATAATTTTCGTTCCGTCTCGTCAACGAAAACGTCTCGTCGTGTTTTAATCAGCTTAGAGCTATTTTAGCTAGTCGTCGCCGCGTATCGTCATAAAAAAACGGTGCGTCAGCGAAATCATTTCGTTATCGTCATCACTGACGAAAACATTCACAGCTGTACTGAATTTGTTGTTTTTTAAACGGATCCCTTGCTCTGCATCACTGATGACTCATCGATTCCACGGATCACATGACATTCCTTGTCAAAAGCTTTATAGCTGATGCAACTCAGAGGCTCATAACAGCAGTAGTTGAGAAAGGTTAGTGTTTCCTGGGTACTACTAATCAAATACCAGTTTGTAGGTCAGCAGATAACTGTACAGTTAAGATGGCTCAACGTGATTATTTTGACGGCAACATCGGTCAAGAACTCATTCCGCTTAGCGAGTCCGAGGGGTCACGCTTTATCGAAGAGAGGCCTTACTATGTGGTTCGAGCTACAATCGAAGAAGATGATGTCCAGAGGACTCTTCTAGAGATATGCGTATCACATAATGTAATTGCTATTATGCCACGTTATCTTTTTGGGTTGATTCATAGGACTCTAAATGAACTTCTTCATTATCCCTTGACACCTGGTCCCGAATACAATCCACTGCTCTCCATGATGGCCATGAAAGCAGATTACTGGTCTGTCACTTTCGAAGCATCAG
This sequence comes from Pimephales promelas, assembly GCF_016745375.1. The sequence continues at coordinate 12,857,746 of NW_024121099.1, read as the reverse complement.
GTGATTCCATTCAACCTGCATTTTATCCTGTGTATGTTAATGCCCAACCGGCAGAACGTGCGGAGACACAGATGAGGGAGTCCAGCACCGATGATGAACAGCCTGGACCATCTCACCAGGTCAACAACAGCCCTGAGATGAGATCTGGAGGATCACATATGGATGGATCCAGTACTGATGATGAACAGCCTGGACCATCTCACCAGGTCAACAACAGCTCTGAGATGAGATCTGGAGGATCACATATGGATGGATCCAGCACTGATGATGAACAGCCAGGACCATCTTGCCGAGACAACAGCAGTGAGAACAGATCCGGAGCATCCAGAACACCTTCTGACCAAAGCTCAGGCAGTCAGAATGAGATGAGACAGGGTGCTAAAAGAAAAAGAAAGACTTCTGGCAGTTCAAAGAGTAGAGAACGGAAAAGGAAGAGATGCGACCACCACTCCGATTCTTCAAGTTTATCACTCATCTCTTCTCCAGGATCACTTGAAGAAACATCCACAGATGATGAACAGCCTGGACCTTCTCACAGAGACAACAGCAGATCTGAGATCAGATCCGGAGCATCCAGAACACCTTCTGACCAAAGCTCAGGCAGTCAGAATGAGATGAGACAGGGTGCTAAAAGAAAAAGAAAGACTTCTGGCAGTTCAAAGAGTAGAGAACGGAAAAGGAAGAGATCCGACCACCACTCTGATTCAGATTCAAGTTTATCACTCATCTCTTCTCCAGGATCATCACTTGAAGAAACATCCACAGTGGATGAACAGCCTGGACCTTCTCACAGAGACAACAGCAGATCTGAGATCAGATCTGGAGGCTCCAGAACACCCTCTGACCAAAGCTCAGGCAGTCAGAATGAGATGAGACAGGGTGCTAAAAGAAAAAGAAAGACTTCTGGACCTCACTCCCCTGGCCTCAAGAGGCGTGCTAGCGACTGACGCTAGACTGGCGTTCCAAACCTGCTTGCAGCATGTAGAGTAGGACCGGTCACATTTAAAAATCAGATCCAGCTAAATTACTCAACTTTGTTTAATGTGTTCATAGATAGAACTCACAAACATGTCGACGGCAACAACAGTGACCATTGGGATAACATATTGTATCTAAATGCCAATACAGAATAACTTTCGACTTTCTAATTTTACATACAGATACATCTCGCACACATACACTCTTTACATACAGACACACAATCGCACATCACACACACGCACGCCACACACACACTCCACGCACGCCACACACACCCCACACACACGCACACCGCACACGGACACCACACACGGACACCGCAACACCCCACACCGCACACGGACACCGCACACCGCAACACAGATACCACACACGGACACCCCACATGCACACCGCACACGGACACTGCAACACAGATACCCCACACGGACACCGCACACGGACACTGCACACAGATACCCCACACGGACACCGCACACGGACACCGCACACAGATACCCCACACGGACACCGCACACGCGTCGCACACGGACACTGCAACACAGATACCACACACGGACACCGCACACAGATACCGCACACGCACACCGCACACGGACATGTGGGGTGTTGCGGTGTCCTTGTGCGGTGTCCGTGTGCGGTGTGCGTGTGTGTGGGGTGTGTGTGGCCTGCTTGGAGTGTGTGTGTGGCGTGCGTTTGTGTGATGTGTGATTGTGTGTCTGTATGTAAAGATGTGTGTCTGTATGCGAGATGTATCTGTATGTAAAATTAGGATGTCGAAAGTTATTGTGTATTTGAATTTAGATACAATATGTTATTTATGTAAAGCGTGTTAACACGCTTATTTAAAATGTCTATTTTCATCATGAAGGAAAATACTGTATAAGGGCCGGTTCACATATCGCGTCTTTTGCGCTTCAAATGTAGGCGCGGTATGCGCCATACGCACACAATAGGTCATGTGACAAGAACCAACTAAAGCACAACCGCCTTGGCGCTTTGGAAAATAGAGAATGTGGCGCGCCCAGCGTTTTCTACGCGTTTTTAGGCACTATATGTGAATCCCGCCTAAGTATTGCAGATGAGCACATCCCAACATGAAAAATACATCTGAGTGTAAAGTTATGTGTGGATAATTCACTGTTGTCAACACTGCTTACATTAGACAAATAAACAAATCTATAAAGTAACTAAACATGATATACGTATATTTAATTTGTGAGTGTTATGAGTGTTGATATATTGAGGAACATTTAGAACACGCTATACTATAGAAATGGTGTGGTGGAAAATTTTGAACTGAATGTTAAGCTAACCATGTTTTAACATTTGACCTCATTTAACCAGCTGAATATCTGAGACAATGTACTAAGACATTCTGTACTTCAGATGAATGTATGTGTGTCAAACACCTACATTCATTAAAACAAAGTCTCCTCTACCCAGTAACAAAACAGTCTACCTATGAAGAACCAATGAAATTAATGTCATTATGGCATACCTCCATATTGTATAAAAACTGTTGTATCAGTGTTTTCGGGGGGATTCTCAATGGAATTTGTCTGAGATCCACCGGCCTTGTTTTTACTTGGGAAGTTCTCTGAGTATTGCTTGAGAACTCTCCTGGCCGTAATTAAAAGCATTGAAAGGACATTAGCTGTCAGTTATTTAAGCTGCGCAGCAAGAACAAGTAAGTTAGAATTATTAGCACCCGGCCGCCGTCGACTGTAGACGCGCTAGGGTATAGGGTAGGTTTATTGCTCAGCCGACGTCGACAGTAGACGCGCTAGGGTAAAAGTATAAGACTTGGCCAACTAGAGTGAGTATTATTGCAGAGTAGTCAGGTTCAGGGAAAAAATCCATTACAATTTATAACAAAATCTATTAAATATTAAGTTGTAGTTTATTTGAATTATTGTAATTTCAAACAGAAAAATTCAAAAAGAAACACTTTTCTGAGTCTTGATTTCTGTGCATTTGCTGCAGAGCTTTTGTGGTGGAGCAGGACCTGCCAGGAAAGATGATGGCAGCATTTGTTTTAGGGATTTCACTCAAATATAAAGTAAGGTTATTTTTAATACAGAAATCAAATGGCATTGTGCTATTAAAATGACTGCTTTTGTGTAATGCTTGTGCATTTTTGTAGGATCTGAAATGTCTGCAGACTGGTGTGAGCACTGAGGATGAGGAGCCCAGAGCTGAATCCTGGACGTGGTGCCATGGATGAGTCCCTCCATCACTCCATCTGCCCTTATGAGTCCCTCCATCACTCCACCTGCCCTTACGAGACCCTCCATCTCTCTACCTGCCCTTACGAGACTCTCTCTCTCTCTACCTGCCCTTATTGCCTCAGATTGTGAAGCGCAGCGCAGCAACAAGCTCTGAGACGAAGGCACAGTCACCTGTGGTGAATTCAGCAGAATAAAGCTGCAGAATGGGAACCGCTGAGTTGAGATGGCAGTAGGGTTTGGGGTTCAGTGCCTGTAAATACATGCTTGTAGTTTGAATAAAGCTTTGTTTCATGTGTTGTTGACTTGTATATGCATTTGTTTATTGTGCTGGTTACTTTTATTTGTTCTTTTACTCATTTATTCATGTTTCTTATTGTTGTCCGTATATAAAATATATATATATATATATATATATATATAACATGCATAACTATGTAATATGACAAAACAAATTACATTTTGCTTGTTATATTAAATTATATTTTTAGTATATAAAAAAGTTATATAATTAAGTATTGGTCAGCAATTAATATTATTATTTTCTTTACGTTTTGGGGTGGGCCAACAATACAATTCATTCTGAGGTAATATTAATTTTTAAGGAGTGATGCTTCAATTTTTTCGAGTATAAAATCAACAGTTTCATGATGACAAAACAGAAAATATAAACATCATTGGTTTGTGTACATCATAATATGACATTATAAAATTATATTTATACACTAGAAAAAAAACAATAACAAGGCTAAATATCTTCATAATAATTCTTCATAATACAAAAAAAAATCTTGAGGGATGAAACGAGGTAAATTCATCAAGAAAAAGAGGGAAAAAACATTTTGGGTATAAAATAAAGAAATTAACAACATATTCAAGAGATTTCACGATTTTGGGGTTTCTTAATAAATATATATATATATATATATATATATATATATATATATTGTTATAAGAATAACACGTGGGTCACATTAGTACGGTTTAAAATATAACAACTTAAATCAATCCTAAATGTATTCACAAAATAAACGGGCAGCTGTTTCTTCAACAATAATACCACAACAAAATGAGCAAGTTTCATCAATATCGAGATATTTGATAGATTAATTAAACGTATCGTTGTGAGAACGCGTCGTAGGTCACATGATTTACGTCAACATGGCAGATGTCCGGTTCGCATTCATACTTTGGTTATAAAGTACCTACTCTTTTCGCGCTCGTTGAGTAAGTACTTATTGAAATTAAGTACCTACTCATTGAGTATGCGGTTTGGAACGCAGCCAGCGAGCTGTCATGCGCCGACGTCACAGTTACGTCACGGCACTAGCTGGAGGGCTCTGGGCTGCACGAGCTCTGATGACGACACCGCTGTTCCACGATTCAATCACGTGCGTTTCGTGTTTACAGAGATCGCTAAGACATGTGACCAACTGGGCGGCAACGTCATCAGAACGCAATGTTTGGCCAGTTTACATGGGCTAGCATCATAGCAGGCTTGCTTTCTGACATGAAAAAAATAAATCGTACAAAATGCAGCGGGCTAAAGATAACATTGTCAGTGCTCGAAGTGGGAGAGTACTCACCGGTACGCAGTACCAGCACTTCTACATTTTACTCTTTTAAGCATACCTGCACTGTTTCTTGCGTACCGCTATGCAGCCGATGAAGTGTGACGGCCCTTATTTACACTGCACATCTGCGGCACGATACAGCTACCGGAGCTGATCCGGTTCCGGTTTGCATGTTAACCCTCAGGTGCTCTTCGGTCATTTCTGAATTTTAAAAATCACAGCTTCATCGGAATGTTACGAAACTTGGTGACTTTTATGGCATTGGGTATGTGAACACAAAAAAAAATTGAGGTCATGATCCGAGCATGCTAAGTGGTCGTAAAAAAAAATAGTCACACTTGTGCTCTTCGGTCAAAAATGACAACCCATAGGAAATGAATGGGAAATTGATACAAAAAAAAAATTCTCTGAATTTTTGTATGTACAATCTACAAATCGGCCACAATTCTAAAAAAAAAGTACACCGCAAGAAAGAGGTGACACTCTACAACATCTAGAGTGCAAAACAGACACACCCACCAACACACACACACATACAAACACACTTTTATACACATACACACCAATAAATTTTGATTACAAAAAGTATGTTTTGAATTTTTAAAAATCACAGCTTCATCGCGATGTTACGAAACTTGGTGACTTTTATGGCATTATGTATGTGAACACACAAAAAAATTGAGGTCATGATCTGAGCATGCTAAGTGGTCTTAAAAAAAATAGTCACACTTGTGGTCTTTGTTAAAAAATGACCCCATAGGAAATGAATGGGAAATTGTAAAAAAAAAAAAAAGAAGAAAAAAATGTGAATATTTGTTTTTTGTCATTTTTTTTTATAAGAAATAGTTTTTGAGATTGTTTCAACTATATATACAAATCCACCAACAACAACAACAAAAATGTGTTCATAAACAGCTGGGGAATTCACATGCCTCTCAATAGAGAGCTGTACATGCCATCTAGTGGTTACACCATGATTCTACGCTTTTTCTCTATACTGTAACCAGATGGTGCTAATTTTCTTCAAAAAATATTTTTTTTCTGAAGGCCTAGATTCTATATTAAACTAAAAAACTGCATTAATATTTTTTTGAAGAAAATAATATATATATAGAAACTAATATATATTTTTCTATGGCAAAAATAAACCATAAATATTGCATAAATATTAATAAATTCATTTAAATTGTCTCAAAATACTAAATTAAAAATAATAAATATTATAAAACAAAAATAAATTGCATTGGTTTTACTGGGATGGAGAAAGTTTCATTTTTAGGTGTCCGGTCACTTTTGACCGGGAAGATAACAAGTGTGACTCCGAAACGAAGAGCACCTGAGGGTTAATCAGTGAGTGCATTCACACACCGCGCAGAGGAACGGCGCGTGAGCAGTGAAGTCAGGGTTCAGGCAGAGTGTATTTGTGTTGTGATGCTCATTTCAAGTGAAAGCACACTTTTGATGGAGAAAATAAGTATGATTTCACACAAAAAGTGTCCAAAATGCACAGAATTTGCATGTCTAGTGTGTTTTAACAAGAACTGGAGTAGGCTACGTCAGAAAAGGAAATTTTTTGACTCAAAAATATTTATTTAGCCATTTAAACTTCTCTTAATTATTCAGTAAAACTATATGTTTTATTAATAAATAAAACGAGCAAACTAGTCAGAATAAACCTTTCTTTTAGTTTATGTAATAGCCACAGACAGGTACATGCCCATTTCAAACCCGAGTGTAGCCTACTTTTTATTGTTTGCTGTCTTGTAAACATATCGAAGTATGACTGAATCAGAGACAATATCAGAGCTGTTTTTTTGTTTTGTTTACCATTTACATACAATTGTTGTATACCTCCAATCTTAACAAACTTCAAGAATCAAGTTTATTACTGACCAACTTCTAAAAAGAGAATTTCTTTATAAAGAAATGCATGCACACATACTTGTTTAAATACATTTGTGTTGTTAATACATAACAATAAATTGTTGTTGTACCAGCAATATTTCCCAATTTAGTTTTTCACTGTAGAAATGTCAAATGTCATGATTTGCCAATGCAAGAGAGTCGATTTTTGCTGCCTTGTCGAAAAAAAAGCTACCGTAGCACGAATTGATCACAGAATGCCGATTAAAGTCGTTTGAAATACAATTATAATATAATTCTAAGTTATGAGTAGCTACTATATACTGTAGACTACTGTTTTTATTTTTAAAACGGTGTGAAAAGTAAAAATGATCATAAAGTATTCATCTTTGACTTGTCACCTTTCCACCTTTCCTCATAGTAACTGAAACTTTCAGTTATTCTTTTTCAGCTGGCTGACCGTATAAATATTCATATGGTAGTTAGCATTTTTTAAAGGGAAATTAAACATTATAACAGGAAAATGTACTTTTTGTAAAAAAAAAAAAAACTGTGAGTCTGCACATGCGCATAACCGGTAAGTAGCAAATCTCGATGGGTAGCATGAATTGTCAGAACACTGAATTTTTTATTTTATTTTTTGTCAGAAAAATTTTCAAATGTATGCTATTCCACACTCATCGCTCTCTGTCATTTGCATGTAGTCAGAATTCCTGTCAAGATTGCAATGCTGGAGTGTGCGTGCCAAAAACCCCGTTCACACCGCCAGCGACGTTGTAGCTGTGTGTCGCTAGGCTACTGTGATGTCGCTTGTGGGCCGCGGGCGTTCGTAGTGCTGTTGCTCTAATGTTATTGGTAAACTGCACGCCTGGCCATATCTATACAAAATACCATCACAACTATATCATTTTAATTAGACTTGAAATAAATGACTTTTAAGGCTAAAAAGAAACCGTATGCTGTTGGGAGAGTGTTTATATTACCACAGCAGTATTCAGTGGATGAAATCATCTACTAGATTAACGATCGATCAATGAACAAATTAAACTCACTCATACGGTCATAAATTATAAAGACGTCATTCGAATTTGACAAATAATCAATTTCCTTGTCCCTAATAGTCAACGTAATTGATAATTACAGTTTACAACACAGCAGGTAGACGGCATCTTGTACAGTGTTTGTGCCGCGGATTCCCAAAATGCTTTGCGTTCACCACTGGTAATACGTCACGTTAGCAATCTCTATTCTCACACCTTTAGTTCCACTAAAGTTGGAGTTTTTCTCAACTTTTTAAGTTGATGATAGACAACCCTACACCAGAGTAAATCTGCTGCAAGCCATGATTTAGCCTGTGGTAATATCGGTGAGGAATCATGTCAGGGCTGGATATGGCACACGAGAGGGACAATATTGCTTGTGATGTCGATGAAGTGAAAGTTTCATTTTGCAAGAGGAGTCAGTGAAGATGAGGTTTTGTGTTTAATGTTTTCAGAAATTGTGTTTTAAAACTAATATTTCGGTGGCTCTCTCGTTTTTGCATGTATTCATAATTTCTTTGTATGTCATCGTATCCGCTCAATTTGGCATGTTTCATTGCGTTATCACAAATAAAACAATTTACTCCAAGCACAACCATGCTTATAATAATATTTGAATAAAGGGTGTCAATTTTCCTAATCCCAAAATCACTTTTTGCCTTTCTCTCACCTCCCTCTCTCTCCAGGATGTAGCAGAGGTTCACAGTTTTGAGGATTTCCTCCAGCTGAAGGTCAGAAACGCCCTTCTCTTGCATATCCTGAACAGAGTGAGGATAGATGACCTGATCTCTCAGCGTTCCCACCGACATATAAGGCCTGAAAAAAAATAATAATAATAATAATAAATCCTGCCATTTAATCATTTAGTTCTATTTGTTATGGAGGAGTTGTAATGAAACTTGAGTCCGAGTCTGTTTTTAGTGGATAAAATATCCGGATTCATTTGATGAAAAGGTAACTTTTATATTTCTCACTGTGTAATAATATTTTCAGTGTGTCTTGTCTGATCTATCCCATACGGAAGCCCTGAACCGCAACCTAAAAAAAAAAAAAAGTCAGTAAAAAAAAAAAAAAAAAAAATCTGTAAAAAAAAAAAAAAATCTGTAAAAAAAAAAAAAATCTAGCATTTCGAGATTAAAGTCGAAATGTTTCGAGATTAAAGTCGAAATGTTTCGAGATTAAAGTCGGAATGTTTCGAGATTAAAGTCGAAATGTTTCGAGATTAAAGTCGAAATGTTTCGAGATTAAAGTCGAAATGTTTCGAGATTAAAGTCGAAATGTTTCGAGATTAAAGTCGGAATGTTTCGAGATTAAAGTCGAAATGTTTCGAGATTAAAGTCGAAACATTGTGCATTCATAACAGTGCGCGTCCACTGGCTCAGAGCGCACGCGCGTGTGAAGTCGAACTGCCATGGATAAACACAAAATAGTAGCTTTTTACTTTTATCTGAATTACTTATCTTACTTTATCGTTATAAAATATAATGCGCCGGAATAGACTTTAGCCTATAGGAAAACCAACACGGAAAACACTTTTCAGACTGGATGGAGAAATCCAGCTTTATGAATGAATGAATGAATGAATGAATGAATAGGGCATTTATATAGCGCTTTCATATATGCCTACACTCAAAGTGCTTTACAATCATATCAGAGAATCTCTCCTCAACCATAAGTGGTTATTAAATCTTAGGAAATCACAGGATCCGGCCAAATGATTGGATACAGAATGATGCACTTAAAATGTATCCAGAGCGTACGTTGAAGAGGGAGACCGAACAGTTACTGTTGTGTTCTCGACCCAGATAGTGTTGACTAGACGAGCACGAAAACACCTCAGAAACACTGCCACTAGCACGTGACGTGTGTAGAATTTTGTTGAAAGCCCAGATAAAAGTAAAAAGCTACTATTTTGTGTTTATCCATGGCAGTTCGACTTCACACACACACACACGCGCGCGCTCTGAGCCAGTGGACGCACACTGTTATGAATGCACAATGTTTCGACTTTAATCTCGAAACATTCCGACTTTAATCTCGAAACATTCCGACTTTAATCTCGAAACATTCCGACTTTAATCTCGAAACATTTCGACTTTAATCTCGAAACATTTCGACTTTAATCTCGAAATGCTAGATTTTTTTTTTTTTTTTTTTTACAGATTTTTTTTTTTTTACAGATTTTTTTTTTTTTACTGACTTTTTTTTTTTTTAGGTTGCAGTTCAGGGCTTCCGTAATCCCATGTTTCACATCCTGCATTAATAATTTTCATAAAACGAAGGCAAAATGGGTGAAGTGTTTCAAAATGTACCCTACTCAAATCAATTGAGCATTAGGCACATCCTATAAAAAGGAGAACAAAGTCTTATTAAATCTTTTTTCTCATTAACAGTTCTAATATAGATGTTCAGTGAACTGCAAGCAGTCCAAATGACAAACAGCTGCAGGTTTTAAATGATGTCGGACACATCCCGTTGTGTGATCATGAACGCGACGCGACGCTGTGCTCCTGTTGGGTTTGTAATGAAGCCGACATGTAACGCAGTCACAGGAGCACCATATGTGCTGACTGCTTTTGGATTGTGCTCCTCGTTTTAATCAGCATGCTCATCAGCACTAATTAACCTGGCACGGCGTGGGAAATGGAAATAAACACATGCCCGCACACCCACGTCTCTGCCTTCTAATTGATCTTAATTCTTAAACAAAAATCCAGCAGATTTGAGTCTCAGACCTGGGCCCTGAACCTGCACAAAGAGAAATCATCAGCCTTCTACAATCACATGCCAATTTCTACACTACTGGCATTTCCATAATATTCTGTGTATGCTAGATTAGATTTAGTCTCAAATCAGAGTCCAAAAACAAAAATAATTTTAAAGGTGTTGATGACATATTGGTTTTAAACTGTGCTTTTTACACATGTTTTATCTAAAAATAAATCCAAGGCTGAAGCTGCTACATTGGTTGTACTGTATGTAAAGGTAATGAATTTATCCAGATGGTAACTCTCACATGACAAAGAGTATCAGCACGCAATATTCAAGTTTTGTAGTGTCTCCCGATACCGATATAACTTTTGCAATTAAAGCTTGGTAAAACGACTATGAAAAACATCTACATTTTTCTGCCTGTTGATGATACGCAACATGTCTCGCTATATTTACCAATGTGCTCCGAAAGAGCCAGTTGTCAAATTATTTTTACATTTTTTAATTTCATCCCCCTAATTCAGATTTTTTAATTACTAAATTATTAGACTTTTGAGTATTATAGAATTTTTATTTTGGTTACATCTTTGAGGAACAACAATGAAAATAGTAATAAAAAATATAGAAGGTGCATTTTTACCCCCACCAAGTGAACACAAGAAAAATAAATATTTATTTTATGTATATATGTATATATATATATATATATGAAGAGTTCAGATGCAAAAGCCTCTAAATGCCATTTGAAATTTTCTTCTAAAATGACCATTTTTATCAAGCTTGTATATTTAAGTTCAGTAATTTCACTTAAATGACAATTAATAGGTAATTATCATTGCCATTTAAGTGAAATTACTGAACTTAAATATATAAGCTTGATAAAAATGATCATTTTAGAAGAAAATTTCAAATGGCACTTAGAGGCTTTTGCATCTGAACTCTTCATATATATATATATATATATATATATATATATATAAACAAATAATATAATACACATTAAAAATAACATAACATTGATATAGGTTTTTATAATGAAATTATAAATTATTATATTAAATTATAGACTTTTGATTATTATAAAATTTTTATTTTGGTTACATCTTTGAGGAACAACAATGAAAATAGTAATCAAAAAATATTGAAGGTGCATTTTTAAGTTTAAATTAGAGCATTAAAACATAGTAAAACAGACTATATAGTCATCAGACAAGAGAGAAGGATGGATTGCTCAACTAAATGGCTACTTGAAAAAGGCTTCAATTTACATATCCTTAGGGTGTGTTAACAAAACTTCACACTTGTAGTTCGGTTCGCTTGGTCTAGACCAAAAAAAACCTCAAACATATAGTCCTGGTCCGTTCACATTTTCATTTTCAACACCGCACCTAAAGCCATAGGGATACATTCACAAACGAATTGGTTGGCTTTTACTACGTTATTTCGAGACAGAACTTATCGAACATCCAAAACAACACTGTGTGCTGGGCTTAATGCGGTCGTTGTATGTGCGTAGTCTACATTTGATGGTATTCTGACCAGCTAAGAACTCATGAAAAGCTTATAAAATGTGTAAAAAGGCCGTCATGAATCGCTCTGTCACACTAACAAATGAGGAGACGCCGTTCTGATGCCTGTACTGAACTGTGATGGGCAACATCACGACTATGACAAGAAAAAACTGGTAAGTTTGAGCATTCTGTCCTTTTTAGGGTTGTATATTGTGACACCATGCCCCATTTTGTTTATTTACTTGTCTTTGGTCCATATTGTGTTCATATTTCATTCGAGTTAATTTGGAAGCGGATCGAGACCCATCTTTTCAGCATTCTCGGCCCGTTTGTTTGATGCACACCAGGGTTTGGATGGTAGTGTTCACACTTATGTAAATGAATCCCACTAACAGAGCAATCGCACGAGGGTTTGTTTTAATCGAACCAAACATGCCAAGTGTGAACACACCCTTACATGAAAAACTAGTCCTACCTACTACATAGTCAAAAGCATATGCTGTAGCTTCCCATCACGAGTGAAGTACATATTTTAATGCACTCTTTTTAGGTCACCGCGTGTAATCTGTGTGTAGTACCTTTGAGGTATGTAAAACATGTGCTCGGGTGACGGCTTATAGAGCACTCCACTGTAGACGGGCCAGAGGCCACTCAGGATCCTGAACAGAGAGCTTTTTCCACAACCGTTGGGCCCCGTGATCAGCAGATGCATGCCTTCTTCAACCTGGAGAGAAAGACCCAACATCCCCCAACATGTTAAAAAAGACACACAACCATACATGCAGCAGACCCCAGAACACCCCCACAGAGAGAGAGAGAGAGGGATACACAGGGGGACAAACCACGGGAAACAGCTAAATGTGTTTACAAATTCAGCAAAGCCACAGGGTTAAAAGGAGCAACTGTGATGGGAAACGCTTGATGGTTTTCAAAGGCTCTCTCTAAAACACAACGTACCAAGAAAAACAGATTGCTCCCTCTCTGCACCCTGTCATTATGTTAAAGCCCTCCATTCACCAGACACATAAATATACCAGCGCGGCATCCAGCTAGGGCGTCAATTACTATTAAAAGACCTTCAACACAACACCAAACCAATGTGAATCATCTGGGTTCAAAACATCTGGAAGCGGTGTTAATGATATTTCCAAATATAGAGACGAGCTGTGCGAGTGACTTCAGCCTGTTTCCATGGCTGTCGGGCAGCGAAGCGCAGATTTAACCGGATTTAATCTTAAAGGAACGGTTGAGTTCATCCAAAAATGTAACAACCTTAAAGCAACGTCACATTATATCTGGCCTCCGTGAGAGGTTTCATCTATCACATCATTGTCTACTGTGTTTCCTCATCTTGGCTTGCAGTGGGCGGTCTGCTTTTGGCTGAGAAAGCATTGTGGGTAACATGAATTGTGTCATGAGCGCACCGCATGACTGCGACATCATGGCCATGAGAGGGTATTAGCACCATGCCGCCCCTGCAAATCGAGGCGCTGTCGTGGAAACCCTAAGAGCACACCAACGCACGACCGGAATATAATCAGCACATTGTCCAGGGCGGACCAGAGGGGGGTCACACTGGGGTACCCATGACCCATTTTTTTAGAATTTGGTAGGAAACATGAATTAATCATAAGGGAGCAGATACTCATTCTATAGTCAAAAAATAGGTTTTAAAGAATTCTGGTGCAAGACTGAACTGCATCTATGACTGATTCCCACTGAAATAGTCAATTAAACAATGATTGCTATACGCTAATAATTCAGTGTACGTTGCGTACTGATGGGGTCAGAAATTTCATGTAAAATTTCCCCCGGATTCAGGCGAATACACACATACATTTTTTCATACCCTCATTCTAATATTGATAAATCCAGAAATTATTATTATTCTATAGAAATTATAAAGAATTCTAATAAAAAACTTGAATAAAAGTGTAAAAATATATTTATCATTAATATTTGCAAAAATAATCCTTCATTTTGGAATGATGTACTAAAAGACGTTGTTTTGTATGCGTGTTGCTGAACTGCCATGCAATGCATCTAAAATTACTTTAAACAGCTTTTTATAATTCTTGTATAATTATCATACATGGATTTTAATGCATTTCTTCATATTAATGGAGCATGGATTTTTTTTTTCCATCTACAAAATTGCAAAAAGAATCTAAAAGGTGCTATAAAAATGGTAATAAAATGTGACCAGTTAAATCACCTTGTATACATTTCCCTTAAATATTAACCAAAAAGCTTGATCTTAAAAAAACACTGACACGTCCATGTTGTCAGTCAGCTATCCTCATATCAGCTCTGCAGGTGTTATCTAAAACATGTGCATAATAAACAGCGGTGCTGAGAACATATCTAATGAAAATCTGCAAGACCGGGACATATTTTGCTGAACTTATCTTGCAAGCTTTAAAGTTTACGGCTTTAAGTCCTGTCAATATGTTTTGAGCTGTACAGAATAACTGTCTATATCTGTCAGAGCACAGGCGGCGAAAACTAATTCAAGATAAGCTAATGCAAGCAAAACTGACAGTAAGAGCGAATGACCAGAATACATACAAATTCTCTATGGGGGTCTCATTATAATCTCCACCTAAACCCACTATAAACTGTCAAAGGTCAGACACTGATTAGCAATGCTGTATTATCAGTGAAGTACTCACAGGACTGCGCCAGAGAAATGAAAACAGATAACAGCCTCATTGACATATTCACACTTCACATGCACATAAATCATGCATGTTGCATCAGACCATGGGCTCATTTACTCTGCATGAGCACGAGATATTGCAGCATAGAGTAAGAAATAATTGAATATACAGTCTCCTTAGCTGGAAAATGGAGAACGGTTTTAAGTGGTTGTAACAAGTATGCAATCCCTACTACCCGCATGCTACTTTTGCACTGGTAAAATTAGATTATGTATTAAAATGACTAAAGGAGGTTATAAGATTGGAATTTACCTTGATGTTCAGGCTGGAAACCACCACATCCCCTGTAGGAGTTATTATTGGCAGGTTTTCACATTTAATACCCTGTTCCACATCAATCACCTGACCTAAACAAACACACACAAATAAGATTTAATGTAACGACTATGTTCATGGAATATAAACAACGTACTGTTCAGTACATACTTAATATAGACTACAGTTGAAAAGTTTGGGGACGGTAATATTTTTTTTTACGTTTTTGGAAAAAACAAATCTCTTATGTACGGAAGAGGATTAGGGCCAGGCAATAATAAAAAATAAAAAAACATCTCGAGATTAAAGTCATTATAATGCGACATTAAACTCATTAAATTTTGAGAAAAAAGGCAAAATACAATCTTGAGAATAAAGTCATTAAATATCTAGAATAAAGTTGTTGTGTTTCAAGAAAAAAAATCGTTAAATTTCTAGAAAAAAAGTCGAAATACAATCTTGAGAATAAACGTATTAACTATCGAGAATAAAGTTGTTGTGTTTCAAGAAAAAAGTCGTTAAATTTAGAGAAAAAGTCGAAATCCAATCTTGAGAATAAACGTATTAACTATCGAGAATAAAGTCGTTGTGTTTCAAGAAAAAAAGTCGTTAAATTTCAAGAAAAAAAAAGTCGAAATACAATCTTGAGAATAAACTCATTAAATATCGAGAATAAAGTCGTTGTGTTTCAAGAAAAAAATCATTAAATTCCTAGAAAAAAAGTCGAAATACAATCTTGAGAATAAACTCATTAAATATCGAGAATAAAGTCGTTGTGTTTCAAGAAAAGAATCGTTCAATTTCTAGAAAAAAATTCCAAATACAATCTTGAGAATACTCATTAAATAGTGAGAATAAAGTCGCTGTGTTTCGAGAAAAAAACTCGTAAAATTTTGAGAAAAAAAAAATCAAAATACAATCTTGAGAATAAACTTATTATATATTGAAAATAAAGTCGTGTTTCATGAAAAAAATCGTTAAATTTCTAGAAAAAAAGTCGAAATACAATCTTGAGAATAAACTCATTAAATATCGAGAATAAAGTCGTGTTTCAAGAAAAAAATCGTTAAATTTCTAGAAAAAAAGTCCAAATATACTCTTGAGAATAAACTCATTAAATATTGAAAATAAAGTCGCTGTGTTTCGACAAAAATTTATTACATTTCGAGAGAAAAAAAATCAAAATACAACCTTGAGGATAAACTCATTAAATTTCGAGAATAAAGTCGTTGTGTTTTATATTTAAAATCCTACAGATACCAAACTTTTCAACGGTCATGTACACCAATAAATGATGCAATTGTAACTGTGTAAACTGTAGTATTCTGTACTGTTATGACATGAATCCAATTTTCATTGAAAATCATGGTTTACATAGCTGCCAGTTCATTTTCCAAACCATAAATGGGGTCAAGTCGAGCGCATTGCATTGTAGGATATAATATTCTGTATAAGATACATTTTGAAGTAAGATCATCTGCGAATTCCATGCATATAGGAAACTAATGTGCAAATTATACAAACTGCATAATACTTTTTAGATGGTATGCTCTTCCGAAAAAGTCTATAATGTTACATAATACACAACTTAAAGAGAAGCAACTAAACCTCTTATCTGCAGCGGTCCCTCCACTCTCGTGCCATGTGTCACCATCTGAGCTGCTCCTGTCTCTTCTGGCTTCACCTCTGTGGCCGAACGGCGGTACACCCCGGCACGCACTTCCTCAAACACCTCGAACATCTCATACACACGAGCGGTATATCCAGCCAGTTCTGTGACCTGTGATGGGATGAGGGAGCATTTTTTAGCAACTTTCACACATGAAACCCTATATAGGCAACGACTTTGACTGGAGAAAGACTGGAATAGTCTAGTTTGTGTTGTCGACATGTAAAGGAGATTCAGTTTTCAGGGGCTGCGGAAGCAAATCCACTTTGACAGAATACATTTTCTTGTAAATCTGTTTAGTTGTTGTTCATATAAAAGTGCATATTTATAGTTTCTGCTTAGCTTGTTCTTTTGCAAACAAAAATGTTTCACTGTTATCTAGATGTAAAAGTGCCTACTGGAAGGTTGGTGTGTGAAATCTCATCTCACCTCTTTGTAGGAGACCATGATCCTCTCCACAGCATCAGCTGCAGCGTTTAGAAGGTTTCGGGCCGTTGTGAAAGCCTGTGTGCGCTCGCTCACCAAGTCCTCCTCCTTCATCACCAGGGCAGCCTGTTTCACATCCTCTGAATCTGAATGGATGCCACAAGAACACGAGCATGAGAAAAATATCAAATACAATAGGGGTGATAGGAGCAAACATGTAGGAACCTTGTTTTGAGGTTCTGTGGAGAAGACATTAACACATAGGCTAGAAGTCTTCTTAACACAGCAGTTTGGGGTCAGAAAAAAACTTTGAAAGGAAGGTTTTTGATGAAAACATTACAGGATTTTTCTCCATATAATGGACTTCAATGGGAACCAAACGGTTCAAGGTCCAAATGAGAGTTTCAGTGCAGCTTCAGAGGGCTTTAAACGACACCAGAGGATGAATAAGGGTCTTATCTAGCGAAACGATCGATCAGCCATTTCAAAAATAAATAAAAAAGTTTACGTTTTATAAGCTCAAATGTTCGCCTTGCTCTGTTCTGTGATGATAGCTTTCCTGTTCGAACTATAACATCAAAATTAACTAATCTTTTTTTGAGAAATTTGGTTCATTCAACGAACGAAATGACTCGGAAAAAAGATTCGTTCAGTTTGATGAACGAGTTCGAACGGGAGAGTCACGAACGTGCGTCGCAGAACAGAGCAAGGCGAGCATTTGTGCTTATAAAACTTAAACTTTTTTATTTTATTTTTTAAATGACTGATCATTTCGCTAGTTAAGACCCTTATTCATCGTCTGGTGTCGTTTAAAGCTCTTTGAAGCTGTGCTGAAACTCTCATTTAGACCTTGAACTGTTTGGTTCCCATTGAAGTCCATTATATGGAGAAAAATCCTGGAATGTTTTCATGAAAAACCTTAATTTCTTTTCAACTGAAGAAAGAAAGACATGGACATCTTGGCTGACAAGGGGGTGAGTAAATTATCAGCAAAAGATTTTTTTAAAGTGAACTACTCCTTTAAATTGCCCAAAGTTTTTCAATTTCAGATTTTTAATGTCTATTTATCAAAGAATCCTTAAAAAAGATGTATCATGGTTTCTACAAATATATTCAGCAGCACAACGGTTTTCAACATTGATAATAATCAGAAATAAGTCTGATCAAATAAATGCGACTTTGGTGAGCATAAAAAATTTATTTTAGAAACCCAACCGTACCAAACCAAACTTTTGAAAGCACACTTCAGGGACAAAAAAACAACAACAACAAAACAAAATTATACTAAATTGTCCCCTTTAAGAAAACCAAATCAACACACGCTCAAAGATGTTCAAGGAAGTTTTGTATTGAAACAAAAGGCCAAAAAAGTCTGGAGCCACAGACACAGAGAGGCGAACAGACTACAGATACTCATCATAATTGAATCCATACCATATTTCGAGTATCCGGTGGCAGTGATGATGGGCACAGCGACCATGACCAGGCCTGATGCGCTCCAGAGATACTTCATCAGGAACTGTTCCAGCATGACATACCACAGCCTCTTGAACAGGATCAGGTTAATCTGCTCGGACAGCGCCGTGTAGCTCCGCTGCAGCTGAAACATCTCGATCTGCGCAGGGCAGACACGCAGGCACGCACACACACACGCAGACATGCATACACGCAGATACACAGGCAACAAGATAACATTAAGCTGGTTTCCAAGTGTCCAATCAGGCTTTCTGATTCATGATAATGTCATTTCACAATTTGTAACTCTTAGTAGGAATAAGCAACGTGTATTTTTAAGCGTAAAAGCAGAGCACTTTAAAACCATCATGAAGGTTAAGTGAAGGTAAATGATGATGATTATCTGTAGTCCCCGTCCTGTGAGAGTGAGAGTCTGGGGTCAAAGTGGAGCATACAGACTTTTGCCCTAATTCCAGGGCGTTCTTTCTATTCAGGCCACGTGACCTCTCTCTATGAACACTTTCTCTGGCCATATGACGATGAAGTTCAGGAACATTTCCAATTGCAGGCATGGGGCACTGTTTGTTTAGCCTGGGACTTTTGCTTTGTCATTGAGGCACAGGTACAAAATGACCTCAAATACTCATTTTACAGGGATAGGTCACTCATAAATGAAAATGCTGTCATCATTTAATACTCACCCTCATTTCTCAAACCTTAAAGACTTCCATGGAACAAAAAAAAACTCTATTATGTACGGTTGCAAAAATAAAAACATACAGACTTTATCGTGCTCACGAGAAAATTTTCTATTTTAAATGTACTATTTTTTTTTCCTGTGACGCAAAGCTGAATTTTCAGCATCATTACTTCAGTCTTCAGTCACATGATCCTTCAGAAATCATTCTAATATAGTGATTTGCTGCTCAAGAAACATTTATTATAATTATCAATGTTGAAAACAGTTAGGTGTAGCTTTATATTTTTATATTTTTGTGGAACCCTTACCCAAGATACTTTTTTTAGGATTTTTTGATGAATATAGTTCACTTGAAATAGACATTTTGGAACATTATAAATGGCTTTACTGACACTTGAATTACATTTTTAGTGTACTAAAGTCAAAAGAAGTGATTAAAATTGTAAGGCACTTTTAAAAATAAATGCTGCTCTACAAAACTAAAAGTGCTCTACGAAACATCCTGGTATACAAGCCAATTGTATTTATATAAAATATTATATATCATTATATAGTACATTATTAAAGGAGTAGTTCACTTTTAAAAAAACGATGGCTGATAATTTACCCCCATGTCATCCAAGATATCCATGTCATTCTTTCTTCAGTCGAAAAGAAATTAAGGTTTTTGATGAAAACATTCCAGGATTTTTCTCCATATAATGGACTTCAATGGGAACCAAACGGTTCAAGGGCCAAAAGACAGTTTCACTGCAAACTGCAACTGTTCAAAGGGCTTTAAACGACACCAGGCGATGAATAAGGGTCTTATCAAGCGAAACGATCACTCATTAAAAAAAATAAATTAAATTTTATAAGCACAAATGCTTGCCTCGCTCTGTTCTATGATGCGCGTTCGTGACTCTCCTGTTCGAACTTGTTCATCAAAATGAACGAATCTTTTTTCGTGTAATTTGGTTCATTCAACGAATAAAATGAACAAATTGACTCGGGAAAAGATTCATTCATTTTGATGAATTTCAAATCTTTTTAAGCTAAGAGATCGCACTGTGTGAGGAGCAGAAAGTTATTCACTGAACAACTTCACTTTTTGGTTCTTTCTGGAGCTCGATTGCTTCTGGTCACGGTCTGTTTTCATGCTATGAAAAAGAAAAGTGTGAACATGCTCCATCTCCATATGCATTCCTCAGAAGAAAGAAAGTCATTCAGATTTGGAAACGCATGAGGGTGAGCAAATGATGACAGAAAACCAACCTAAGAGAATGTTTTCTTACCTTATGTCCTCCATAGAAGGCAATCTCCTCTGAATTGGCGATGATGCGAGAATGCATGTATCTAAGGTCGCCTTTCCTCCTGGCTTCCTCGGCCACAAGTTTACCAAAGCGTGGGGAGAACATTCTCAGGACCTTGGCAGTAAGTGCCACCACGATGCCAGCTATGACGGAGGGCCAAGT
Source organism: Pimephales promelas (assembly GCF_016745375.1). The sequence continues at coordinate 12,837,158 of NW_024121099.1, read as the reverse complement.
GGTGTTGGCACCTTTCGACTCACCTATTTTAATAAGCGTGTAAAAGGTCAACACTACGTCGAGGATTGGTTTGGTCAGGTTAGAGTACAGATGAGCCACAGAGGCAGCAAACATCACCACATCTTCAGTCAAGGACTGATCGGGGTTTGCCAACCTGCCGTCCATGTTGCTGACACGGTAGTACGTCTGATCGTTGAAATAGAGCATGTAGGCATGGGTGACCAGCCGGGTGCGGAAGGCGAGGGTGAGCTGACCCTCCAGGTAACGGATGGCACTGTTCACAAACGTGGCCGGAATGGCGATGAGCAGCCACTTGGTTAACTCCACCACAAAAGCCCTGGGGTCTTTCTTCACAATGGTTTTCACTATTTGCCCATCCAAATTGGCTACATAGATGGAGAGAAAGGTGCGTGAAATGAGGGCTAGAGAGTGGAAACCGAGCAGTCCAAGTTCTTTGCAGAAAAGCCGAGGAAAGAGGATTTTCAAGAGACGAATCAACCTCTCGAAGAATTCACGGTTCACGCCCGGGGAGGTTTTCTTTTTCCTTGAGGCTTCCACTTTTTGAGATTCTCCATTGGAGGTCACCAGGTCGGCACCCTTAACCTGTTTACTAGTTCTTCCTTTGAGCCTGCCATAAACGTAAGGGGAAAGTTTCTTCGCCCCATACAGCGCAACAAGAACGAGAATGGTCTTTTTCACAAGGGGGTTTTTCAGCTGGGAGGGAAGCTTTGAGTACACAGACATTTTGCTTGTAGCTTATCAATACTGAGATCATTCAAAGTGAAGGTTATTGAGGCAGGGTTGCTAAAATACACAGCTATATGGATATCTATTCATGTAAACTAGCCTAATATAAATGTGATTTCAGCAAATCGACAGCATCAGTTCTAGTTGCGGAGACAGAAATTAAATTAAACGGAAAAAGTGGAAACTTGTGCGTAATTCTATTCTTCTTTCTTTTTTTATCGACAATGTTTATTATCATACAACATAAAGCATAATTATGTTCTTAAGACCCTGCAATCTTTAACGTTACTCCTATTTGAGTGAGAAGATAAACTCAAATATTTATCATTCTAACGAACGATCGGAGTTATGCCATACAATTGAGAGTCAATAAACTCTATAGACTATTCTTACTTTATGTCAATAATTGTCTTATTTTAATCTATATTTGTTTAAGCTAAGGAGTTTTTAGAAGAAACACAGGCTAAGTTACTTAACTTAACGTTACTCACTGAGGAGCTTCTTTGGGAAATGTTTACAGGATAAAAAAAAATAAAGTTAAACGTAAATATTTTGCGAGTAAGAATGGGAATATACTTAAAATGGTAAATTATCAGGCAAACAACATGTCCTGACTTCAGAGGTAGTTCAAATGACAGCTAGCAAGACAAGCTAATAAACTCAGTGTAGTTACTAAAAGCAACAGCGGTGCGACACAAAAACACAACACAGTAAGTCGATTATAAACACTATTTACACGTTTACATATCCGCTATATTGAATCAAACAGCATGTAAATGTCAAATAAGTGTCGTTTAAGTTGCGTTGCTAGCGCTGCTGGCTAATATTCACTTTACTTTAACTTCCTCCGTCCAACTTTCCGTCTGTTTTGATCATCCACGTAAAGGTCATTTTCACTGCAGATCTGAAACAAGACAGGCCATAATCGTGGTGAGCACATACGGTCCCTGTCATTTAACTCATCCAACGGTCCGAATGCAGAATCGAAGCCACCGGTGTGTGTTTGAGGGCAGGCATAAATCCATCAACCCCACCGGGACTTAGGATCAGTCGAATCTCAGTGAAATGCGCCGATAGGTGGAGTAAACGCAGGAATTACTCACGCCACACTACACAAAAGTCACACACAACTGTTGCTTTCATAATCATTGGCGTCCGTTTCATAATCACTGTTAGTTTTACTGCTGCAAGATACAGTAGGCCTATGTTTATTTTAGTTTTACTGTAGTATCTATCTATCTATCTATCTATCTATCTATCTATCTATCTATCTATCTATCTATCTATCTATCTATCTGTCTGTCTGTCTGTCTGTCTGTCTGTCTGTCTGTCAAACAAAACTTCAACTGTAATCAAAATACCACAATCACCGTCTTTAAAATTAAATTGTGATATTATTACATCATTAATTAATATTATAATGTGGTAATAGTCTACTTAGTCATGTGGTTTAGTTGTTGATAAGAATTAAAACTTAATTTCTTCCATTAATTAGTTAGGCCTAACAATCAGTTAGTATGCAGGCTGTTTAAAAAACACAGATTACTGCATCTGACCAAAAAACACTTTATTAAAAACAAACTTTGTACATTCTTGTTTTTTTAATTAGATTTTTTTTTTAATAGAGATAGAAAATGTTGAAAACCAAGGGGAAAAGAGCAAATTATATACAGTCTGGAGAAGTTTCTTCCTAAAGTGATAAAACACGTGATCAGGAAAATAGCGATTAAAGAGGATTTTTAAAATCGGAGCAGGGAAAATACAATCTCCAATAGTATCCAAAACATGGAGGGAACATCTTTATAAAGTGTTAGCATTTGGTACCATGATGAAGCAAAACAGATATAATAAAGTCCATTGGTTTTATTTGCCTTCAGTGTTATCAGTTTATCAAGTCTTTAATCAAAAAATAAAAGGCTGTTATCCTTCATATTCTTCATCCTTTAAATCATTAGGTTCTATGTTATCAACAGAATTTCTTTCAAAACGATAAAAACATTTGACATAGGTGACCTTAAATGTTCTCAGCAAGGTTACAAGCATCATAAACATTCGGCAATCTTCTCACTGGTCACTTGTGTTTTTAGTGAAAGAAATGATACGTTTCTATTAGTGACACATCCATGCATCAGTGGTGTTGATTTGAAATGGACAGACCACAATCAAAGCAGCTTTCAGTGTTCCTGAGACAGCATTTGGTGTCAAGAGAAAGTTTCCATTGCTTCAACTCTCAGCTTTATATTCAAGGTGAAGGCATCTGATCTGACATGAAGAAGCTTTTCAAGACCTAGCCTATGCTGTCAATGATTATACAATGAACCAAAACTAAAAAAAATCAGGGAACGATAGACGAGTCTTAGAGGGAATAAAGAAGAACAGCTACCCGCATGCATTGATACATCTAGGTTTTTTTTTTTTCCGGAAGGTCAGCACTAACACTATAAGAACATAGCAGACTACATCTATTTGAATGGATTAGCCAGCAATCCAAGTGAGTTTAAAATTTTATTTTTCACAGTGTAAAAAACGAATGCGCTTTATCTAATCAAAAAAATTGTGGCAACAGATTACAAGCAATATTATTAATTAAATTTAACAAATTAGAATAATTAATCAAATTAATTCCTTAAAAGTTAACCATTTAAAATGAGTACAACTTACAACAACAACAAATAAACAAAAAAAACTTACATTTAAGTCACCATTATAGTGATCGGTGTTCGTTTTAGGATTGTTTTAAAATGACGGTTTTCTCCTTCAGTGATTCTGCTTGTTAACATCAGGTGTCTTCAATGTTGGCAATAAAATATAAATAGTTCTTAATTAATCTTATTCAGATATTTTTGTTACATTTTTTGGGTGTTTACTCATTTTAAATGGTTAACTTTTAAGGAATTAATTTGATTTATTATTACTCAATTCTAATTTGTTACATTTAATTAATAATATTGCTTGTAATCTGTTGCCACAATTTTATTGATTAGATAAAGCGTATTCATTTTTACAGCGAATCTGGCGGTGTAGGAGATGATTTATTTTTTGAAACTGGCTATGAGAAATACACATTTGTTACATGGAGCTTAGTAAAGTCTTCTCCGCCGCATTTGCTAGGCACAATGGTCCAAGGTTGGCATCCTGGCATTAGGCAATGCCACATTCTGAGTATCCCAATTCATCAAATAAATTCTAAAAGGAGGGTGCTGGAAAATTCTTGCCCATTTCTTGGCTCAAATTCGGAGTCCTGATTTGGTTAATTAATCCTTTTCATTTCATGCAATCAAATTACTGAGAGATACAGTAAATATTGACATCTGCAGTCAATCCGATAGGAAAAACAATGGACAATTGTAATTAAGGCGCTGTACACAAGAAGCTGGTGATTCTTGCGACGAGCACTGCACCTGGCAGGACGCTTTGCATGCATCTGCAGATACAGAACCCCTGAAAACAGATCACGGGGCTCCTCCTAGTGGTCGTTGTTAGAAAACACCTGATAGACACCGGAGAGTCTCATGGAAACGGTCATATTTCACCCCAATATCAATATATATTTAAAAATAACCTTTTCGGTAACACTTGACATGACATGACACATTTCAAATACATGAAGGAAGTTTCATGCATGTTGATGACAACTGTTATTAAGTGTCATTCGCTCAATTATGACATTTTTAATGCAAATATGACATTGTTTGAGATGTCTTGGTAATGACAACTTGCAGTCTTATGCACACCCCTTCAAGTAAAGTGTTACCATATTGGCTCTAAATTTTTCAGACCCATGTTTTTTTTGTTTTTTGCGTGTGACATTTTCATGAACATTAAGCACGTTTCCCTCCCACATTCTCATTACTAATGCATCCGGATGTTTCGCTTTTATTCTCAATGATCACTCCCATTAAATTTTCATTACTGTAATTAAAATTCATCCTGTCCAGAAAGGATCATTTTTTAAATCAGCATTAAATCCAGCGCAATAAAATACTATAATGATCCTTAAATCCATGATTATGTTCTTCTATTACAATAATGAGAATTGGTTTTGTGCTTTCTTGTCAAAGAAAATAATGTCATAATGTCAAAAAACATAATTTTCCTTGTGATTTTGGAGTGAAATGTGTTGTTGACAGTTTTGATGAGATTCGCTCTTTCATTCTTGCTTCATTTCTGAAGAAATGCAATTTTTTAATACTTCAAATTCATTTGACTTCATTCTTCCTGCAAATTTGATGTGATTGTATATAGTAATACTGGTAATTACAGCCTGAGGAAATATAAACCATTATAAATACATATGATACAGATAAAGATGTTGTTTGAGCCGCACAGCGACCTTTGTGCCATTTTTGAAGGCAAAGTTCACCCAAAAATTAAAATGTACTCATACTCAAGCTGTTCTAAACCCGTATGAGTATTTATGAAGTATCTATGTATGTATGAAGATATTTGTAAAGGTTTTGGTTAACAAACAGTTTTTGGTCCCCATTGACTATTGTTTCATACTATGGAAGTCAATGGGGAATAGCAATTGTTTGGTTACCAACATTCTTCTTTTGTGTTAAAGGAATAGTTCACTTTGAAATTAATTTATGAAATTAATTAGGTGTAGGTGTCTTTGTTTCCACAGTAGTTTCAATTTTTATATTTTTAGGTCAAACTGTTCTCGTCTGTGTCATATAATGCAGGTCTATGGTCACCACCTTAAAGAGCATGCACAGAGAAGTTCAAATTAAACATGATTTAATGATAAGCTAAAACATACCAAAAATGAATTTCAAAGAGAACTGTCCCTTTAAACTCATAAACTCATACAGGTTTGGAACAACTTGAGAGAGAGTAAATGACAATTTTTGATTTTTTGGGTGAACTATCCCATTATCATCCTGAATGAGCACAACATGTATACTCTTTTACATTAGTAATAGACATACTAACAGAATTATAAATTTCATGAAATACAGAGTCACTGACTCTTTAACAGTCCATCAAAGTTTAAGATTTGGTTTGTTTTTTCTCCTGCACATTTTAAAATTGCTACTAAAAATGTATTAATTTAGTCTAAAACACAGTCTTCTTGATTGTAATTAATTTGCATAGAAATATTTTCATAAAAACATTAAGATCCTGATTTGTTTTCAAAGGGCCTCAAATGTCCAGCACTACTTCTGGAAGGTCTCACCAGCGACCAGTACAGGATTCTCATGAACAACACAAACTTGTTTTATACTGGCACATCTAAACCAAAGCTGGAAATAGTGTGATAGAATTAACTCACATTGTTGTTTACGAACAGAAATATGGTGATATTTTGTCTTTTTTCTCTCTCTGACTATCCGTTTGCTGATTAAAAGGGACATTTACTAAACTATGTAAGTCTACAGGAACACAGAAATGATGTGAAACGAGAAGACAGCTTGATCTCATGCTGAAGACGGTCTTTAGTACAAGCGTCAGTGGTAGCTTACCATACAGTATGTATGTACTGTATTACAAGGATGATAGGCTGATTTCTGTCAGAATTATTTCATTCTAACTGCTGAAAGGAAGCAAAAAGTCTCTTTAAAAGTCCACTATGGCATTCTCTCAGTCTGGTAAGCTGGTGTTTGCTGTAGTCTCTTTGTGTTTGCATGAGTGTGTGTGGGTGAGACACGTCAGACTAGCGTGCCTGGCGTGGGTCTGTCATTACTTGTCTCTTTAAGTGTCGTCTCCTGCATTTTAGATGAAAGTGTATCTTGGTACAATGAAAGCTCCATCGACCTATAGGGAAGAAGAGAGAAGAGGCGACAAATCAATGAGGTATGATGAACATCTAAGAAAAGGAAATATTTCAAATATAAATTGGGGTCATTAAATATTGTCTTTTTGGGTTTATTCAGCAAGGATGCATTCAATTGATCAAAAATGCTCTTCTTTTGAACTTTCTTGCACAGGAATTAAATTAAATTTAAAAATATATTCAAATATTTAAAACATTTTGAATCTAAAATTTAAATTTATGGGGAATTTAAAATTATAGGGGTGGTGATGGCGCAGTGGATAAGACACATGCCTTTGGTGTGAGAGACCCGGGTTCGAATCCACTGCGAGACACCAATGTGTCCCTGAGCAAGACACTTAACCTCTAGTTGCTCCAGAGGCGTGAGACCTCTGACATATATAGCAATTATAGGTCGCTTTGGATAAAAGTGTCAGCTAAATGAATAATAAAAAAAATTAAATAAATAAAAAATAAAAAAAAAATTTAGTGTAATAATATTTTACCATTTGTCATATTTCTTACCTTGATGAGCATAAACAATTTTACCAACCCTAAACCTTTGAATGGTATCATAATAAATATGAAAATCTGAGTGTTAATTAAAAAAATACTATAATTCATTCAATTAAACTAACTGTTAATTTGTACAGCTTGAAATGTGAAAATGCAGAAAATGGTCATGTGACACTGAAGACTGGAGTGATGCTGCTGAAAATTCAGCTTTGCAAATTACATTCAAAAAAATATCAAAATAGAAAACAGTTATTTTAATTTGTAATAATATTTCACAACATTACTGTTTTTAGTAAATTTTTAATAAAATAAAATGCAGCCTTCACTGTAAAAATGAATATGCTTTATCTAATCAATAAAATTGTGGCAACAGATTACGAGCAATATAATTTATTAAATTGAACAAATTAGACTTGAGTAATAGTTAATCAAATTAACATTCTAATTAATTCTAATTTGTACAATTTAATGAATAATATTGCTTGTAATATGTTGCCACAATTTTATTGATTAGATAAACATATTATTTTTTTCAGTGTTGGTGAGCATAAGAGACTTTTTTGGAAACTGTAAAATATTTAAAATGTTACTTTAACAACTATAATAAAAAATACATTCAAAAACTTAGTGAAAATGCATTAGTAAATGCAGAAAAGAGATAAATTCATGATATATATATATATATATATATTTACCTTTTGGAAAACAAGGGTTTCTTGACTGATGGTTCATGTATCGTATGAATGTAGATTGTAATTCAGTCTGCAATTACCTGCCGTGTAGAGGGTGGCCATGAAACGTGGCCGACTGAGGCATCTGTGGATAGGCTGTGTCCGTTTGAAAGGACTGTGGCTGGTGTTTTAGGGGCGGATGGGGTTGCGAGGTGTGCAGAGAGGACGTGGTACGCCTGCGCTGAGTCTGCGTCCCCTCTTTGCTCTTCCCTCCACTGGCCGCCTGTCCCAGCGCGTTGCGCAGATACCAGTCTCTCAAGCCCTCCAGCGCCAAGGCCTTGTGCAGGCTGCGTGTGGGGTCGTCGGGGGTCGCGGGTGTGGTGGACGACTCGGTTGGGTAGTGTGGTGGTCTGTGGGGGTGGTCTATGTGCTGGTTGTTAACGGCGGTGCCATTGGTTTCAGTGTAGGCAGAGAGAAGGATAGACTCTTGCTGGTGCTGCTGCGAGGGAACGAACGGACCGCAGGATTTGGTGCGTGTCACTTTGACCCTCCGAGGCTCGCCGGGTTTGCCTCTCAGCATTAGCGGGCTGTAGGCCGGAGGGCCCAGGATGAGCTGCTGCGATTGGGGGAAGCCGTTCCTGTAGGGAGGCGGTGGAGCATTGGGACCTTCGGGCCACGGCCGGGTTTTGGCACTATTTTGGACCTGCAGTCTTTGCTGAGCTTGCATCTTCTGCTGTTTTCCCCACACATAATCTATGAGGATCTCATTGTAACCGCCCCCTCCGTTCGTTCCTCGACCTCCCACGGCCGAGCGAACGCGGGCCAGTTCGGTGTGTCCGTTTACCTGCCGTTCGGGGCTGCTCCGCTGCGCCTGTTTTAAAGTTGCGTCCATGATTGCTTCTGAGCTCTTGTATGGGCCGTTTCGAACGTGCATGCCTAACCTTTGACCTCCCTCCTCCGCAGCAGAGGCGTGCCGGTCGAGTAACGTCTCGGAGCTATTGCTTCGCCTGTGCCCTTGCTCGTAGGACCCCTCCTGAGACTGCAGAAGCACCTGCTGGGACGCCTCGGGATTGTCTGACCACTGCTTCACGGCAGCAGTGCCGCTAGATGATTCTGACCTGCGCAAATAAACAACACATTCACTACCATTTAAAAGTTTGGGACCAGTATGATTTTTGTTTTGTTTTTTCCAAGTAAGTGACTAGTAGGGATGGGCGACGATTAATCGCGATTAATCGCATCCAAAATAAAAGTTTGTGTTTACATAATATATGTGTGTGTAGTGTGTATAATTAATTTGTATATATAAATACCCACACATGCATGTATATATTTAAGAAATATTTGCGTGTACATCCTTTATATATATTTATACATAATAAATATTATATATAAAAATAAATATTTGATATATTAATAACACTTTTTTCTTAAATACATACATGCATGCATGTGTGGGTATTTATATATACAAATTAATTATACACACCACACACACATATATTATACAATTATATTATATTATACACACACATAAACACAAACTTTTATTTTTGGATGTGATTAATCGCGATTAATCGCATCCAAAATAAAAGTTTGTGTTTACATAATATATGTGTGTGTAGTGTGTATAATTAATTTGTATATATAAATACACACACATGCATGTATGTATTTAAGAAATATTTGCGTGTACATCCTTTATATATATATTTATACATAATAAATATTATATATAAAAATAAATATTTGATAATATTAATAACACATTTTTCTTAAATACATACATGCATGTGTGGGTATTTATATATACAAATTAATTATACACACCACACACACATATATTATGTAAACACAAACTTTTATTTTGAATGCGATTAATCGTTGCCCATCCCTAAATACCCACACATGCATGTATATATTTAAGAAAAATGTGTTATCAATATATCAAATATTTATATTTATATATAATATTAATTGTGAATAAATATATACATGCACATATTTCTTAAATATATACATGCATGTGTGGGTATTTATATACAGTATACAAATTAATTATACACACCACACACACATATATTATGTAAACACAAACTTTTATTTTGAATGCGATTAATCGCGATTAATCGTTGCCCATCCCTAGTGACTACTTTCAAATTATCAATTTGTTAGTAACCAAACAATTTTATTTCCCACTGACTTCCATAATACGGACAAAAAATACAACGGAAGTCAGTAGAACCGAAAGCAACGCTCTTCAAAATGATCTTTTCTTGAGTTAATAATGACAGAATTTTCATTTTTGTGTGGACTATCCCTTTAAGCTACCCAAGTGTCTCTCTGATGAAATGACAACCACGCAACACATCAGTCTCCAAACATGCTGATATCAGTGTATCTCCCGGCACTGCGGCACAACAAGCTGCTCTGTGTGTGTAATTGGATTGAGTAGGAAATAATGGGGCCTTCGCTCAACCTCCTTAAACATCCATTACTTCATTACACCTTATTGCAAATACGTAATTTAATCAAAATGTTTGTGCCATTATCAATTCAGGGCTTTTTAACTATAATTAGCTATATAGTCAGCATGCAAGCTGATCTGTGCAGTGTTTGTGCATGTGTGTTTTGCACACTTGTTACCTGATGTGCACTCCTGTTATTCCATTGCGGGACAAGAGTGGAGTTGCTGGTACACTTCTACCTTCTAAATTCGACACACTTCTTGGAAGAGTGTGACTCGGGCTGGGGAAAAAAACAAAGTCTAGTTACATCTAGTTAGCAAACTTGATCTATGTTACATAGTGACGAAGACCTATTTATAAAACTGATGATGAAGTCATGTTTCGATTCTAAATTGTAGCTTTATTATTTTATTAGCACTTTATTTTACAATCCTGTTCCACATGTACATAATATGAACTTATTACAGCAATTACAAACCGAATTCCATAAAAGTTTAGACACTGTACAAATTGTGAATAAAAACAGAATGCAATGATGTGGAAGTTTCAAATTTCAATATTATATTTAGAATACCACATAGATGACATATCAAATGTTGAAAGTGAGAAAATGCATAATTTTAAGGGAAAAATAAGTTGATTTTAAATTCCATGGCATCAACACATCTCAAAAAAGTTGGGACAAGGCCATTTTTACCACTGTGTGGCATCCCCTCTTCTTTTAATAACAGTCTGTAAACGTCTGGGGACTGAGGAGACAAGTTGCTCAAGTTTAGGAATAGGAATGTTGTCCCATTCTTGTCTAATAAAGGCTTCTAGCTGCTCAACTGTCTTAGGTCTTCTTTGTTGCATCTTCCTCTTTATGATGCGCCAAATGTTTTCTATGGGTGAAAGATCTGGACTGCAGGCTGGCCATTTCAGTACCCGGATCCTTCTTCTACGCAGCCATGATGTTGTAATTGATGCAGTATGTGGTTTGGCATTGTCTTGTTGGAAAATACAAGGTCTTCCCTGAAAGAGACGATGTCTGGATGGGAGCATATGTTGTTCTAGAACTTCGATATACCTTTCAGCATTGATGGTGCCTTTCCAGATGTGTAAGCTGCCCATGCCACACGAACTCATGCAACCCCATACCATCAGAGATGCAGGCTTCTGAACTGAGCGCTGATAACAACTTGGGTTGTCCTTGTCCTCTTTAGTCCGGATGACATGGCGTCCCAGTTTTCCAAAAAGAACTTCAAATTTTGATTCGTCTGACCACAGAACAGTTTTCCACTTTGCTAGAGTCCACTTTAAATGAGCCTTGGCCCAGAGAAAACGCCTGCGCTTCTGGTTCCCGTTTAGATATGGCTTCTTTTTTGACCTACAGAGCTTTAGCCGGCAACGGTGAATGGCACGGTGGATTGTGTTCACTGATAATGTTTTCTGGAAGTATTCTTGAGCCCATGTTGTGATTTCCATTACAGTAGCATTCCTGTGTGTGATGCAGTGCCGTCTAAGGGCCCGAAGATCACGGGCATTCAGTATGGTTTTCTGGCCTTGACCCTTACGCACAGAGATTGTTCCAGATTCTCTGAATCTTTGGATGATATTATGCGCTGTTGATGATGATAACTTCAAACTCTTTGCAATTTTTCTCTGAGAAACTCCTTTCTGATATTGCTCCACTATTTTTTGCCTCAGCATTGGGGGAATTGGTGATCCTCTGCCCATCTTGACTTCTGAGAGACACTGCCACTCTGAGAGGCTCTTTTTATACCCAATCATGTTGCCAATTGACCTAATAAGTTGCAAATTGGTCCTCCAGCTATTCCTTATATGTACATTTAACTTTTCTGGCCTCTTATTGCTACCTGTCCCAACTTTTTTGGAATTTGTAGCTCTCATGAAATCCAAAAGGAGCCAATATTTGGCATGGCAATTCAAAATGTCTCACTTTCAACATTTTATATGTCATTTATATTCTATTGTGAATCAAATATAAGTTTATGAGATTTCTAAATTATTCCATTCTTTTTTTACTCACAATTTGTACAGTGTCCCAACTTTTTTGGAATCGGGTTTGTACAATAACTGGGTAATAATAACTATACTCTAAAAATAGAGCCAGACCGATTCATCCGCAAGCCGATATTAGACATTTTCCAAACTATCGGTATCGGCAGTTATAATGCCCGATAAACGAATATTTCAAAAATAAAAACGGACGAAACACGCTTCAACCATGTCATGAGTGTTGGAGTTGTATAGTTTGTCCACCAGAGGGCACTCTACACCGTTCCTGTTGGCAACACTCGTGTATAACGCGCCTTTTGAGGACTGAACATTTAGACATGGAGAAAAAGTATCAAACGTATCTTGTGCATAAAAGTTCGCTTTTCTTTTACACGTGTGTGAAATCCAACGACGCCAAGTGCGCATTGCAGACTGTCGTTCAGCCGCAGCATTAACAAGTCAAGCGTACATTGTAATGATAAGGTAGCTTATAAGGCAATGTAGGGAATGATTATTATTTTATTTATCAGAACTTTAATATATTTTGATGTTCCTTAGTTCTGTTGTGACAATAAAAGAAACAAGTTTCTTTTTAATATTTTAGTTAAAACTCATAAATAACTAATTTTAGGGAAATCAGTTAATGTTTTGTTGCACGTTTCTGAAATAAAAATAAAAAATATTGTGTGTAATAGCCGATATTTTGACTATACTTCGGATATATATCGGATCTTAAAACCAACAAATATTTGTATCGGTATCGGCCTTCAAAATCCATTATCGGTCGGGCTCTACTAAAAAATGCTGGGTTATTTCAACCCAAATTTGGGTCTAATATTGACAAACCCAGTAATTGGGTTAATATTACATTTAAATTACATTTTTAACCCAATGTTTGGGTATGTCCATATTTGAGCCCAAATTGAGTTAAAACAACCCAGTGACTAACCCTACACCTAAACCCCTTTAGTTACCTTTTACCCAGTATTTGTTTAGGTAAGTACACTACATGTACATGTACAGTAAGTACACATACTATATAATAAAGTGCAACCATTTACTTTTATTAAAATTTTGATTTTAAGATTTTTGCAAAAATATCCATGAGTAGCAAAAAGCCTTTGTTCTAGATTCGAATCAGCTATAAATTACAAATCACATACATTTTTCCCATCTAAATGAGGTGCTTCCAGATCAGTGTATCAATGCTGATTCACCTCTGGATCTACATTAAGTGGAAAAAACAGCTGTTCTACTTTCTCATGCTGAGCACGAAAGCAAAATGTGCTAAGCGAGTACCTGGCTGAGCTGGCCACAGAGTTGCGGCGAGTTTTTATCTCGTAATAGATCTCCACGGGGGAGAGTTTTCGAGAAAACCTGTTGTCTGGACTCCCCGAGACCAGCCGGGGACATGAGGGTGACGGGCCGTCAGAGGCGTCTTCTGAAGGAGAGAGAGAGAGAGAGAGACTTGAGAGGTTGAGACAGAAGCCAACTTTCTAATTCAAAGTAATACACTACTAAAACATACTATCTACTTCTGAAAGAGTCTTTTTTTTTACTTTACAAATTGCAGACATGGCCGATTCGCATGGGATTAAGATCACAGACAAACTCCGCAATTATTACAAATTACTATAGGTCACCAGATAATACTAATCCCGTGCGAATAGGGCTTAAATTAAATTTTTTTTATCTTAAAGCTACACTGTGTGATTTTTACCCCCATCTAGTGGTGAAAAGGTATATTCCGGTTCCATTTTAACTCCTACGGTGGCCAATGTAGTCCAAGATTAACATAGCTTCCAGTTCGACCTCGTCCATGAGTGTTAACTCAAACGTAAACGCGGAAGGTGAAGCTTGAATTAACGGGTATGTCCCTCTTTGGCTAATGTACTTTCAAGATGGAGGGGCAACATGGCGACCGACATTAGAACCCCTTACCCGTATGTATTTTCAATGGCATATTATACAGTCCCTCCAGAAAAACGCGATTATGCGATCGCTGAATTCAATGCAAAATCAACCAAGGTCCGCATATTTATGCGGGGGCCGCATTTTTTCAAATACGCCGCACTTTCGCCGCATAAATTGCCGATTTCCGTACAAAATATGCGGGGTTTGCATAATTTCATAATCCTCGCATTTTCGTTGCAAAAAAAGTCACATGTATCTTAGCAGAAAGTTGAAAAATGTTGCGTTTGCTTCACACAAGAGCAGCCATTTCCCCCTGTTTCCATGGGAACGTTATGAAGTGACGCAATTATGCTACGCCAGACAGACTCACGGGACCCTCACGGAGGCGATTGACATCTCACAAATCGAACTCGTAACTGTCTGTCACACGTTCTACCGTCACATCGTTACTTAATAAACAACATAATATAAAAGAAGTAGCATCAAACAGAAATTACCCGCACACATAACACTGCAGAGAGTTCAACAGGGAGCGCGCAGCTCTTAAAGGGGCCACACCTTATTTACACTCGTTACAGTCTGAAATAAAACAAGATGAGTTCCCAGCACTTTCTATGATGTAGTATGCTTGCTTATCAAAGGAAGTAATAAGAAATGACTCTTACATTAGCCTAGTGAGAACAGGATGTTGGGGGAATCACTTTTTTTCTCTTTTTCATCAAACCGCAATTTTTGCAAGTTCCCTCAATTTTTGCAAATTCCTGCAATTTCATCGCATAAAATTGCATAAATATCCCGCATATTCCATCGCATTTTTAAAGAAAACGGGCCACGTAATCAATCAATTTTTGCCCGCAACAATCACAAAAAAAACTCCGCGTTTTTCTGGAAGGACTGAATATGGTAAATGTTATATATAAATCGCAAATTTTTTCACAAATTTTTGGAAATTACCACCACAAAATCAGTCATTTTGATCGCAAAAATCACAAAAAAAAAATCGTGAAATCCTGGTGGGACTGATTATACACTCACGAGAATACTTTATTACTTGAACGAAGCAAATATACATTAATGAGCACATATATTTTTGAAAGAACTAAGTGTTTTTAGCTAAGAATAAACTAAAAGAGTTACACGGTGTAGCGTTAAGTGTGTCTAAATAATTTTTGGGACCATACAGTGCGAATAAAGGAGGGTTGTTATGTATCGATTACAGCAAAATTCATATCTGAATATGACTCACTACAGTATATTAACTAATTTGTTTAGTCTTTATTACTATTATTGACAACTTTTTCATGTAATTTATTTATTTATTTGTACTGATGCTTTGACAATATTGTATATAAATAATTTAATCACATTTCTTAATCGAAATTGAAAACTGAGAGAGAGAAAGAGAGAGAGAGAGAGAGAGAATGTGTGAGAATCAAAAATGCCACAGGGAGAAGATTGGTTCAGTGATGTGTTAATAACAGGCTTTTTGACTCATTGATGTGAAGACTCTAATGACCCCTGCGGGACTCTTCATCCACTAAACTCATCCTGCCATTGTAATAGTGCTTCTTATCTCTCGCATTCATTATCCTGCTAATGTAAAGCTCTGATCCGTGCCATAACTCACCGGTGTCCTGATTGGTGGAATCTGACGTGGAGCTGCTCTCTGACTTCAGCGCGTTATCTGAGGATATAAACATTCACACATTACATGAAGTCACATGAACACACTGTATTGGCTCTATGCGGCTGATAATGGATGTAATATTGTCTAATGGTCATTTCATGGTCACAAGAAGAAAAAAAAAGTCAGCTAAATCTGACAAATCCTTTCTTCAAGATGTCCTCAAAGCTAAAAATGTTGATAAAATAATATTTTTCAAAAGAATAGATTTATAAAATTGCGGAGAACTTGCATTTTTAACTATTTATTATTTAAAGAGGTTTGACTCTAATGTGATCGTTATATGTAAAAGACAAAGATTCAATTGTTGCAATAAACAAACACCGAATTAAAATAATTGTTTACTTTAAAAATGCAAAAAGATTTTGGGGAGGTATGGTTAAGGGTAGTCAATAGTTAATAGTTTCATATGAAAACAATATGTGTGTTTGGCTTCATTCAGAAAGCTAGATAAATGTGTGTTTGGTCATTTCTTTACTGAACTTTCATCATCATTTTAGTAATAATGGCCGGAAACAGGCCGGTTAATCGACACTTCCTGTTGCACAACGTCTTGTGTATCTCATTTAAGGTGGACTGTTTTCCATGTTTGCACACGAGAGACAAATTTTTTGCTTCTAAATTTATACCACATACATAATCAAACTGTTCCCACGGTCCAAAGCCAGACCATCACCAGTCTGACACTAAACTGGTCTGATCCGTTGTAAACCACTCTTCGTCCTGTCTCTCACAAGCCAAGTCTGATCGGGAAATTTACCAAATTTACATGAGTTAAGCACCATATGTCAGAATAATTGAAGAGTTCAGATGCAAAAGCCTCTAAGTGCCATTTGAAATTTTCTTCTAGAATGATCATTTTTATCAAGCTTGTATATTTAAGTTCAGTGATTTCACTTAAATGGCAATGATAATTACCTATTAATTGTTATTTAAGTGAAATTACTGAACTTAAATATACAAGTTTGATAAAAATCATCATTAAAGAAGAAAATTTCAAATGGCATTTAGAGGCTTTTGCATCTGAACTCTTCAATTATTAATATGATTATTTTTAACCTTTATGATGAAACTGATCTGAGTCTTTAGTTTGATCTGTTATCTCAGCACAGTTCAATCAGTCATTAGCTCAGTCTAAACTATAATCATTACTAATCATTCCTGTATGTCAGTTCTATCACAGCTGGTTTGCTCTGTTTGATCATGGACCGAACAGAGACAAACATTATCGATTTGTCAATTAGTTGAGCAGCTAGTATAAAGAATCAATTTGTATGTGTTTACAGGGTTTAATGGACAAAAAATTATCATGACATGCTATAGTTTAGTTAAAAAAAAATAAAAACATTTTTCATTATATATACAGTCACCTCAAAGAAAGTATTTGGATACTTCGTTTTAATTAATTACATTGTTTAAATGTGGTTTAAATGTCTAGATCATTGTAGGCAAAGTTTGGGATCAAAACTGACAGTAAAGACATTTATAATATTACAAAAATATTTCAAATGAATGCTGTTTTTTGTAAATTTCTGTTAAAAAAAAATTATGGTTTCGAAAAAAAATATTAAGCAGCACAACTGTTTTCAACATTGATAATAATCAGAAATGTCCAGAATGATTTCTAAAGGATCGTGTAACTGGAAAATTCAGCTTTGCTTTACAGTATATTATATATACTACAATATATTATAATAGAAAACACTTATTTTAATTTGTAATGATATTTCACAATATTATTGTTTTTACTATATTTTTGATTACATAAATGCAACCTTAGTGAGCAGAAGAAACATTAAAACATCTTTCTGTATATACACGAGTAAAAAATACAACATTTCAGGCATGAAATGGTGTTTATTTCCTCTGAATACCGCACCTGTATGGCATCCTCTGTGAACGGTTCGTTTGCTGTGTGAAGGATGCTGCTCTGAATCGACGTGCCTGCGGAGGGCGCCGCTGAACAGAGTTTTCTTTGTCTTGCGCTGAGAGGCGTCCTCGTCCTAAACCAGCACAAACATTTAGACACTTTTTGATGTTTATCCATCACGTATCCAATATCACATAAGTGGCCACCCATATCATCTCAAATCCACAAACCTCATTTTTGGTGTTTTGTTTGGAACTGCTGCGGGGCAGACCAGCCCTGCGCCGCACATGAGGGACTTTCTCTCCGGTTTCCAGAGGATATTCATGAGGAACTTCACCTGTCATTTCCTACAAAATGCATGATGAGCAAACATGAACAAGAAGACTTAAACTGTTTCATTATTAATTTTTAGTTTTTCAAAAATTGAAGAATGATTGGAACTTTGGCACCATTGACTTCCATAGTATTTGTTTCTTTTCTACTATGGAAGTCAATGGTGCCAAACAACTGTTTTGTTCCAATCGTTCTTCAAGATATCTTCCTTTGTGTTCATCAGAAGAAAGAAACTCATACAGGTTTGCAACAACTTGAGAGTAAGTAAATGATGACAGAATTTTCATTTTTGGGTGGAGTATCCCTTTAATTACATTCAAACTTGAACGTCAATTCTGCATCTTGTTGGTTCCCTCAAATCAAATTAAATTCAGGAATGTAATTGGACTTTAATGTGTGGCTGATGAGACACTGACCGCCTCCTGCAGACACACACGTTTGAGTTCTGCTAATCGAGTGTTGAGCAGCGACTGCAGACTTCTCCTCCGCTCCTGTAGCTCCACCATCCGCTCCGCATGCTGCTTACTGTCCTGCAGCTCTGCAAACACACACACACACACACACATCAAGTTAACTCAGATTGAGTCTTTTTTATTGTTTTACACCAGCGTTTGAAAGTTTGGGGTGGGAATGATTTTTATGTTTTTGAAAGAAGTCTTTTTTGCTCACCAAAGCTGCATTTATTTGATCAAAAATACAGTAAAACTGTAATATTGTGAAATATCATTAAAATTATAAAGAACCTTCTATAATATTGAAATAATATTTATTATATATATATATATATATATATATATATATATATATAATATTTTGAAATGTATTTTTTTATTTTTTTCAGGATTCTTTGATGACCAGAAAGTTCAAAAGAACAACATTTTGATGTAAATGATGTAAATTTGATGTAAATGTATTTACAGTCACTTTTGATCAATTTAATGCATCCTTGTTGAATAAAAGTATTAATTTATTTTTTTTTAATTGGTGTAAAGGTTATTTTTAAAACTATATTTGAAATTATATATATATACAGTATATATATATATACACACACACACACATATATATACACATATATACACACACACACATATATATATATATATATATATATATATATGTTCCTAAATTTTTCCCTAGTTAGGAAATTCTTGATTTTTTTTTTAAATGTAATTTCATAGGCAAGAATAGTAATATTTTTTTTTAACACTACATAGTTCAAGTAGTTCTTAAATCTTAAATAGTTTAAATCCTAATCAGTTATCAAGAATAACTGGGAAAGACATTGAAAAGCACTGGTCAAAAAGTGTGATTAAGGGTTACTGGTAACCTGTGCACCATTAACCTTCCCAAATTGGCCACTTTTGTCCTTTTTTACTTGTTAAATAAGATTTAAAGGTGAAGCATGTCATTTCTTGGCACAAAACATTAACGGTAATAAGATTTAGACTCATTATGAAGATCAGCTCTTTGTGAGGATATTTGGTTGCCACAATAACAGACAAAAACAAAACACACACACACACACCCGTCAGACAAACAACTTACAAAGTAAAATTCTTAGAAAGACAGCAAACAAACACACTCAGGCACATGGAGGCACTCACCAGGGCCTGTTATCAGGTGACTTTTGACCTCCATGTCATACGTCTTTTGCATCACCTCACTGCCTCCTGATTGTTAGTTTACCTACAGAGAGACAAGAAAACAAACCACACATTACAATGGCAGAAGACTTAGCTGGATTCTACTCGAATCAGACAAGCGTGTAAATAGCTCGCACGTTTCTTACCTTCTCACGGAGATTGGGACTTGTGGCCATGAAGCAGAAGCTGCTGGGTGTTGCTGCAGTACTGAGACCGGCCTGAGGGGGGAGCCACTGCGCTAACGCACGACGCTTCACGAACTTTATGCCCTGAAACACAAAACAAACCATATGAGACACTGGAGACGCCCCACACATAAGAGCTCTCTGAGCCCGACTGAGAGACGGCTTTGAAGACAGACTATCAGATCAATCGCTTATATAACAGGCGAGGTTTAGCAGATGTGCCTGAAATGGATAGCAACTCAGATATGAGTATCTTTCACATGAGAACAATCGGAGAAAGAGTCTCTCAAACAACGAGAAACAATTGAGATATTAAAGAGATTTTCAAGGTTTATTAGCTGTCTATAATAAGCCTGCCATTGTATATTATTATGAATATTGTTGGCTTTTTGGTGAATTGCTTTTTCCACTTTGGATAAAAGCGTCTGCTAATACATAAATATTAATCATTGGAGGGAAACCTAAGATTTTATAGCTTTCTCTGGTGCACAAACGAAAAGATATGAGATGTTTTTAGAGCTTTTAGTACATTGTTGTTGTTGTTAACTAAAACTAACCTACTATTAAAAATCATTTTCATTAATTGAAATACATAGCAGTGTTATTTTAGTAGTATTCAAATCTTTTATAGTATTTTTTATTTTGAATTAATACAATTATTTATTTAGAATAAATACACATTTATTTATATTTATGTTAACAAAATAAATTATATATTTTAGAGAAATGTATAAACTTAAAAACTAGAAATGGCAACTTAAAATAAAATAAGCTAAACAAAAAGTACAATTAAATTAAATAAAAATAAAAATAATAAAATGACAAAAGCATTAGCAAAATTACAAAAAAAATTTTTTATCATAAATAAATAAAGTTAATTCAAGATATTAATAAATACTATACTATAAAATTATACAAAAAACACTCCTTCAATAGTACAAATTAGGTCAATTTGAGATTTTATATTTTTTTATTTGCACTTTCAGGATGGTTTAGTTGGTCCAAGTCACATTCACATCTGATTTTTCCCCCCTTCAAATTCACATGGAATTGCCTGTGGGAACTCCGGACAGGAAGTGGACTGTGGTGTACAGGAAGTGGCTCGTGAGCCAGGAAACCCGTGCGGGAAACAGAAATGGGAGGCTCAGACTAACCTATAAAAACAATACGGGCAGAAATCCTCACGCACAAAAACACTCTCAACAGGGCAAGAGTCATTTCCTAGGATCAGCCGTAAACAAGGAGCACAATGAGGAGAAAGGTCGAAAAAACCTCAAAAACTGCATCTCACGCCGTGTCCTGTCGGCAACCTAAATAAACGTCAAGAAACCCAAATGTTTTCGGCTTTAACGCCCAGTGGTGATCTATTCTTCACAATGCAGTTTTTCAAGCACAACCATCAGGAAGTAGTTATTATCTCGGCTGCAGGAGATGGGCGGCTCTGTCATTGAGAGCGCATGAATGATGGGTGTCTCTGAAAAATGTAAAAGGTTATAATTATAAAGACGGATCAATAGAGTCAGAAATAACTTGGAGAAAATGGTAGCAGATGAGTGAAGCACACGTCGTAATTAAAAAAAACAATAGAACAGTGCAGTTATTGTGTGTCGTCATGACCTAATCGTGCCCGTCACACACACTCGAGGGTCAAGGGAGGACAAATAAAAGCGAGAGGGCCGATAAACGTAACACAAATATGTGCATGTTGCTAGAGCAAACACAACGTCTTTGCCTGTCTCGGTTTGCCTAGTGTTGGGTTTCAGCTAATGGAGTCACGCTGTTGATAAGATCCCTGATCCTGCTGGTGCCCTGCATTGAGGAGATGTTGAACGACTCGAGTCTTCCAGCAACGTTTGCCAGCTTTCACTGTAGCGCTCACCTAATGGCCAAATGTTTTGATGAAACCTTTTTCACAATATTTGTCCATTCCAAGTTATTTCTCATAACAGCAGCATATGTTGATCTCATTTCCCTATTGAAAGAGGCCATGTTTTTAAAGTCTACATTTTGATTTTGGGCTCTGGTAAAAAAAAAAATTTGTTTTGAATGTTCAAAAACTCATATTTTTTCCCATATTCTCCATTGTTGCAGCACCTCATTTCCCAGTCTGTCAGTAATAGTATGATTAGTTCCTGTCTTATGAAGTCCCTCCTTCCGAAAAACACAATCTGCTCTGATTGGTCGGCTGGACCAGTGTAGTGTGATTGGTCCACCGCTTTGAGCGCATTTCAGAAATGTCACGCCACTTACTTTTAGTTTCAACACACTTTCTGACGCAACTTAACTAGGCCTCGATCCTTTTATTTTGTGTATGCCTTGAGCGGGAACTATTTACTTGAGGAATATTGTGACGTGTTCGTTCCCGGAAGAAAACTCAAAACTCTTTAATATCTCATAAACATTACCAGATTTATGAGATGTTAAAGAGATCTCCAAAAGTCCATTCGTCAATGAGAATCAAATGAGATATTAAAGAGATTTCCAAAAGTCATATGTAGAGTGTTAAAGGGACATCTCTGGAAAGATGAATGTGTATTTAAAATGGGTCATTTATGTTGAAGAAATGTTTAATTATTTTTGAATTTGGAGCTTTCTAGACTGAGAAGACAGAAAATGTATTTTTGGCTTATGTGGATGAAAGACAACAACTCCCAGAATGCACTTGCTTCGCTGCCCTAGGAGGCCACGCCTACCGGTAACAGAGCGCAGTAGTTAAACAACAAGTCTAGGCTAATAGTGAGTCTCCGTGATGAATCTGCCCGAACATGTGTTTCCAGATCGTCCAAAATGTCTGGGATTCGGCATTTGTGTTCTACAGTCGCCATTCATTATGTTCACTGTGGCGAGCGGGACGAGGCGTAACACTACATTCAGATTCACCAATCGGAATGAATTCAGTTAGATTGAAACAAAAAGTGTGCATGTAAACAATGAATGGCGACTGCAGAAAGCAAAAGCTGAATCCAAGACATCGAAGTGCCAGACATGTCCAGAGAAAAGAGGATGGTAGCCCCTACTACTCAGCTTTCTCCACAGAACAAGAGCCTGCTAGCTTAGCTTCCAAAAAAAGATGGCCGACACTATGTGTTCATTCTGTGAGTGAGATCCTCCCTCAATGGGTGTGTTGAGAACATACGGGACAGACCCTACTATTTAGCCTCTGGCCAAAGAAATCCTCTGATGATGCAAAGTAATGATTTTCCAGACAAAAAATACATAAATCTCTCATCTCAGAGGGATATGAGGGTGGAAAGCATGATAATTCGAAAATACTACTAATACAAAGCTTAATGCTAAATCCTGAAGTATCCCTTTAAGGGCACCCTACCAACCCACCAAACACCCTTGAATCCGTCTTGCATCATAGCAAGACAACCAAACACCACTCACATTGTCTTTTAAAAATATAACAATCTAGGATAAATTCAGATTTTGCAAACCAGCATTCATTTAGGGACTATAAATATGCACTAGACAAGCTGTGCATGTGTTTGTGTGCAAGTGTGTGATTCACCAAATGTCATGACAAATGTTCTGCGGTCCTCGCAAGGTTTGCCAGCATTCCACTCTCTCATGTCGGAGCCTGTATTATCACTTCTGTTCAGATGTTCATGAAAGCACAATCTGTCCATTTTTTAGCCTTCCCGCATTCATTCCTCTAACCATCTCTCTTTTTTTCCTCTGTAAACGTGTTGCCTTATCCTTAACATGTAAAGGGACCATATTGTATGATTTTTAGGCACTTGATAGCATTTTTTCCTCAGAAGATTTTCCCCAAATTTATATCTTTAATTCTATCTCATATGTATACACACACACACACATATATAAATTACCAGTCAAAAAGTGTAGAAGACATTTTTAAAGTTTAGAAAGAAGTCTCATATGCTCACCAAGACAGCATTTATTTGATCAACAATATAGTAATGTATTTTTAAAAATAATTATTTACTTATTTCACTATTTATTTATGTGATAAACATGTGAGCGTATACAGTCATGTGAAAAAGAAAGTATACTCTTTGAATTTTTGGTTTTACGTATTTGTCGTATTAGAGATATTACGTAAAAAATCTGGTCCATAGCAGGTCTTAAAATTAGCTAAATACAGCCTCAGATGAACAACAACACATGACATATTACACTGTCATTATTTATTTAACAAAAATAAAGACAAAATGGAGACGCCATGGGTGACAAACGGAGTACACCCTGATTTAATTGCTCGTAGAAACACCTTTAGCAATCGTTTTCTATTTGACTTCATCAGTCGCTCACATCATTGTGGAGGAATTTTGGCCTGTTCTTCTTGTTTATCGAGGTTTGAGAACATTTGTTTATGCACAGCTGTTAACAGTCTTGTCTTTAATTGGGTCAGTACAATCTTGATTCGTTTCTTTTTCAGCCATTCTGGTGTAGATTTGCTGGTGTTCTTTTTTGGGATCATCATTGGGTTGGGTCTTTGGGATAGCATGCTCCAATTTCGGACAAGCTTTAGCTGTCGGACATATGGCCTCATATGACTCTAGAGTACTTTAGTATACAGAGGAGTTCATGAGATCCCTTGGTCCTGTAGCTGCAAAACAATCCCAAAACATCCATCCCCCCTCCATCAGCGTGATGGACAGCTATGAGGTCTTTGTGCTGATATGATGTGTTTGGTTTTTTGTCCATTATGGCCAAATATCTCCACTTTGGTCTCGTCTGTCCAAAAGACATCGTTCCGAAAGTCTTGCAGTTTGCACGTTTGGAGGCTTTCTCCTGACAGCCCTTCTAAACAAGCCATACTTGATCAGTTATTGAACTGCCATTGACTTTAACATTTAGGGCCTGTAGAGTCTCAGATGTACTTCTTGTTTTGCAGTTTCTCTGAGCAGTGCACAGTCTGACCTTGGGGACGTCCACTCCTGGGAAGACTGGCGACTGTCTTGAATGTTTTCCACTTGTGAATAATCTTCTCTACTGTAGAATAATTGAATAATGTAGAATAACTTCAGAATGTTTGCAAATGGCCTTAACCTTACCAGATTGATGGCAGCAACAATTGCTTCTCTAAGATCATTGCTGACGTCTTCCCTCCTTGGCATTGTGTTAACACACATCTGAATGATTAGCAGCACCTGTCTGCTACATAATTGCTAAAAAGAAAGGGTGTAGGCTACTTAGTTTGTCACACATGACTTCTCAATTTTGGCCTAGTTTTTGCTAAATAAATAATGACACACTGTAGTATATCATGTGTTGTTGTTCATCTGAGGTTGTTTTACCTTGAAGACCTGCTATGGACCAGATGATTTTTTTTTTATGTCCTGATTTAAAGAGGGTGTACTACTTTCTTTTTCACTTGACTATCTATCCATCCATCCATCCATCCATCCATCCATCCATCCATCCATCCATCCATCCATCTATATATGTTAATGAATAATGGTTGTGCCATGATAAGCTGTAACAGACATCATTCTTTCGACTTCCCCCTCTTTTTCCTTTGTCTCTCATCCTTACAATCATGACCTTGATGTTTCACATAACATCAACAATTTCAAACTGAAACAGAATGGCAATTTTTTTCTCAGGACTGCAGAATTGTCTCCTCTGGGAACACAGTCTACTGAATCTTTCCTTCTTGCAGAAAGCGCTGAAGTTGGTGGTCAGCAGGTTTTTTTGCTCCCTGGACTCTCTGCGACCTCTCTGATCTCATCTGACAGACGCGTTCTCTACTGTTCCGTGCCTTCGTTAATTAATCTCACGCTAACGAGGAAGTGTGGACACCGCTGCGTTTCCACATCACCGGACAGCACCGAAACCCTCTTGCTTTCTTCACTGCAAAACTAAATGTGGACAACTCGAAAGACAACTACACTCAGTCAAAACAGGTTTTTCTAAACCAGAAAATCATAGAAACTTGGGGATTGGCTCTTTTAGGCCATTGATCAACTACCCAGGAACCACTCAGAAAGCCCTAGCAACATGCTAAAAAAAAAGACTCCAAACTCCCTAGCAACCCCTGGCTACAAACTACAACACCCTAATATGGTGGAAGTGAGATTTGCATGGACAAACATCACTCAAATGTTCTGCAAAAAAACATAAAGATTCATTTATATTTATCTACATCTTAAAATGTCATTTTCTACATGTAGAATTAAAGAAAGTGAGAGCACCAAAATCTGGCAGTCCTAACTTATTCAGATAATGGTGCTAAACAGATGCATGTGTGGCTTTGCTCTTCCACATGAAGGTCAATGGGGACCAAATGGCATCAGCTGAAGTATCTGCATGTCCTGACACCTTAAGAGTAAAGGTCTAAATGGTGTCTATTGCTCATCAAGACATAGCTCTGACCAAAATAAAAACAAACCAACAAAAGAGAACGGACTAACACATTCCTAGACATTTAGAGGTTTCCACCGCAGACAGTATTTCCCAAGATCCAAAATTATCAACATTTCTCTTTTGAGTAAGACAGAGTTGGTTTGGTAAACCAACCAAGTATGTTATTTTTGTTCAAGCAACATGCAACTTAATGGTGAAGTATGTTGTTTTTACATCTCTAGTGGCACCAAATGGAACTGCACACATAATGATTGTTTTAAATATATATAACTAATTATAATTTAAAAAGACATATATTTAATAATTTTTTTGACTTCCTTTTTTGTCAAGACAAACTTTAAGTTGGCTTGTGAAAGTTTGGACCAGAAAGTTTGATGAAAGTTTAAATTAGTTTGAATTTTAAAGTAGTTTGAAGTTTAAATTAGTTTAAAGTAGCTTAAATTTTAAAAGTATAGTTTGAAGTAATTCAAAGTTGCTACAGTGTTTCTAGTGGGTTGCTAAGGTGTTTTAGGTGTTTCTAGGTGGTTGCTATGCGGTTATTAAAGTTTTTGGGTGGTTGCTAAGGTATTTTGCTTGGTTGCTAGGCGGTTGCTAAGGTATGATGGGTGGTTGCTAGGGTGTTCTGATTAGTTGTTAGGCGGTTGCTAGGGTGTTATAAGGTATTTTGGGTGGATGCTAGGATGTTCTGGGTGGTTGTTAGGGTGTTCTAATGTATTTTTGGTGGTTGCTAGGCGGTTGCTAAGGTATTTTGGGTGGTTGCTCAGGTGTTCTAATGTATTTTGGATGGTTGCGATGGTGTTCTAAGGTGTTTTGGGTGGTTGCTAGGCTGTTCTGGGTGGTTGCTAAGGTGTTCTAATGTATTTTGGTCGGTTGCTATGGTGTTGCTAGGGTGTTCTAAGGTATTTTGGGCGGTATTTTAAAACTCATATTTTATATCTATATAGTCATTTGAAGTCAAAAATGTATAAAACATTTTTTTAATTATCATGTTATGTATTAACATAACTTCAGCTATAAGCAGTACAAAACCAATCAAATTCCAGTTAGCTCTCTACTGATTTGATCTGTTGTATAAATCATCACTGTAGAATCATTTTTTCTCTTTGGTTTTATATTCCAGGACATGTGGTATGTATGCAGTAAACTGTTGCCACTTTGGCCTGACCGCATGTTTCTATGTTTAATTGCCAGCAAGTCTCTCCAAGACCAAATTCACAGCGCTAGTAGTGACCACATTTTGCCTTGAGAGCCTTGGAGTTTCCTCCATAATACACACGAAAGTGCAGTGAAAAGAAAGCAAACCAACTTCCGAATCCCATGAGGCTTGTGGTCATTTGTCTCAGTTTTCCTCAAGCATGAATCAGGTCTTGGCCTTTATGTGCAGGTCAGGTGATGCCAGTGAACCTTCCGGTCATGCTGAACCTTTGGCCCAGTTTATAAAGGAAACATGGGCCGTTGAACGTTTACTGAGCGTTTACATCACGCACCATGCGGCTACATCTGCTGAGCTTCCTGGTCATGTACAACTCAGCCAGTCAGAGGGCTCTCCCAGGGGTCTCCAAAGGAAACAGTTGGTTCACACCTTGATGCTCTTTGCTTCTCACCACACCAGCACCTTGATGAGATCCCATATCCTTCTCTTCCTCACCACTCTGAAAAATCTGTTGTGCCTCCACCCCCATCCGTCTCCTCTCAGCAGGCGGAGCAAAGGCCACATTTCCTCTGACTGGCAGCAACAACAGCTCCGGCTGAGCGGAGTCAGGACGGCTGCAGACAGCAGATGGACTCAACATATGAACCAGCACCCCCCATTTCACAATCTCCATCAGAACCTAAAGCAAAGATCACGCATTACAAAACAGGAATGTTGGTGGAGTGATAGAAGCTGACAATATTTTGAGACATTTCACGGGTCAATTCTTCTGCAGCCGGGCATTGCAATAGTCCTCTTGGATGGCGATTTCATAATGAAGATTATACATACATTTTGGGACACGTTCAAGACATTTATCCCCTTGACGCCTGAATTCATTTACAATTAAATAAAAAAAAAACAGGCATTGGGGGAATCTCGCCTGCAGACTGAATGGAAGAGGTTTGATGCAAATTCGCGACAGTCGGCGTTAAGGGGTTAAAATGTACCAAAAGATTTCTATGTCAAGTAAAAGCTGTTCTTTTGAACTTTCTATGCATCAAAGAATCCTAAAAATAATTATTTCAGTTTCCACAATAATATTAATCACAATTTTGATTTTTTTTTTCCTGTGGTGCAAAATTTCCAGCAGTCTTCCTCAGATGATCCTTCAGAAATCATTCTAATATGCTGATTTTTTAACTATACAAATGTCGACTACAATTCAGATTTTCCGTCAGTGTTTTCTCCCTATTTACGATTCTTTGCAGCCTTTAGCCGCTGCCTACGAAGCACTGTATCCTTCGCTGGAAACCGAAAATAAAATAAAAAGCTACTCAAATGCCTTGATTTAACTAAGGCCTGACCTCTGTGAATCCAGGCCTTTGAATTCTTGCACATGGGAACAATGTAAAAGTTTTCCAAGAAGTATTTCCTACTAAAGCAAGGCAGTATTTTGGCGCTTTTTCACACAGTACCAGCTCGACTCGGCTCGCCTTTGTTTGGTTTTCCACTGTGTAAAAGTTGTACCTGTACCCGTTTTCGGGTATTTTTTTTTTTTTGTATCACCTCCGGCGAGGTTCTGCGCGAGCTAAGGCGATACTAAAATGTGACATAAAAACAATGCCGACTGCTGATTGGTCAGAGAGAATCGTCACCATTCAGTGCGTCATCATTGCGCGCGCCAGATGGAGTATCCAGAAAATCCCCGCCATTTTTAAATAGCTTGGCCAGAGATAATTACTAAATTTACTACTGTTATTATGGCAACTCGGAAGAATACGCCGTGGTCAAACGAGGAGGTGCAGACTTTCGTTTGATTGGTTGCCGAAGAGAGGATCCAGCGAGAGCTTGATGGGGCAACGAGGAATGAAAGGCGTCGTGTTGCTATGACAACAGGGTACTATTAATGGCGGTACTGTCTGCAATGGAAAAGGGTGCAAAAAGCGAGCCGAGGCGAGTTGAGTCGAGCTGGTACTGGTAATGGAAAAGCGCCATTAGACTCTGGTAAGTGTATTAGAGCCCGACCGATAAAGGATTTTGAAGGCCGATACCAATACATAGTGTTGTCAAAAAACTCGGTACTTCGGTACCAAGTCGGTACTAAAAAAAAAAAAATGTTACGGTACCAGCTTTTCTAGGTACCGAATACCAGGTTAATCCAGTTCTAGACGCGCTGTCTGAAAGGTCCTCTTCGTAACGCTGATATGGCTGTCTCTCTGAATCCACTTGTTGACACGAAAGGAGGAAAGAGCCACATATGGAAATATTTTGGATTAGGCTAATGTCACGTTGCCATAAGAGGCCGATTACATGCAAATTCGCAATTTCAAATATAGGCGCGAGGCAAGCGCGCTCATAATAAAAACTCGTTGCATAGCAACGACAGACGCCGCGTGAGAGCAAGCGCTTTGGAAAGAATAAGCACGCGCAAAAATATAATAAAAAACACGCGCGATATGTGAACGGCCTCTAAAGTGCTTTCGGGGTAGTTTTACGAGTACATGAGCACAGTATCCACCCGACACCAGAGTACTACTGGTATTAGTATCGATGCATCCCTATTTATGTCATTTAATGTCAGTGCTAGTTCTAGGCGTATTCTTGCCTTTATAACTCAGCAGTTTTAAAAAACCTTTTCAAAATTAAATATGAATGCAGTTTTAGATTAAATAAAAGTACAGTCAAATCAAATAAAACATGTTTTTTCTCCTGTAGCCTATAGTTTGCTAATGCTACAATAAGATACCATTTATCAACATTAGCTACTTCACATCAACACATTGAGTGAACAATATATTTTTACAACATTAATTAATGTTTGTAAATGTTATTTAATAGAAACACTTGATTGTTCATGTTTGTTCACTTCATTCATTGTGCATTAAATAAATGTTAACGGATTAGAACTTTACAAACAACTTTAAAAATGTGTTAGTGTATACTATTGTTTATTTTAGGTCATTTTATCTAATTTTTTTCTAAAGTGTTTATAATGCAAATGTACAGTTTCCATACTTTTAACCGTGATAAACACTTGGTACCGAAATTGGTACCGAGAACCGTGAATTTTTACTGATATTGGTACCGAATACTGAAATTTTGGTACCGTGACAACACTACCAATACATATATTTGTTGGTTTTAAAATCCGATATATCGGCCGATATTATTTTTTTTTTTTTTTTTTTTATTTCAGAAACGCACAACAAAATATTGAGTTAAGATAACTGATGGGGATGTTCTTTTAATAGTTATTAAAGCAATGTATGTCTCGTGACCAACTCACAATGAACACACTTCACCGATTATCTCACTCAC
This sequence comes from Pimephales promelas, assembly GCF_016745375.1. The sequence goes on along the minus strand of NW_024121099.1, from coordinate 12,806,582 downwards.
GGATAACTGGTTCTCTCTGCCAAACTCTGGCTGGATCAGCAGGTTACAGGATGTGTGGCGCGTTATACACGAGTGTTGCCAACAGGGACGGTGTAGAGTGCCCTTTGGTGGACAAACTATACAACTCCAACACTCATGACATGGTTGAAGCGTGATTCGTTCCTTTTTATTTTATTTTTGAAATATTAATTTATCGGCCATTATAACTGCCGATACCGATGTTTTAGAAAATGCCTAATATCGGCCGATAATATCAGTCTGCCGATATATCGGTCTGGCTCCAAAATATGTATCTATAGCAGACTGGTGGGACTGGCCTTGGGCGGCATCCTGCCCAGTGCATTATGGGGTCAATTTGGCAAAAGGGAATTCATCACCTTTTTTCAGATAGCACCGATTTCAAAACATTTTCACCCTTCTACCGCATAGGCAGGCAAGTTTTACTGAAAGCCCTTTAAGAGATGTGCACACAAATATACTGTATGGTTAAAACAGAACACAATGCTTATCAGAAGATGCACACGTTGCCTCTGCATGTTTATCAACATAAACAGAAATGATAAGTGAAGCATGTTGAACATGCAGAAATGGTGTGAGCGTGCCCAATTTAGTGTGAAGGTGCGCTGGCACAATCAGGATCAGCTGCATTCATGCTCAAGGGTCATGTTTGGTCATGATGCTGGTTTCATCATACTGCCGGATCAGCAAAGTCGAAACATCCAAAAATGTAGGCTATTCCTTTCCACTAGCACGGTTAGTCCTCACTGTCCACACAGACCACCAATGCAAACTAAGCAACGAGTGATTGCATAACAACTATGAGCTCATTACCTTATGACCTTGCACATTTGCAATAATAATGTTTAAAAGTTTGGGGTCAGTATGATTTTTTAAAAAGAAATTAATTTTATTCAGCAAGGATGCATTATAATAATCAAAAGTGATAATACAAATATTAATAATGTTATTAAAAAAACTATTTCAAATGAATTTCATTCTTTTTAACTTTATATTCATCAAAGACTGCAATTTCTCATAACACGAGAAACGTTTCTTGAACAGCAAATCAGCATATCAGAATGATTTCTGAAGGATCATGTGACTGGAGTAATTGTTCTAATTGTTTTAAAATGTATTCAAATAGAAAACTGTTATAAGATTTCACCATCTTGCTTTTGGCATAAAAGGTTTCTTTAAAAAAAACATCCAAAAAATCACATTGAACACAAACGTTTGCAGAAGTCTTAAAGGTACAGTAGCAAGCCTGGTTTTAATGTTTTAATGATCATAAAGAGGCTGATAAAGGGTAAAAAAAATAACTAAATCATCATAGTTTTGAGGGAAACAAATCTTTATTAACATTCTAAAAATGCAACAACAACAAAAAGAAGTCAATGACTGTTTTAAAATAATTCATAATAAGGGAAAGAATAATAGTGTGTGTACCATTAGCTAATTTAATCATTTTACATTTAGCAAACATCTATTAAGTAACCGTGATTCATGCTGGTTGCCTCAAGAAAAGAAAATACTTAACATGATGGCACACAGTCATCCTGGCTTCACTTTCCTGATTTTAATCCATGCTGAACACGTTTTTCCAGCTTGCTTGTAAAAAACAACAAACAACAAGTGCACCATCACAATCCCCCACAACCTAATCATGGTCCTATTGTTAGGGCACGGGCGATAAGTGACGCTTTAATCTCACATCCAAAGACCTCTATGCACATAAAACTCTTTCAAGTCAGATGATGGGTAGGAAATGCAGTCCCATGGGGAACAGACCGCAATAACTACCTGTACATCTGGAAGACACATGTTGCACAAACATTCGTCTAAGGGCATCTACAACATCCATCTACTGCTGGGCGGCACACATAAAGCCCTGCCTCTGAGATCTGGTCCACATTGAACCAGAGCCAAAGCATCGTATTAAATAAGCATTCTAGGTAACAACACAAGGAAGACGCCTTCAGAGCACGATTCTGGCAGCACTGGTGAGCACTACACTGCTGAAGCACATAAAGACCACACAGGGATTGAGAAATCTATCCGGACCATAGTCTCACAATAGTCTAATAACGCTCAGAATCTGAACACTGTGTGTGCAGCAACATTTCTTTTCTGGGCTCCTGATGCTTGAAGAAAATTTACAGCTTTCTTTGATGTCTTTGAACTCGGTAGTGAAAATCTGAGCAATGAATCAATAGAGCAGAGCGCATTAAAAAGGATGACAACTACTTCAGAAACAAGTACACAAGAAAAGCAGCAAAAATGTTGGGGGTTTTTATTGTTAAAGTCGGCATGAAATCAAATTTGACAAATCTTCTTTTTATATGTAATATTTAGGGTTGGGTATCGTTTGAATTTGAACAATTCTGATTCCGATTCCGATTCCTTGTTTCGATTCCGGTTCCTAACGATTCTCGATTCCGATTCTTTTAAGAGGCAGGGTCAAAAAAGTTTAGCTAACCTTGCTAACCAATGGCCTTTCTGAAAGAAATAATCCTTTCTGAAGGAAATACTCCTTCTGTAAAAATACTCCTTTTGTCACAAATTTTGCATTTTGCCGAGATTTCGTTATTTTTAGAAAAGTGAAGCCACACTTTGGATCGCCAACGTAAGGTACTCATGTTCGACTCGCGTGGTTATGCCAACACTTCTTCGGTGGTGTTGTTCAGCTGTTTCTTCTTCCGCTCGGCGGACTGTAAATATCGAAACTAGGAATCGAAATTTTAACTTTTGAACGATTCCGGGAAAAACGAAAAGTTAGTCTCGGTTCCAATCGATACTTGATTCTCGATACCCAACCCTAGTAATATTGTAGTGTTTATTATAAATGATTTATCCGTGCATTTCATTATTTTTTTTAAATTCATGTACCCTTGAAATCTTTAATCAAATAAAGCTTCCCTCCCCCTTCGAAATGACCTCTCTCTCTTTTGGTCACGTGAAATGGCAAAAGGGTGCGGCCAGATCCGATCGGTGCACCACCTCTCAGAGAATCGCATTCAAATTGTTTGCAACGCCCAACCTCCAACGATCCAATCAATTCCCCAAGGATGAAATCAAGCCCTGCCCTACATTTTTTCTAATTTCAGAAGCCGTTTCACTTGGATATACGGCACGACAAGGAAAAAATGACAATCTCAACTTCCGTTTCACGCCGACTTTAAATAGAAATAAAGTCAAAATTTAAAGAATTATTTTTAGGTTTTGGCAAGAGAATGTAATTGACTGCACAAAAATTGGTCGCTAAAGTGTTCTAAACAGGGTAATAATTAATTATTAATGAGGTCATGGATTGCTTTATTTTATAATGTTAACCTCCTGTCACTTGCAACCTAAATTTACTTCACTATATTACTATTAAATCCTAATCTAGTCATGACAAATTATATATCGAGACAAGACAAGAGTGCGCCTCAAAAAAATCAACGTCATTACAAGAGTTTCTGACCTTTGTCACAAAAAGTCGACGTACACACTTTTAAGAATTGAAACTTTGGTTTTTAGTGCTAAAAGTTCATAATAAAACATAATTAGTATTTGCCAATAAAAAAGATAAAATTGTATTTTAAAAAGTAAGGTAAGAAGTCCTCTAAAAAGTATAATATATTATATTATATCACATATTTTAGTAGTTATCATAAATTAGGTATCATTTGAAAGCTTACGAACTCAGAAAAACGTTTTGAAATTGAATAGTTACCATAGAAACAGTATTTTTTATTAGGCCCCTCCCATTTTGGGCATCATCTTTCATAATTTATTATCAAAGCCTTTAATCTTGACAAAACACATATTGTCAGAAAGGTCTGAGTCTTGAGGTTCCATATTTAGTGACAGAAGTGATATTTGGATAGAAATGTATTAATTTGTTATGGTAGTATGCATACAATTAAATGGCAACGTCATTAATCGGCTGTCGGTGAACATGTCAAACTAACATTCAAAGTCTTCAGATTTTTAGCTTAGGATCAGAGAATTCTTTTAGGATTTGCAAAATTTGTCTCAGACGGCCAAATTACGGCCAAAATCGCTGGCTTAACAACAAATGAGGAGTTGGGGTTAATGGTTTAACAAACCCCGAGGACTAGTAAGTGGCAAGTATCATTTGCCAAGGCTTCTTGAAATATTTAAATAAAATGTTTATTTAAAAGGAAATTACAGAAACAAAACGAGAAGTGCAGATGTATCCAGAAGGAGAGAAATTAAAGGGCATTGAAAACACGAGATAATTATGAGCGGATTAGACCTCAAAGAGAAACACATGGGCTTTAAAGAGACTGGGCTCATTTAAGCAGCTGGAATCATACGGATGCAAATTGGAAACTCATTTGAATATACAAAGCCAATGGGAAGGATTTTGTTTATCCGTGTGTGTGTGTGTGTGTGTGTTTGCATGAGTGTGATTGTGTGTGTGAAGGTGATCTCATTCCTTTTCAGATCAATGTTCCACTTCTGACAACTTATAACTGGTTTACACTCATTTCCTCCACTGTAAGTTTCTGAAGTTATGAAAAGATTCAGATTCTGATGTCGAGTCGGTTAATTGTGCACTCTGAGATCATTCTGGGTTGGGCTGGACTGCAGGCGTCAGCTCTTTTGTGCGCTGTACGCCTCACTGCTAAAAGTCACTCCACCCGCCAAAGACAAAACTCACAGAACTCAAAATTTTAATTGAGGTTTTTTTTTTTTTGAACGGGTGCAAAGGTGGAAACCGCCCTGTCCAGAAGTGCTGCTGACAGATAAACAGCTGAAAATGAATGAGCAGGCCTTTTTTTCCAATGTTAAAATATGCAGAGATAACTATTAGTACCCCATTTGTAAGATGATTTAGTTTAAGGGAAGGATTTTCTGTTTGTCCAACTATGCGGTATGGAGGACATTTTTCTTTATTATAACTCAGATTATATTTGTCTGAAAGAAGAATGTCATATACCCCTCAGATGGCTTCAGGTTGAGTAAATCATGGGCTAATTTTCACTTTTGGGTGAACTAACCCTTTAAAGCTACACTGTGTAACTCTTTTAGTTTATTCTTAGCTAAAAAAAACTTAGTTCTTTCAAAAATATATGTGCTCATTAATGTATATTAAAGTATTCTCGTGAGTGTATAATATGCCATTGAAAATACATACGGGTAAGGGGTTCTAATGTCGGTCGCCATGTTGACCCTCCATCTTGAAAGTACATTAGCCAAAGAGGGACATACCCGTTAATTCAAGCTTCGCCTTTTGCGTTTACGTTTGAGTGAACACTCATGGACGAGGTCGAACTGGAAGCCATGTTAATCTTGGACTACATTGGCCACCGTAGGAACTAAAACGAAATCGGAATTGAGAGGAACAGAAACTAATATTCGCTGGATGGTCATAAACCTTTTCACCGCTAGATGGGGGTAAAAATCACACAGTGTAGCTTTAACTGTAGATGAGACTTGCACAAAATGAACACAATTCTTACTTAAAAAGAAGTATTTAGGAGCTGGAACTTAAAAAAGTTAAGGAACCATACCCCAAATAACACATGGGGTGCTAACTAAAGCTATAAAAAAAACTAGCATCAATAGCACAAGAACTCAACAACTGGACAAAACAGCCTCCAACTCACCATAACTGCTATCAGCATCCAGTGCGGGCGGACCCACAACATGAACACAAGAGCATGCCATTAAACCCCAGTTGTCCCACATGTGGTCACTGGACTCACGCCGATCAGCAATGTCATTCATGTTTGTCACATTAGCTGGCGATCCTATGAGCAGCTGATTATGGGAGATATGGAGCCAGAGTCCAACACTGTTGTCTCGGTGTCCTGATACTGACCCCATAAACACAGCTGAGGTGCTTCTGTGCTGATGGCAAGATGGTGACAGTACTGAGCATTCAACAACATAATTGATCTGAGATGATTTGTCAGATGCAGACAATCTATGCATTATCTCTGGATATTTTCGGATTTGATTAAAATATCTGGATTCTGGATCATTGGAAAGGGCAGATATATCGATGGAAACCATGATCAGCAATGCAACGATTGGCTGTCGTGGCGGCAAGACAGCAATGTAATGACATTATATTAAAAAAACATCATCACACATCTGACGAACTGTTCTGTTCAAAAACTGTTTTATTCAGATCCATAACTCTGAGTATAGAAATAGTACCCTTGATGCTAGCCTTATAAACACTAGGCTACTAATAATTTATTTTTAAATGAAAGTAATCCAGCAATAATTTGGTTATGGTCAATATGAGTTTGTAGGTTATGGGGTCATTGTCAGATTTATAAAATTAAGTATTTCATTTTCAGCAAATTCTTCTTTTAGGACACAAAATTATAAATACATCACAGATTCAGCAGAACAACATTTGCTTAAAATGAGGACGTGAGCAGAAAGTTCATGCTGTACCTATATTAATTAACCTGATTAAATATAAAGACTTAATGCATTAAAACAAGGTTTTGTTTGGTCTTGTTTTTAATGAACTGACTATTCCTGGACTCAAGATACCATGCCTGGTAAAAAAAAAAAAAAAAAAAAAAAAAAAAAACATTGTGTGTTTTTGTGTGCGTGTGTGTGTGTCCAAAATGTCCCCACAAGGATAGTAAAACCTGAGATCACCTAGATTGTGGGTATAAAAGCTTATAAATCATATAGAATAAGTTCTTTTGAAAATGTAAAAATGCATAAAGTTTTGTGGGATGGGTAGGTTTAGGGGTCGGGGACAGAATATACAGTTTGGACAGTATAAAAATCATTACATCTAAGAAGAGTCCCCACAAACCAGACCGTGCATGTGCATGTGTGTGTGTGTGTGTGTGTGTCACAGATGGGGGCTGGTTACCTAGAAACTCTTCAAACACTTCAATAATCTCCTTCAGCACAAAGCAACAACAGACTTCTCCAAGTGACACTCCAGGCAAGTCAACTCAGACTTCACTGGCAGAAGTTATGCCTGGAGTGATGGCTTACAGACAGACAGTTTCATTGAGCTAGAATACTTGTCAGCTATAACTCAAATGATTAAACATTTTATGATTGCAATGACAACTGCTCTGTGCAAAAAAAAAAAAAAAAAAAAAAAATCAATATTCTTGCACACACACAAAAAAAAACCCTTGATAAGAATAAGATTACATCAGCTGATCAATATTCGCAAAAGATTTGACAGAATAAAGTCCTTCAAGGAAGTTCACTGCAAACCAAACAATACAAAGATTTTGTGTGTGAAAATCACCACCCTGAAAACGGTAAGTAAATTCTCACGTGCAACCACTCAAAATAGCTAGTGTGAAGTCCAAGTCCCATAAGGTCTTGTTAGTGCTGCTGGCCAACAGTCCACCTAGTCCAACAGACACAACACAGCACCTGATAAATTAAATAATAATCCTGTCATCACATCCTCTTCCCTGAAGGCCTGGATTTTCAGCATTCTAATGCACTTGTACAGATGTATCCGGAGCTTATGCCCATCCAAACAGAGGACTGTCATTAAACTTTGTAACATATGAATCATCTCTTTATATTATGCCAGGTAAATAGTGATTATTTAAGAGAAGCAGCAATCACTTCAAGTGCAACAAAACAATTATTAGGCATTTACACTCCTCTTAAAGGGATACTACACTTTTTTTTGTAAGTAGGCTGATTTTACAACTCCCCCAGAGTTAAACAGTTGAGTTTTACCGTTTTCAAATCCATTCAGCTGATTTTCTGATAGTATTTAGACGAATATCAGTAACCAGACAGTTTCTGGTCTCATTGACTTCCATAGTATATTTTTTTCCTACTATGGAAGTCAATGGGACCAGAAACTGTCTGGTTACTGATATTCTTCTAAATATCAGAAAATCGGCTGAATGGATTTGAAAACGGTAAAACTCAACAGGGGGAGTGGTAAAATGAGTCAATTTCCAAAAAAAAGTGGAGTATCTTTTTAACTATAACGTTACCCTTATGAAAAAGACCACAACAAGAAGTCATTATGTCATGATATTATATTGCTATCCAGTCCCCTTACAAAAAAAACGTTCAACATGATACTTTGATACACCATAGTAGCCTACTAACAAAAATATAGCCTATGGTAATTGGCTTGGTGTCATGTAGGCTGTTTGAGAATTCTAATACATTCAGGTTTACTATAGATATGTGAAAAATCTTACCTGCGACATTAAATCTTTAATCCAGTTTCTGCATGAGTTTAATGGGAAGTCAGTCTGGTAGTGTCTCAAGCAGTTGTCTGACTGTAAGTTATCCTTATCAGAACAGGTAAGCACCCGGCAACTGGTTTCCTCAATTTTGAGGAGCAACACTCCAGAAAAAAGCAGCTGTCAGTAATGAAATCATTTCACTGACTCAGTTAAAACGGAAAAGTTGCGTATGAGTGATAAGTTATTAGTCCAATGCTGAGCCATTCAGTCTCTACGACTTCTCGGTGCAGACATCTGCTCTGAACTCAGCGCACTCCGCCGGACCGAACCAAACGCACACACACGGTAAGTCTTCAAGGCTCGGTTTATGAATATTAATTACGTAATATGACGTACACCGGATAGGCCGTACTGATTGGCTGAGAGGGAGCCGTTGGTAGGCGGGCTCTAGTCTTCGGGGCGAAATAGCGAATCCTGCCTGGCTGTAATTATGAATATTTAATGACATTACGTAACAGGACGCTACAGGAAAGTTACCAAGCAACTATTAATAAAAATTAATATTTATGAGGTAAGCCTTCACCATAGTATGTTAACATGGGGAGATTTCTCGTCACTTAATGACAGTATCGACGGTGTTTAGCTTACATTGCGTTAAAATAATTAATTTAAATAATTAAATATGGGTTTAATATTGCTGTTATTAAAATGTATAATAATAAAAAATAACTTATTTATTAAAAATAAATCACTGTGGTTTTGAATTTGTGGCCAGGTTTTAGCAAACATTAAATTTATTAAACACCTTTTCTTCATATTCACCAGTTCATTGTGGTTTAATAATTCATATTTAATAAGAAAAACAGTCCTGTAATTATACATATCTGTAACCATTACAATTCAATTTCTCCAACACAGCTGTTGTGCTTTCCATTGAACGCATGTTTAAATTACTCATGACTCATGGGGTTTCAAAGATGTCTAAAAGAAAGTAGAACAGCAGCAGTCTCATGGTAATCTAGCAGGTGAAAACTGAGACTGTGTTTCGGCTACCTTCAGTTTCCCTGAGGGACAGAGAGCTGTGCCTTCATTTGCAAACCAATTGGCTTCAAGACAGGATATCTATTCACATGTAAAGGATGTCATCGACATGAAACAACAGTTTGATCCTTTCAATAGCCCAGGGCTCATATTACACTGAAAATGCAACCAAAAAAAGGTAAATAATACATAATTATGATATATTCTGAAGAAAAAGAAACATTTTTTAGAGCAAAAATTGATTTAAGGGAACTTGATGTGACAATGTGACAACATATGCATATCACTCTTTTCCTTTTGCAGCCTGTAAGCTAGTTATTGTATTGCATTTGCATTTAATAATTGTGTTATTGTATATTAACTACAAGCACCATTTGATAAAAAGGACTTTGTTACATTAAGAAAACAGAAACAGATTGCTTTTAACTGTGATTTTCACAAGTAAAAGACAATGAGAAACAATTTAACGCAATATAATTCACATCCAATAAATGCATTTTAGTCATTTGAGAAGACCCTGATATCAGTGATCCATAGTTAACATTTCATAAAAGGATTCTGTGAGCAAGTTTTCTGCCTTTAATCCATTACCTAGACGTTTTGATCTTATCCAGTAACTTTATTCAGCTTGACTTAGTCCGCCCATATAATTAGACATGAAGTGAGGCAAGATTAAAGATGACTTGGGTTCTAATGGTGAGTTTGGTTAGCGAGAGAAGCTCTTCTTCTGCTGTACAGGAGAGCCTGGTCATCTGGGATTTACATCAGTGCTGCAGTTTAATTTGAGCATGAGGATTTCAATGAAGGGAAGTTCAGCTGGGGATCAGAACAAAGTGCTTCTCCTGCCCTTCCTGGAATTCTCCGCGAAAACATTCTCGCAACGCGTCCCGGTGAAGGAGAGAGAGAGAGTTAGAAACCCTGCTGGGACCAGACCCCTCTGCCTCTTCATCAATCACTCCACGGGACAGAACAACCGTCTCCTCCTAATGAGACTGACAATACCACAGCTCTGTCTGCAGTGTCATGACTCCTGGCTTGCTCTTATCCAATTAACCATTACAGAAAGCTCAAATCAACATGTCAATTTACCTAATGTGAAACTAATGCAACATACAGTACACAAGAAAATGCATGACTTTAATTAAAAAAACCATTTGCTAGTTTACTTCCAAAAAAAGTCAACAATAACTAAATTTGTATGCATTTTAATGTTACAAAACTCACAAATAAGAATAAAAAGGACAAGCACTTTGATATCCCAAGCCCAACTTCTTAGAAAACTGCATTTTGCATGCATTTTTACAATAATGAAAGTCAATAAGGCAAGACTATGGGATTCATGTTAAAATACACCGTTATGAGCTTGTCACTACATCAAATTGTTATAAACTGAACAAAACATTACAGATTTCCATATCACCTCATAATGAATTACTAACTCACACTTGCAATTAAATATATCCAGCTTTATCTGCATACATAACGTATACTCACATAAACCGACATAGTAAACTAAACAAAACAATTTTTTTGCAGATTTCTACATGAAAAGCCATTCTTTATAGACTTCCATTGCAAGTGCATTACTGCAAATAATCATTAATAAAAAAAAATTGTCACTTTTATTATATTTAACCTAGAGCATTCCTTTAAAAAAAGTAGAAACAGTTATTGTTCTTAACAAATCTTGAAAAAACCTGGATATCTGATATATCTGGATACATACAATACACTCCACAAAAACAATCACATTTTTCAATTTTTTTATTTAAATTGACATTTTTTATTACATTTATACATCTTTCCATTGATGTAGGCCTATGGCTTGTTAGGATAGGACAATATTTGGCCAAGATACAACTATTTGAGTATCTTGAATCTGAGGGTGCAAAAAAAAAAAATCGAAAAATTAAGAAAATCGCCTCGTGCGTTTATGTTCTCAATTGTGCTATTCACTCACAAAAATAAATGTTTTATATATTATCGACAGGAGATTTACAAAATATCTTCATGGAACATGATCTTTACTTAATATCCTAATGATTTGGAGCATAAAAGAAATGTAATCATTTTGACCCATAATGTATTTTTGGCTACCTGTGCGACTTATGACTGGTTTTGTGATCCAGAGTCACATATAGGCTACTATAGAGTAATTTTTTTTTAAATCATCACAAAATGTAAACTATATTACTCCACATGTCTATTTATATATAATATATATACACTGTAAAAAGGTTTCTGTAAATTTTACAGTAACTTACTGGCAGCTGGATGCCAGTGAGTTACTGTAAATGTGTTTACAGTATCAGAACTGTAATTTCATTTACAGTAATACAATCATATACTATTAATATTTACAGTGTGAGTACTGTATTCTTCATTTACAATACAAGTACCATATTTTTATTTTAAAGTAATAATACTGTATATTGTATTCATGAGTACAACTACTGTATTTTTATTTACAGTATTAGAATTGATTTCCTATTACATAATTTGATTTTTTTTACAATTTACAGTAGAAAATAATTACAGTAGTAAACACATATTTCCCCATAATCCTTGGCCATTTACAGTATTATACGGTTGGCACATTTAACAGTATTATACTGTACATATTACAGTAAAATACTGTTCAAATTACAAAAATCCGTTACAATGTACCATATAGCAAATCTCAACTACATTATTTATAGCATCACAAAAGGTAAACTACATTATTGCCCTGTAGCTCTTTATTTAAAGTTGGATATATCTACCTTTATCCAAATACATACAGTATACTTGTATAGGGTATATACAGCAAATGTCTCAACTGCTTGATTTCTTGTAAAATGAAAACTTTATTATCGCCCAACTCTAATCAGCTTAATACGACTATAGGAATGAAGAGATTAAGATATTATAAACACCAACATCATGATTTTCTGCAAAGCCGCTTTGAAGCGGTATACTGTGAAAAGTGCTAAAACAAATAAAAAAGTGGGAGAGAAAATCTGGCACACTCAAAATGAGCTGTGGTGATCAGGACAGCCAAAGGAAGATGTTTGCCATCTGTTTAACAAATCGTGACATAAATGCTCTCCACCCCCTTCCAACTTTCACAGGTGTTTGCCATTAGCCAAGGCCACAAATGCTGCCCAAAGGGAGTGACCTCAAACCCAACAGCTGCCCATTCAGAACCCCAACATAAAACGAACCAGCGGTCAAAGAATGATCTCAACTCTCCACATCTGAGAACCACAGATTGACGACTTAGTGCCCATCCATTCACTGAAAGAGATGGGCTCTGGCAGTGGCATTGGCACTGGATGAAATAAACTGTTTCCAGGCCTATGAGCGTTGTATACACTAACTGCTTATTATACAGTATCATCTAAATCCCAAACCATAATGATGTGTAAAGGACTTTAATTATTCATATAGTGGTACACCACATCCTAAGAACAGACTAGGCTATATATAAAGTGTTGTTTTCATGCTGCATTTTTTAGCAGATTTAAACACACACACACACACACCTCTTTGATGTCTGAGTAAGTATTCATAAGAACGCAGGAGATTTAAGGAGTCTAAAACAATAGCTTCACAGCAGCCAGGCATCGTAGGAGGGAGATCGAGGAGTAACAGCTGATTCGGACATATTTAACACTTCTCTTTTAGTTTCACGCCAGTTGGCTCGCTCCTCTCTCCTTTCTTTCTCTAAAACCTCTCCAGGAGTAATCTGGGGGGGAAAACCCTGCAGATCCAAACTCTTAATGCTCCTCTACTTTAATCCACAGCTTCACGCTCACTGTGGTGGGTTTATCTGTGGTTAAAGCACTGTTAACAGTTCGGAGAACTTTCAATGTTAAAATGCCTTATCCTATCCCACTTTACTGTGCTGACACAGTAACATTTCAATTTGAATTATTACATTTCTAAGCTATTTTACTTACAAAGATTGCCCCCTGGTGGACAAAAATGCATAGCAACACCCTGGCAACCACTCACAGCACCTCAGTAACAGCTGAAGAAACTGTAAAAACAAGTTATTTTTTAAAATTCTGTTCTGTGATGATGATATGATACTGCTGCATTCATGCTAAATACATTTTACACTTCTGGATCTTTGTTCTAAATATTTCAACAATGTGCATATCTGTTAAACTCTAGAAGTGTAAAATAGTGCAGATCTCATGGAGTCTCTGGGATTGTGGTGTTGAAGATGTTCTTGGCCTCAACATAACGCCACTCCACACTGGATGACAAGTGTACGGTCATGTGAACATCCCTTAGCAAAGCTTCCTCTATTTCCTCTTAAAGTCAAAACACAAACATACTTTCCTCCAAGTCCAAGTCCATAAATGACAAAGAATGAGTGTGTACAAACTAGAAAAAAATCCCAGGCTACATTAAATACCAGTTCACTTGCACTTGCAACGAGGATTGGCTGAGAAAGAGATGATTAGAAACTCACGCTCAGAAAAAAAGGTTAAAAAAGACGTCACTGTGGTGGTCCCTTTTCAAAAGGTACACATTTGTACCTAAAGAGTGCATATTAGTCCCTCAAAGGTACATATTGGTACCAAAAGTGTACATATCAGTGCCTAAATGGTATATTAGATTACCCTTTGAAAGGGTACTGTCCTAGTGACAGCTTTTGTCATAGGCTAACTTTCCTATTTAGCCTATGATACATAATCATTTTGAATATTGCTGGACCAACACTAATTACTAATTTTAAGTCTTATTTTAAGGAGTCTCACAACTTCCCAAAATCTGGGAAATGAATCGCGATGAGCAAAATAAGTTAAAGGGATAGTTCACTTTGAAATTTATTTTTGGTATGTTTTAGCTTACCTCAAGGGCATCCAAGATGTAGGAGTCTTTGTTTCCGCAGTAGTTTCAATTTTGATATTTTTAGGTCAAACCATTTTTCTCTGTTATTCAAATAATGGAGGTCTATGGTCACCACCTCAAAGAGCATGCACAGAGAAGTCCAAATTAAACATGATTTAACCATTGATGGATTAAGACATGAAACGAGCGGTTTGTGTGAGAAAACGAAAAGTATTTATATCGTTTGACCTCTTGTAACCACAGCCACGTCCAAGTGATCTGAGAGTGCACACGCTATCAGTCTGCGCAAGCGCCGGAAAGCGCCAGAAGTGATCTCTCGCGCGGTTGCGAAAAAATTCAACGTTGTCTGTCTATTGATATATCGAAATTGTCTTCCATTGCGGTTTCCTGTATATCTAAATATGTTTAGATCTTCACAGTGAAAGGTAACACTTTCGAAATCTGTCTAAACAATGAGTGACGTACACACGCGAGAGATCACTTCCGGCGCTTGTGCAGACCGAAGCGCCCATGCTCTCAGATCACTTGGACGTGGCTGTGGTAACAAGAGGTAAAACAATATAAATACTGTTCGTTTTCTCACACAAACCACTCGTTTCGTGTCTTAGGCCATCAATGTGAACTTACATTTTTGAGTCATTAAATCATGTATAATTTGGACTTCTCTGTGCATGCTCTTTGAGGTGGTGACCATAGACCTCCATTATATGACTGACAGACAAGAACGGTTTGACCTAAAAATATCAAAATTGAAACTACTGCGGAAACAAAGACACCTACATCTTGGATGCCCTTGAGCTAAGCTAAAACATACCAAAAATTAATACCAAAGTGAACTATCCCTTTAAGAACCACTGCTAAGGGTCATTTCTGCTCTAGCACAATAGAAACTTTAGACTGTGTCTACAGTGAGACTGTTTGAATATATTAATTTCCTCTGATTAAAGCCTCTGTCAGCACCACAGCAGTCTCCGCCACAGACTATTTTTCATCTAAGTGTTCTGATTATTATTTCATGCAGTGCCCCACTGCCCTGGAAGAATTTCTCGCTCTGGCTCTCAGCGATTGTGCGTGTGATCCCGTCAGGAGTCGGCGTAGACTTGTGAGCAGAGCTTCAAACAGCATACATTCCCCTCTTCGCTCCGCTTTGAATCCGAGCGGGAGGGGCTCGAGTTGCCAAGCAGAAAAATCCAAACAGCGTGTCCTTTCCTCACCCCCTCCACCACCCGCTGCTGCAGTGCCAACTTATCAAGCTCACATCTCACACATCCACATCATAATCGCACAGAATTAAGTCCCGTTCACGCCAAGGATGATAACGATAAAGGTTCAAGTTTAGTCCACAACACAACTATGGCCCTATCCCAAATGGCAAATGTGCACTTGCAGTCTTGCAATGTCCGACTGTTTATTAAAGTGTTAGTTCACGCAAAAGTGAAAATTATCCCAAAATATCCTGGCTCATCCAATGGGAATGGGAGTGAACACCATAGACTTTTTAAAAAAAAACAAAAAAAAGCATCCATCCATCATAAAAGTAATCCACACAGCTCCAGGCGGTTGATAAAGGCCTTCTGTTTTTGTGAGACAAATATCTATTTATAACTATAATCACTGGCTTCCGGTGACGGCCGTACTTGAGTTTAGTTCTGGCGGAAAAGTGACCTCTGACCTAAAGAGTGTATGCGCGTGACGTCACCGGAGTGACTGCGGTTACCAGTGTTGTGTGTACAAAGTAACTACTTTTTCGTGTAAAATGTAGTGTAACGCGCTACTACTGAAAATTTGGCAACGAAACGTAGTTCCTTTTCCGATTCAGCGCAACGTTACTTTTCCCAGGGACAGATTTGATGGCGTTCTGCACGTAAACATTTGTAGGCCTACACATTTTAGAGCAGATATTGGGTTTTAGTAACGAGTAACGTAAAAAGTTACTTTCCATATGGAGTAACTAATTAAAGTAACGGATTACTTTTTTTAACGAGTTACGCTACTTTTTAAAAGTAACTTCCCCATCACTGGCGGTTACACCCACTGAGGGGCAAAAAACATTGGTTTTTGGCGTGAATGCCGCGAAAAAATAGATTTGACAAGAAATCTGAGGTATCTTTTTACAGACTGCCAAAAGCTACAGAAAGGCAAAGCAAATTGATCGCTGCAATTCACAGAAACAGACGTGGATTTGCAGTTATCATTTTGTGCCAGTATGTTGAATTTTGGGGTAAAATCATACCCCATATATTATATTGTTAATATATTGTATTGACGACTCATCAATTAAATATTTACCATCTTATATTCTGCATAATTTGATGTTTTTAAATAAACAATGACAAACTATATGACTTTATGTATTTCCCCGGCATCGCAATCAAGCACAAATAAATGGAGTCCAACCTTTTAATTTAAACCAAAAATCGTTTGTTTTATTCACGTTTTTGCAGTTTCCCCAATGAAATCCAATCATAAACGGGTCTAATGTTTGGAAACAACCTGCACGAGGCTTCACATAGGTGGTTGTTGGGAAGTGTTTCAACAACATCTGGCATTCATAAGTCACCGCTGGAGTATTAGAAGACGAGATGTTAGCGGTGTTTTATGGTTCTTATGCACTTTGATGAGCTAAAAAAGCCAAACACATGTGCTTTAATCCCAATCTGCTTGTGTTTGTGCGCTTCAGAAAGGCTGAACAGCTGCGGCTCATGAAGGAAGTTGAGATAACCTCTGGAAAATAACCCAAACACTTCACCACTCTTTTAACTTGTCAAGACCTGTAGCTTCCACAAGCCTTCACAAGAGCTCCGTGGGCATCTGAAGGGGGAACATATCATATCAACATCACTGATTATAGCGTGGATAACTAAGATATCAGTCGACAAAACCTAAACCATCAAGGTAGGCTAACAACAAATGCAATAAAAGGCTTGTTTTGCAGTCTTATATCCGAGGAAATTGAAAATACCTCACATACCCTCCCAGTTCTGTGTTGCGCGTTCGTGACTTTCCATTAAAATGAACGAATCTTTTTTCAAGTCATTTCGTTTGTTGAATGAACCAAATGACTCGAAAAAAGATTCGTTCATTTTGATGAATGAGTTCGAACAGGAGAGTCATGAACGTTCATCACAGAACAGAGCAAGGCGAGCATTTGTGCTTATAAAACTTAAACTTTTTTATTTATTTATTAAATGAGCGAGCGTTTCGCTAGATAAGACCCTTATTCGTCACCTGGTGTCGTTTAAAGCTCTTTGAAGCTGCACTGAAACTCTCATTTGGACCTTTAACCGTTTGGTTCCCATTGAAGTCCATTATATGGAGAAAATCCTGGAATGTTTTCATCAAAAACCTTAATTTCTTTTCGACTGAAGAATAAAAGACATGGACATCTTGGATGACATGGGGGTGAGTAAATTATCAGCAAAAGTTTTTTTTAAAAGTGAACTACTCCTTTAAGTTTGGGGTTTGCTCCCAAAGAGTGAAATGACAGAATGTTTTATGTACAGTAACTGATTGATATAATATCTAAGATATACTAATCACACTGAGAAATATATTGCTAGGTCATCTGTGATGCTTCATTCTGTATGTTGTCTGGATATCACTGGAGAATGTCCAAAACACAAGGTGGGGCAGATTTCGATAATGGGGTGTAAAGCTTTTCACACTGTGATGGATACATGGAATATTACGCCTGCCAAGAATGGACGGATTGTAGTATATGAGCAACCTCTGAAATACAGGCACGATAAACTACAGCCAAAGACACAATGATATGCTGCAGTGCAGTAAAGCTCAAGGTAGGCCACAGCACAGAAAATGGAGGGGAAAAGAAGCCTCCTCATACACTAAGCATTGTAGTCTACAGCAGATAAACCTGAAAAAATTACTGCAATATGTCAAAGTATTAAATTTTTTTTAACAACATTACGATATCGTGACCCATATACTGTGTTAATATAATATTGTATCACCAGGCTGCTGCTGATTCCCACACCTAACATCTGTGATATGGACTATAATATGTATCTGGATCTGGAATTATGCTAAATCCTATTTATTGCTTTGAGTCTGAGAGAAACTAAAAGTGCCCAATATCAGAGAATGTCTAATTGAAGATAATTGGCACTGGCTGGTTACTTCCAGTTTCTGGACTGGCTGCAGTAACACGTCTCTGTCCATGCGGGGGCGCTCGCGGTCCTCGTGGGAGTCAATGGGGTTTTACCCCCAGAAATCCACTTTTCTCAGGATGTAATTTTTTGTCAAGTAATTTTAAAGTTGTATTCAAAAGGGAGGGCTAAGATAATACTCTCAGCTGAAAATTGCATTTTTAAGTTCACTTATCTGTTCTAAAAATCCGTTCAAAACTGTGATGATGTGATGTCACACAATAGCAGAATGCTAGCGTGTTCCGGCTAACAATGGCCTAACCTGTAAGAAATCAAAAGGACATAAGTACTCGTTCATTCGACTTTTGGCCTATAATCTATATTGAACTTGCGGAATCAACAATAAAATCTGTTGATTTAACGACAAGCAGGTGAAAGAGACACATTTAGCCGTTTAGCTCCATAGACTCCCATTCATCCTGCGATCACCTCTAGTGGAATTCTAATGGAACTGCAACCAAGGTGATGCACAATAGGGCTAATAGGAAGTGCCAAGGCTCTCCGTTAGACGGGTTCTGCCAATATCAAGTGAAATGTGTTTTTGTGCAACTGGGGTTTGATCCGCAAGTGCGCCATTTGTGGCAAGGAGAAGCATTACAACAACGTAACTGCAGTCCTTCATAAAGGTGTGAACAATCCTAAAATCAGAGCATGCTCAGAAGGGCGTTTAAAAATAGATCACCACCTGTCTTCACTGAGACTAACTCATGCAGCAACGAGTC
This sequence comes from Pimephales promelas, assembly GCF_016745375.1. Next base: position 12,787,643 of record NW_024121099.1, on the reverse strand, counting down.
TCCACAGTCTATAATACATGTGCCAGGAGAAATTAATTGCTTATAATTAATCTTTTATAGAAACATGCTCGAGCTAGAGAAAATAATTCAATTAATTTTTCATTATAATTAAATAAGTATATGACTGTTATTCAGGAAAATGAAAGCAAATCACTACAGAAACAGACAAAAATAACATAATAACATAAAAAACATAGCATATATACATAAAATACCATGAAAATATAATAAATATAAACATATTGTAATTTTATATATATATACTATATATACAGTACGTATGCGTGCATGTGTGTGTGTGTGTGTGTGTGTGTGTGTGTGTGTGTGTGTTTGTTTGTGTGTGTGTCAAAAACAGCTAAAACAGTAAGAAGAAAAAAAGTTGAGCAATGATGGCATTTGTTATAATGGGTTTATGTGAAGATTGTTTTAAGTTGTGATATCATTTAAAGCCTAATAATGAATGTTAAAAAAGGAGCTTTCAATTATACTATAATGCTGAATGCCTGTAATTAATGCCTAAAATTAATGGGGGAATTTCAGAGAGACATCAGTAGCAGTATTGGTATCGGTGATGCCTTCTTACATAAAAAGATGCCATTAAACAAATATTCAAAATATAAGCTACTTTATGTTGTTTCTCACATTCATTTGGAGATTACATGTGAAATTATTACGATATAAAAATAGATAAAAAACTTTAATATAAATTTGTATTAATTGCAGTTAGTCGTGATTAATTACAAGTTAATTTTAAAAATTAATTTTTAAAAATTAATTGCCCTGTGGGATTAATAAAGTTGACTGAACTGAATAACAAGTTAATTTTATTAATTGATTGACACCACTAATATATATATATATATATATATATATAAATATAATATATATATATATATATATATAGCTTCTCAGTCCTGAATATATATATGACTGCAATATATATATATATATATATATATATATATATATATATATATATATATTGCAGTCATTATAATAATATTGAATTTGCATATATTCAGGTAATATATTTATATATATATATATATATTACCTGAATATATGCAAATTCAATATACTGTATATATATATATATATATATATATATATATATATATATATATATTGGAAATATGCAAATTCTAATTTATTAAATTATATATATATATATATATATATATATATATGAAGAGTTCAGATGCAAAAGCCTCTAAATGCCATTTAAAATTTTCTTCTTTAATGATGATTTTTTATCAAACTTGTATATTTAAGTTCAGTAATTTCACTTAAATAACAATTAATAGGTAATTATCATTGCCATTTAAGTGAAATTACTGAACTTAAATATACAAGTTTGATAAAAATCATCATTAAAGAAGAAAATTTCAAATGGCATTTAGAGGCTTTTGCATCTGAACTCTTCATATATATTGCAGTCATTATAATAATATAGCATTGAATTTGCATATATTCAGGTAATATATATATATATATATATATATATATATATATATATTACCTGAATATATGCAAATTCAATATACTGTATATATATATATATATTGGAAATATGCAAATTCAAATTTATTAAATTATATATATATATATATATTGCAGTCATATATATATTCAGGACTGAGAAGCTCATGTTTGCAAAAACATTTGAGGTCACGCTTAGGTCCCACAGCAGAATATAACACATTATAACCCAGAATATAATACTTAAGCCCTTTTAACACATTCTGCAAGGACAGGGTCGTCCGAGTCAGAGCATGTGATGAAGACATAACTGCATCTCTTTATATCCGGAGGCCCAGGGATGCTTTGTTTTACACTTTCCATACCCTTTATAACTGTGCTCATTCCTTCTCTAACAGGCAGCCTGTCCTTGACACCACTGCAACGCTTTTGTGAGGTTTTCTTGCCCCGCTACAGTCACACCCCCGTCCTGCTCCTGATCGTTCACTGGCTGGCTGTGGAGGCTCCAGCCAACGGCAAGTTAGGAAACATCTTTAAAATGTGCATGCTGGAGTAGCTTTTAATGCCTTGTAGCCAGTCTCTTGCTCTCTCCGTCTGCCTCTCTAGGTGTTTGCTTTATAATATGACCTACATTTTTCTGCTCGAGTGAAGCTCAGAGATCCGTCACAGTTCGACATCACAGCGCCGAGCTAAACTGCACAATGAGCAGGAGCAACACATCGAGCTGAGAGTGATCGGGAGTCCAACCGCTGCATGGCAACAACGCCAAAAATCCCCTACTAAAAATAGTGGCATATCGCAGGCTGGCAGCTCTGACTGCGCAGCCAATAACCTTTCACCCCCGGGGTGCTGGCACAGCGAGGGCGGATCTGGGCCGTCACCGTCATGTTTGGGTGACTGACTCTCATCCAGATGTCCGCACTGAACCGACGGGGTCATGTTCGGCAAAGCTAGCCAAACCGCAGAAAAATGCCAACCTTGCAAAGTGAATACACTCGAATACTAAAGCAACGTTTGTGGATGTCCGTTCACCCCTTTCAGAGTACGGACAGGTCACTTTAAATTCGCCTGAGCGGTCGTAGCCATTGGCCACACTGCCTTCCAAACTGTCTCCTCAATTTGCCTCACTCGACTGATTTCTTTGAACACTGCCCTTCTTTCTATCCCATGAGGCTTTCAGGAGAGCTGCAGGAGTCAGTTTGTGTCCCACACGCCCATCAGTCAAAGGATTACTCTGGAGTGACTCTTGTTGTCCTTTAAGTGAAAAATAAATGCATTTAAAAGAAACATAAACCATTTTGACCAGCACATTACATGCATGCTACTGTGAATTACTCGTTACTCAATGAAACGTGACCTGAGTGATGTTTGAATGTTTAAATACTTTCTCCTATCCCTGTGTAGTGTGCAGTCTGCACTATATATACAGTGTGTGTATTCATGTATATGCAGAGTCTTTATCCATCTATCATTACTTACCCTATCATTAAAGGAGTAGTTCACTTTTATAAAAACTTTGGCTGATAATTTACTCACCCCCATGCAGTGTTGTAGTACTCGAGACTCGGACTCGTCTCGAGACCATATTTTAATGGTCTTGGTCTTGTCATGGACTCGTGTGCATTTGGACTCAGAATTGACTCGTACTCGAACATTTTTTTTTTAGGACTCGGACTTATTCCCGACTCGAGTTTAATTCAAAATATTTTTCATGATTATTAATGTATGTTAATAAAATATTTCTTTAAATTGATTGACACGCCCAGTGATTTCTGATTTTCTAATGCGCAACTGCGCATGACAAATTGTAATAAAATTACTTTTAACACCACCTACTATATTTTACTATATACCTACCTTTTTACCCTAAACTGATCATATTTTTAAAACTCTAAGTAAATTCAGTAAAAAAAAAGGATTTCTCTAAGTAAATAAAAGTAAATTAGGTAATCAACCCTCACTGGTCTCGGTCTCGACTAGGACTCGGTCTTGACTCGGACTCGACTCTCTCTGGTCTCGGTCTCGAGTGAGGTGGTCTCGACTACAACACTGCCCCCATGTCATCCAAGATATCCATGTCATTCTTTCTTAATTCGAAAAGAAATTTTAGGTTTTTGATTTTTCTCCATATAATGGACTTCATTGGAAACCAAACAGTTCAAGGTCCAAATGAGAGTTTCAGTGCAGCTTCAAAGGGCTTTAAACGACACCAGACGATGAATATCTAGCGAATACCGAGTCTTATCTAGCGAAACGATCGCTCATTTCAAAAGTAAATAATAAAGTATACATTTTAAGCACGAATACTCGCCTTGCTCTGTTCTGTGATGCCGCGTTCGTGACTCTCCTGTTCGAACTCGTTCATCAAAATGAACAAATCTTTTTTTGAATCATTTCGTTCATTTCATTCGTTGAATAAACCAAATGACTCGGAAAAACGTTTCGTTCATTTTGAGTCACGAACGCGCATCACAGAACAGAGCAAGGTGAGCATTTGTGCTTATAAAACTTAAACTTTATTATCTATTTTTTAAATAACCGACCGTTTCGCTTGATAAGACCCTTATTCATCATCTGGTGTCGTTTAAAGCCCTTTGAAGCTGCACTGAAACTCTCATTTGAACCTTGAACCGTTTGGTGCCCAATGAAGTCTATTATATGGAGAAAAATCAAAAACCTTAATTTCTTTTCGACTGAAGAAAGAAAGACATGGACATCTTGGATGACATGGGGGTGAGTAAATTATCAGCAAAAGTTTTTTTAAAAGTGAACTATTCCTTTAAGTATCATGTCTCAAATGTTTCCTCAGACTTCCTCCTTAGATACAATGGTTGATATAACTATAAAATAATTGTGGATACCAATAGCTCAGACATTTGGACTTGTGAAATGTTGAGGCATTACTGAGATCTCCACAAATCTAGAGGAGATAACAGGCTCTTTTTTCAGGAGAAAACTCTGGGAAGCAGTCAGCATTTAATCTGGCCCTCAGGGAAATCATTTTAGCACTTATAAGCTATAAGACTTAATATACATGTAAGTTAGTCAAGGCAAGTGATTTTACGCTGAGCGCACACCAACCACATAAAAAATTAATCTCAAAGCATTGATATTCATGTATGTTATGACAGCCGAGAGGACACCATATGTCTGTGTGAATCCGATCTTATTTAGGAGGTGTGAAGGTCATCACGCCAGTTTAAAAGATTAAGACTATCACTCAATATCAGCTCACATCTTTTAAATCTGTTGATTGAGATTTAGCTAGCCTATACTGTAAATATTAACTTTATCTCTTGATCTCCACAGTGTTGACATATTCAATTTGATGTGAATGAAAAGGCTGCATTTTTGCATACAACATACATGCATTAAATGTGGAGTGAATAAAAAAGGTAGAATGAATTAATGAATGAATGAATGAATGAATCAATGAATAACTCCAAAGTGAAATGAGATATTTTCACCAAATTTGGCACACACATGTATAGGCTCATTCTGAGGACACATGGAAAAAAATGTGGGATTTTGCCTCTTGGTGGCGCTATAATAGAACATAACATGCTATACTTAACGAATGCATTGGTGTAACATTACGAAACTCAGTTTTTGCCATCAGCGGCATCCCCTGAAAGTACTCAAAAGATATCAAGACAGCGCCACCTTTTGGTCAAAGTTATAACAAAATTTCTAATAATGCTTATAACTTTTGAATAAATCTGCGTATTTTATTGCCACTGATCTAAAGGTTTTTTCATCGTCACCAAACCACATCACATCGATTTTGTAACTACGCCACATGGTCCAGAGTTATAATCCATTTAATCACTTTTTTGGTTAATGTATGTGATTTTTCAGCCATTTTGCCTAAATTCATCTTTTAATGTCTTCAAATGCTCCTTGCTGCAGTTGGTCTGACACATGTTGGCATGTCTTCTTTGCGCTTGGCCCCGGTTATTGCTGCTTGCAGCTATATTTATTATTATTATTCTTCAATTGTTATACTTCCGAGTCTATGGCAGCCCATAGAACCGTTTGCGGGAAAGTTATGAAATTTGGTAGACTGATAGAGGACAGTCTGAAAAGTCTTCGTAGCAAATTTGGAGTCTCCAACTCAATCCCTCTAGCGCCACCAACTGTCCAAAGTTTCACTCATGTTTATGCTAATAACTTTTCAACCATAATGGCTAGAATCATAATTTTTCCTCTTATTCCTTGGCTCAAACCGATTTGATTGCACCATATATTGTCATTTCCGTCATGATAATTTGTCCGCCATTTTCAAATTATCAGAAAAAGCTACTTTTTCGAACTCCGATTCTCACCAAAATTGAATTAGATCATCTCCAGACCATGCCGACAAAAATAAATGAATGAATGAATGAATAAATGAATGGATGGATGAATGAATGGTAGAGGGAACAAACATACACACATAAAAGTTACATGAAATAAATAAATAAATAAAAACCAGATTGAATGAAGGAATCCACCATGATCATGTGGTGAACTTTATCACGAAGATTTGTGAGTTTTCAACATCATCTTCCACCACCATCACGTGAATAACTGCAAAAATGGGTAGAAAAGCAGATCTCATCCATCTCTAAACGATAATTTACTTTCTGTACCAGGTTTCATGGATCAGCGTGACCTGTTTTCATTCTGTCCGATTCCTACAGAGCTGGTTCGGATTACCATATCTCTCTCTCTTGCGCACAGGAGACTAAAGGTGTATTTATTGTTCTTCGGAAAGTATGGCAAATATTTGTGTAATTCGCTTCATAACCTCTGTGGGGTTTAGGTGTTCTTTTCTTTTTGGATCGCTCATAAGCTTTCATATTTCAATAACAGCGCAGCAGCACAGCGTGAGTCTCAGCAGAATGAATTCCAGCGCTCCTTCTGTGCCGACACCGTCCAACCCTCCAGGGCACAAGCACCCTTCTGACATGAGAGTGATTACAAACTCATTAAACCGAGCCGAGAGCGAGAGACGCAGACCGAGTGTTGACCCAGCTCTGTCACTGACACCCTGGCGCTGATGCACGCCTTATCTCCAACAACCCTCTTGAGTGGGCAAACGTTACGCATCCCTCGAGGCTCCACTCTGGCTGTGGGGTAAAGTACTTTTGCGCGCCCTTGTAGTTAGTGCTAAGCTACGCACCTTCGCTTTAAGAACCTCTTTATTATGCACGAAGCAACCCACATTCTTTCCTATAGCACATCCTGGCTGGGAAAGGGAAGAGACGGGGATAGAGGCAACTTTGATTTAGAGTAGACTGAGTTGAAAATATTCACTGAGCCTCCAGTGGTACGGGCTCTGCTCTGAATGTCTAATTAGACAATGTGAGGTTAAAGACTGCTCCAGTTATACACCACAAACTCTCTCTCTCCTCAACTCTGATCTCCACTGTTAACTTTTCTTTATCTGTCTATATCCCCTTTGTTATGTAAGGCAAACATCAATATTCCCAGTTTGCTCTATAAGGTTATAGTTCACCCAAAAATTTTAATTACTCACCCTCGTGTCATTCAAAACCCGTAAGACTTTCGTTTATTATTGACCAGCGTAACCGAACCTGATTGGCACGCAAGAACAAACCTCTTGAAGCTCATTGGCTCTTGCAGAAGCTCAAACGTGCTGCGTAACAAGAGAATCAACCTCGTTGGTTCATGCGAACATGCTTATGAATGTTTAAATGTGAATAAATCCCTAAATTAAACCTGTTCATCATATAAAGCGATTGAGTCTCTTCAGAAAATTTGGACTAAACCGTTCAATTAATATGGATTAGTTTTACGAAGCGTTTAAACTAGTTGTGTAGCTGTCAATGGGGGGACAGAAAGATAAAAAAGATCTTCATTTGTGTTCCAAAGATGAATGGAAGTCTTACAGGTTTGGAACAACGACAGAATTTTAATTTGTGTGTGAACAATCCCTTTAAAACTGTTTTTTTTTTTTTTTAAGTCGTAGATTGGTCTAACTTGATAGCTAAAAGTAAGACTGATTATCCCTAACTAACTATGTGATGGTCATACTAGTTCTTAAGACAGTCTTAACATAATGGCTGTTTATGCAACTGGCCACCAAGAACACACTCTAGCAACAGCATAGAAACACCCTGGCAACCAACCAGAGGCCGAATAGTCTTACAAGTTAGTCATCAATTTTTTTTCTTCATAACTTTTTTAAGTCAGTTACATAAAAACGTACACTGGCTTGATGATACTGAAAAGTAAGACTAACCGTCCCTTGACTAACTCTTAATGGGTCATACTAGATCTTAAGACAAAGTCTTAACATAACGGCTAAGTTTATGCAACGTGCCTTGGTACAGGTGTGAAATTTGTACAGACAAGTATCAGCAACTTTTTTGAAGTTGTGGATAAAATGAAAGATTATTGGAGAATATTTTACAAGAAAATCCTATTTCAGTGATTACTTCAAAATTTGACATTTCAATTTATTAAAATAATTGAAAAGTGAAAATTGTTTTCAAGTAAACCCTACACCAAAATTATTTTTTCAGCATGCTGGGAATTGTGCCAGAACACCCTAGAATCCGGCCAGAACACTCTATCAAGGGCATGGCAACACCCCGGCAACCACCCAGAACACGTTAGCATTGCGCCTGAGAGAATTGCACAGGCAAACATCAACTTTTTCTTCAGAGACTATAAGAATCCAGTCTATTCATGTCCTTCTCCTATCCTCATCTGGCCTCTTACATCCCACATTGCCTAATATAAATGCCCCATTTTTGCAAATCCACCTTCAAAGTTTCCAACATCCTCTGCTCTAGATTTCCTATGGTAGCCAAACATACACCAATCCTAACAGCTAAAAACGCAGAGGTTCCTCCGGACCACTGCCAGACCTCACCCACGTGTTTGGCCCACATAATAGATTTGCCAACTGCACAAATCCACACACACCCTTTCATAAGTCCAGAAAGAGATAGATTAGTGGTGAGCGCTCCTTTTAATATAGGTTAGCAGAATTATATTCAGGGAGACCTTTTCACCCCTACAGCGGCATAACCCAGATTGCACATTCAGAGCTGCTCTTTCTCTCCCCTTCAGCGTAATCCTGTGATTACGCTTATGATCTGTAAAGAGGATATAATGGGCTAAGATTTTGGCTCCGTGGCTCCTCAAGCTGAGGAGTGAGTCATAACGTATTAGACGTTAAGTGATATTATTGCTTTCACAAGACAGTGTTTTACAGATCTCAGAGAGAGACTCCAAATATTTATGATATGGCAGAGGGTTTGCCGACGTATCATAAAAGTGTAGATAAATATCTAGGAGAAACATGAGGTCTAGTTGCATGTTTCATAAAGTTCAACTGGGCTATCATTGAGATGCATGGATCCAGCAAAACAACCTCCAGATATTTTTTAACAAATATGTGCAAATGCTTGCAAATGTGAACAAAGTATGTCCACTTTCAGTTTTAGTGAGTAACTTAAGACTCAGAGATGGGAATTGTGCTTAAAATTAGATTTCCAGGGCCAAACAGTGTATGCAAGGCAGCAAAAGAATAGTTAAGATAAGTGTGTGAGTGTGTGTGTGTGTATATATATATATATATATATATATATATAAAGATAAAGTTATTAGCAGAAGCTTGATAACCAGGCTCTAAGGAAAATCAGTAGGCTACAGTGTGCCATAATAACGCTGAAAAGTGCGTGCGGATGAAATTTGAACACGCCCAAGTCTCCGCACAAGAGCAACTGAACATTCCCACGCGTTTCAATGTACAAACACTGCATACATCAAGTTACACTTTCACTCTAGTACACTAACATAGTGAATTATATTATTATACAATGCATTTTTTTCACAACAGTTAACGCGATGAGCTGCGCGTGTGTGTGTGACCCCGTACCTGATCCTGCGCGTGAATCTGGGGCGAGGACTCATCTCCAAGCACTCTGAGATCTCTGATAAGATCTTACACAACATTATATTAGAATGCTTCAAAATCAATATTTATATATAAGAAAAAAATAGATAAAAACAGAACACCCATTAAATAGAAGAAATTGCAACAACCGTGTATATAGCTACAGCCTGCATACAAGTGTGTATAGCCTAGGCTACAGCATAAAAACATATAGTCGTTTCACAAATTCAGACCCCGAAATAACACGCGCAAAAAATAAAGCTTTACATTTGTGCACCCAGCTCGTGCATAGCCTAGCCTAAATCACAGTAAGTACATAACAGTCGCGGAATTCCTCCTCAGATGTGTTTGTTTTGCACTGCAGACCATGTGCAGCATGCAAACACAGCATCTCCTCAGCGAAACAAACATCGGATCAATGCTGATATTCAGTTAAACCCCTCACAAGCACAACAACATCTGGACCGTTCAATACCTGAGACGATGCTGGAGTCTCTCCCGTCCACGTGCGTCCCTCTGCATCATCTCACGCGCATCTCCTGAGCATCTTCACTCCTTCATTGAGCTGCAGGACTGTCTTCCTCTGCTCATTGATGTCCAAATCATCATCATCCTCGCCTGTTCTTCAACACACACCCCTGTGTTTACACAGCAGCCTCCTCTATACGTCCCCCATCTGCAAGGGCTGTTACAGTTATTTTATCCTGCCTTGATCTACACACAGCGACCAAACCAATCACAATTCAGCTTTAACCCGTTCAGTGCCTCAGTACAGGAAACACTAACACATCTATCAAATATGCGATGTTAATAAAAAACATTTTATTCTATATTTATATGAATTTAATGTATGTAAATAAAGTAAAGAACTTTAAATAATATATATTTAAAATAATAATAAAGCGTATAGCCTATATAAATTCACAAACATATTTACAGTAGGCTAATGTTCTGTGACCCTTTACACCCTCGGCTGTCAAACGATTAATCGCGATTAATCGCATCCAAAATAAAAGTTTGTGTTTACATAATATATGTGGGTGCACTGTGTATAATTATTATATATATATACACATGCTTGTATATATATTTAAGAAATATTTTCATGTATATACTGTATATAGATTTATATATAATTTATATTATATATAAATATAAATATTTTATATATAAATAATATTTTTTTCTTAAATATACATGCATATGTGTGTATTTTTATATACAAAATAAGTATACACAGTACACCCACATATATTATGCAAACACAAACTTTTATTTTCGATGCGATTAATCATGTGACAGCCCAAATATATATATATATATATATATATATATATATATATATATATATATATATGCAGTAGCCTACTCAGCTAATGTATACACACATAACTAACACACACACATATATATATATATACACGCACATACAGTATATTATAAACAAAAGCCTTTATGTTAGAAAATAAGCACTATATATATATATATATATATATATATATATATTCTGACCAGTAATATTCTTGATCCAGTAGCCTACCAATACCCCAGTACTGTTATCTGCATGGGATTTCGAGGGTTAAACAGCAGCTGTAATCCGCAAAGCCTGGTTGGAGATTATATGAATCGGTGGGTAAATCAGTTTCCCATTCAATTCCCCTGTTTGAGTTTGATTTGTTAATGCTTTCTGTCCTCAATATATTCCTGAAATCATGCACAAACAGTCAAAAGCTGTTGATGCGTCTTACAAACACAAACTGTACACATGTAGCTAAAAGAGCAAAACATATTATAATGGTACAATGAAATGTTAACATAAACATTGGGGCCTCTTTTAATGTACATTTTAAGGTTTGTGAATTTTGTATAGGCTTAGCCTATATATTTGCTTCCTTTTATTCTTCTTTTATTCGATTTCTATAGATCCACTGTCTGAAAGCACAATACAAGCTCAGGTTGGTGTTGCTAAAATGGATAAGAATATCAGACTGTGACTGAATGCAAAAATCCACATATCAGACGGAAGGCCACTGGGGTCACTTTCCTGGCACTTCCGTATGGAAACAAAGCAGCTCATTCAGGATCAATCCACAACACCATGAATGAGTCTCTCTCTCTCTCTCTTCACTCGCTGCTCAACCCATAGGAACTGACTGCAGATGTCTCTGAGGCACAGCAAATAGGTAAAGAAATATACATTTTTGTCATCCATTGTAGAGACCGTCAAGTCTTTCAAGAAAGCAGTAAAGAGTCTCTTCAAAAATATCCATTCATAAGCACCTGCACATGTGAGCACTAAATAAAATAGAAAGAGAATGAGTCCCCCTTGTGGAATACTATAGAAATGGCAAGAACTGAGATACTTACATTAGGGGTTTTCAGACTTAAAATATGATGATCCACCCTTTCTTTAAGTATAAATGCAACCGCATACTTGTGAGAGAAATAATTGCAAAAACAAGCCTAATTATACATGTCGTTTCCAAATGATTAATGGCCTTTTACTTAGTCAATACAGCCTACTAAAGACTAAACTAATTATTAAAAACTTTCAATGAATTTACCTTAAGTTTGCAGCATGTGTTAACTCACTATTCTTGAACTTATGTATAACCGTTAAAGGGATAGTTCACCCCAAAATGAAAATTCTGTCAGTAATTACTCGCTCTCATGTTGTTCCAACCCTGTAAGACCTTCGTTCATCTTCAAAACACAAATGAAGATATTTTTGATTAAAATCTGAGAGCTGGATCACTCCTCCATAGGCTTCTAAGGGATTGAAACTTGCCGGCCCAGAAAAGTTATTAAAGACATAAAATTAAAAAAAAAAAAAAAACTTTTGCTGATAATTTACTCACCCCCATGTCATCCAAAATATCCATGTCATTCTTTCTTCAGTCGAAAAGAAATTAAGGTTTTTGATGAAAACATTCCAGCATTTTTCTCCATATAATGGACTTCATTGGGAACCAAACGGTTCAAGGTCCAAAAGACAGTTTCAGTGCAAAATGCAAACTGTTCAAAGGGCTTTAAACGGTTCCAGACAATGAATAAGGGTCTTATCAAGCGAAATGATCGCTCATTTAAAAACAAATAACAAAGTTTACGTTTTATAAGCTCACATGGTCACCTTGCTCTGTTCTCATGACTCTCCTGTTCGAACTCGTTCATCAAAATGAACGAATCTTTTCCCGAGTCAACTCGTTCATTTCGTTCGTTGAATGAACCAAATGACACGAAAAAAGATTTGTTCATTTTGATAAACAAGTTCGAACAGGAGTCACAAACTGCAAATGCAAAAAAAAAAGACCAGAGTTCCCTGTATGTAAGAAAGAAAAAAACTTTATTTTTTACCCACCCTTCATAAAAATCTTACTTTACAGTGTTTCAAAAACTTAACTCAGTGGTTGAACAGATCAAAAGGGCAAGATTTACAATACAGAGATGTCCTCACAAACACCTCTAGCGTACATCCTCTTTTTATAAATAATTTCAGACAATCAAGTGTTTTACAGCTCATTTTGTACACATCTCCAGGGGAACAGGTTAACAAATTTGATTATGCTGCCGATATTTTAATTAAATCACTCAGGAATGAAAAACACAAAACGTTGCTCTAAAATAAAAACAAGGGTGTGATTTTGTCTGCATTGATTTAACGTCGCTTAGGGAGATTTTAAATATGCATAAACCGTAGGAAGGCCAATCAGTGTAATAAAACATGGCGTTCACCAGGCCTTCTCCGGTCGGAGGTCTACACTAGGCTGGGATTAATACACACAACAGCACACAGATGCCATTAGTTGCACTTTATCATGCGTAACACAATTCAGTCACATGAAAGCAGGTGTGATTAACAACAGGACAAAAAAAGACCAGAGCGCATCTTTCTTTGCATAAAACGCTCAAACAAGATTTCTGCTTTAAAAAAAGAAGACGTGAAAACACATTATGACCGATCGTATGCTTGCTTTGGGGTACAAATTAAATACATTGTAAGCTTGCCATCGATAAAAAGTAGCCTATTTCTAAAGGTTGAGCGATTTTGGATTTTAAAATTGTCTTTAAAGAGTTTAGGTTTGAACATACAACCCCAAAATTTACCACAACAAAGGCAGTTAATAATACTATTTTCATTGTACAACAATAAACATGTTCACCAAACAGCTCTGAATCAATAACTCAGCCTGAATAAGGGCACCTGGGAAGTTCAAGGTTGAAATTGGTCCATAAAATGATCGAGAGGTAGTTTAAATGAGAGTTGAAGTGACGGAAAGAAAGGATTTTGGCAAAACTCAATGTTTTTCGGGAGTCCGCATCACTAACCTCCACATTTCTGAAAATAAAACAACAAACAAAGAAGCACCATTTTGGATGTAGATTATAATGTGAGGTTGGTACGGAGCCCTGCACATGACATGCTGGGGAAAAAATGTATATCGTGGCAATGAATTAACAGTTTGCTCCCACGACTTTTTACTAATTCGTTCCCTTGTTTTAAGAAAATCGTGCACACGGTATAATTCGTTCCTCAATTTACTAAATCGTGGCTGAACTGTAACAATTCATTTCCCCAATCCAAAGTATTATTTCAAAGTGACCATGATTTATGTCATTTGTGGGGCCCCGTAAGTTGGAGACGGCTCTAACTGCACTCTAAGCTTAAAAACTGGTGGAGGATTTTTCCAAAAACTACAGTAAATACTCGTGGAAGATGATTCAGCCCTCCACAGGCTGCGAGCATTTCACACAATGTTCTTCGTCCTTGGAAATGAGCAAATCGCACAGTGCCGCTCGGACGCACATTCTGGGCTCCCAGGGCGAACCCATGTCGAGGCTCTGGTAGCCCTGACACACACCCAGCCCTTCCAGGTCTAGCAGGAGCGACACCACATGATCGAGCGTCTCGAGGCAGGTTGGGTGGCGCGAGTAGATGGCGTGCATGAGCAGGAGAGGCTGGTTCTGAACGCTGACCTGGTAGAAGAAGCCCTTCTCGATCTGGACGATGGTGTCAGCCATGGTGGAGAGCTTGGAGCACTGCAGGAGCTGGAGGACGGGGCCTTTGGCCATGACACACACCCAGTGAGCGGGCAGCACGGTCTGGCCTAGGATGGTGAACAGCTCCATCAGGCCTTGGTCTCGGTCACAGTCGCTTTCTGCTGCCGCCAGACTGAAGATCTGAGTGATCTACAAAAGCAGATGTGACATTGACATTGTTGGTAGGTGTGTATCGTATTGCATATTTTATTGTCCCCTTAGGGAAATTTGTCTTGGGCACGGTGTATGCCCCATTTCCAGAATAAAAATGAGACATTAAAAAGAAATAAAAATAGATGAGAATTTATAAATAAACTCTAAGAATGAATCAATCACATGATGTATCTCGCGTAAACAATTCATACGGTAGAGCAAAACATGTAGACCATGTAAAACATGTAATTTAAAAAGACCACTGTTATCACACAAATAGGGGTGCAAAAACCTTAAGACCAGCAATAAAGTAACAATAAATAAAAATTATAATATAGAGCAATAATTAGATAATGTTAAGTAATCAGTCCAAACCAGGCACAATCATTGGCCTTTGTCCCTGTCATTCAAAAGTCCAATAGAATGGTAACAGAAGAATCTTTAAATCGGTTTAATTGACATGTGGGCACTCTGAAACCAGTTCAATCGCCATTTGTTCACTCTGAAACCGGTTCAATCACCATTAGGGCACTCTGACACCGCTTCAATCAACATTTGGGCGCTCTGAAACCGGTTTAATGGACATTTAGGCACTCTAAAACCGGTTCAATCGACATTTGGGGACTCTGAAACCAGTTCAATCGACATTTGGGCACTCTGAAACCGGTTTAATTGACATTTGGGCACTCTGAAACCGGTTTAATTGACATTTGGGCACTCTGAAACCGGTTTAATCGTTATTTGGGCACTCTGAAACTGCTTCGACAATTGGGCACTCTGAAACCGGTTTAATGGACAAAATGGCACTCTGAAACCGGTTGAATCGTTATTTGGGCACTCTGAAACCGCTTTAATGGACATTTGGGCACTCTAAAACCGGTTCAATCGACATTTTGACACTCTGAAACCGGTTCAATCGACATTTGGGCACTCTGAAACCGGGTCAGTCGACATTTTGACAGTCTGAAACCCGTTCAATTGACATTTGGGCACTCTGAAACCGGTTCAATCGACATTGTGACACTCTAAAACCGGTTCAGTCGACATTTGGGCACTCTGAAACCGATATTTGGGGACTCTGAAACCGGTTCAATCGACATTCAAGCACTCTGAAACCGGTTCAATTGACATTTGGACAGTCTGAAACCAGTTCAAACGACATTTGGACACTCTGAAACCGGTTCAATCAATCACTCTGAAACCGGTTCAATCGATATTTGGGCACTCTGAAACCGGTTCAATTGACATTTAGACACACTGAAACCGGTTCAATCAATCACTCTGAAACCGGTTCAATCGATATTTAGACACTCTGAAACCGGTTCAATCAATCACTCTGAATCCGGTTCAATCAATCACTCTGAAACCGGTTCAATCGATATTTGGGCACTCTGAAACCGGTTCAATCAATCACTCTGAAACCGGTTCAATCGATATTTAGACACTGTGAAACCGGTTCAATCAATCACTCTGAAACCGGCTCAATCGATATTTGGGCACTCTGAAACCGGTTCAATCAATCACTCTGAAACCGGTTCAATCGATATTTAGACACTGTGAAACCGGTTCAATCAATCACTCTGAAACCGGCTCAATCGATATTTGGGCACTCTGAAACCGGTTCAATCAATCACTCTGAAACCGGTTCAATCGATATTTAGACACTCTGAAACCGGTTCAATCAATCACTCTGAAACCGGTTCAATCAATCACTCTGAAACCGGTTCAATCAATCACTCTGAAACCGGTTCAATCGACATGTGGGTACTCTGAAACCGGTTTAATCAACATTTGGTTACAACTGACATTTGGGCACTCTGAAACCAGTTCAATCAATCACTCTGAAACCGGTTCAATCGACATTTAGACACTCTGAAACCGGTTCAATCAATCACTCTGAAACCGGTTCAATCGACATTTGGGCACTCTGAAACCGGTTCAATCAATCACTCTGAAACCGGTTCAATCGACATTTGGGCACTCTGAAACCGGTTCAATCAATCACTCTGAAATTGGTTCAATCGACATTTGGGCACTCTGAAATCGGTTCAATCAATCACTCTGAAACCGGTTCAATCGATATTTGGGCACTCTGAAACCAGTTCAATCGACATGTGGGTACTCTAAAACCAGTTCAATCGACATTTGGGCACTCTGTACATTCTTCCTGAAGGCAGAAGCATTTTAGTTACTGTTTCTATGTCCGATAAGCCACGCCGCTCTCGCGCCTCACCGTGTTCTCAAAAGACATTCATAATACAACTAATCGTCAAAGAATCCTGAAAAACGTTTATCACGGTTTCCTTAAAAAGCACAAGTGTTGAAATAATACTTAACAATATTACTGTTTTATGCCATTTTTGATCAAGTAAATACAGCCTTTGTGCACATAAGAGCCTTCTTTCTAAAACATAAACCTTAAAGACCCCAAAGTTTTAAACAATAGTGTATTGAGTAGTAGTGGAGACAGATGTCGAGTGTGACTCACCATCGGCGTGGCCTCCTGTTGATGTTCTAGCATGTGTTGTTGTGTGTTCTGCGGTTCTTCAGTGAAATGTGATGGTGGTGACCCCACTCTCACCATCTCAATCTGAAGAAAACCATTCTGAGTCGCATCATCCCCCATCGGCAAAGAACCGATGACCTCACCCAGCGGCATCTGATTGTTGTTGCACATAGGTACTGATCCAAGCATATGAGGCGCCACCGGCATGTTGTAGTATAATCCCTGCGAAACATGCTGATATCTAAACAAACGGCAGCTTTCAACGGCCATCAACATTTGCAACATCTATATTTGGATATTGTAAATGTAACATCCTGCTGAAAAACTCAAAAAGAATCGAGATTCTCCAATCAGAGAAATCACTGTTATATTAGAAGTGGGAATCACTACACTGTCACTAGATTTGTTAATCACAACATTTTTTCTTGTGTCAAATCAACTTAAATAATTTATTAAGATCAGATAACTTATTATTTTGAGTTTCTGATGATTAAATCAATCTCCTTCATTGTATTAAGTTCAATCAACTTAAAATTAAAGCAACCAGGTTACTTAATATTTTAAGTTAAACCAACAATTTTTTTTACAGTGAAGTCGTGCTGAGATGGCAAGCAGGCAACCAAGGTAACAAGCATCTACCTAATGTTAATTATGGGATGTTTAATCACTAGAGCATAAAAAAATATTACTACTACTAATTATTATTACTATTGTGTAGCCATATTGATATATAATCATAACATTTAGGCCAGATTTTGCAAACAAGCACAGCAAACCTTTTTTTTTAATCAGAAAAATCATGCAGTCCTAAAACCCTGAATGCAATGCATGCCCCTTTGGATAAAAGCAATTGCAAAAATGCATGAAATGCTTTAGTCTAGATTTTTTAATGCCAAGTAACTAAGAAATGAATTCCAGAACCAAGGCTGGACGAAAATGATGTAGCAAGTCTTACCTGAGCACCGAGTCCAGAGGTGTTGGAGTACATCACATTAGACGCCATCATTGATCTCTCATTGTCCAAAATATCAGGATCCTATGAAAACAGGCAACGAGATAATCTAACATTAAACATTTTTAATAACCAAATAAACATTAATTAAAATAATTCATATTTCTTGATTAAATTACATTGTAGATGGCGACCTTCTGCTGAAACTGAAAGTCTACTTTTAGTCTAATGCTGCAATTAAGTCATAAATTACCATAATTACTGACAACTTTCTGACTCCCATAATCCCATAAACACTAATTGAAAACATGTTCTGAAATTTATGACAGCTCTGATGTTTCTAACTCTAACTTTTAAATGTTATGGCATTTTATTATAGCCACTGTACTTTGTTTTTTTAGTATTTGACACAAGCATTGAGTTGTGACTAATGAAGTTATGAAGCACTTTGCTGTCATCAACAACAAATTTGCACATGGATCCATTCCACAATAATTTGAGTCTAAAAACGTTGTCATGTATGATGTGAATGCAGACTTAGACCTTGTTTTGTGTTTTGGTTGTGCAACATTTAATTCTCTGACTGCAAACATTTAGAAATCAGAAACCTCCTCTACGTTGGATGGTTCGTCATCCTCGATCACGGCCTCAATGAACATGTCGTCGTCCTCTTCCTTAAAACTGTAATTCCATTTCTTCTTTCCTCTGGCCTTGGAGCCGTTCATTTTAAACGGTCGCCCTTCGTCTTCGTCATTGTCCTTTTCAGACATTTCATCTTCGTCATCATCATCGTCGTCATCGTCATCATCCTCCCAGGGTTTGCTTCTAAATCTCCGCTTTTTTGTTGATCTCCCACGCCTCTTGAGTTTGGGTTTCATGTTTCCTCTTCTTCGTGAAAGGGACGGACTCTGCTTTCTCTGCATACGATATGATGAAACAAAAAGATATCGAAAAATGGACCTCCGAAATGTGTAGTGATGGTCAGGTGATAACCAGTGTTGGGAAAAGGTTACTTTTTAAAGTAATGTGTTACAATACTGTATTACTCCCTAAAAAAGTAACTAATTGAACGCTACTTTTGCGTTAGTTTGTCACACCTGGGCTGGGCTTGCTTGTTTGTTTGTTTAAAGCTACACTGTGTAACTCTTTTGGTTTATTCTTAGCTAAAAACACTTAGTTCTTTCAAAAATATATGTGCTCATTAATGTATATTTACTTCTTTCAAATAATAAAGTATTCTCGTGAGTGTATAATATGCCATTGAAAATACATACGGGTAAGGGGTTCTAATGTCGGTCGCCATGTTGACCCTCCATCTTGAAAGTACAGTAGCCAAAGAGGGACATACCCATTAATTCAAGCTTCGCCTTTCGCGTTTACGTTTGAGTTAACACTCATGGACGAGGTCGAACTGGAAGCTATGTTAATCTTGGACTACATTGGCCACCGTAGGAGTTAAAATGAAATCGGAATATACCTTTTCACCGCTAGATGGGGGTAAAAATCACACAGTGTAGCTTTAAAAGGTCTATTTTTTTTGCAGACGTAAAGTGGCAAACTGGTCAACTTTGTCAGCTGTGCTGCCATTCTGGATCACAGAAGAAGAAAGTTCAACACTATTACTTTAGAAATAAACGTGATGTTTATCTAAAGACATTTTTGATTTTTAGCTTAATATCCATTTCAGATAATTTGAAGGTCAGCAGCAAAAATATTGGTTAATAAAGTGAGATTTATAGGGATACTCCACTTTTTTTTTGGCTCATTTTACAACTCCCCCAGAGTTAAACTGTCGAGTTTTACCGTTTTTGAATCCATTCAGCCGATCTCTGGTTCTGGCGGTAACACTTTTAGCATTTCCAAAAAAAGTGGAGTATCCCTTTAAAGTATATTTATCATATTTAATTATTGCAGGTATAATATTCTGAGTTTGCAGTTCACTCTATTTATTCATTTTGAGGAATACTAAATATGTTTCTTGATGTCAAATGAGTAAATGCATGCTCACATATAGTTTAGAACTACAATAACCATCATGTTTACACACAAACACCTTTCCTCCTGATTTCTCTCAACAAAAAAAAATGGGAAAACGTTACTTATTTCAAAAAGATATTTTGTTGTAAATTCAAAAGTAATGCATTATTTTACTAGTTACTTGAAAAAAGTAATCGGATTACATAACTCGGGTTACTAGTAATGCGTTACACCCAACACTGGAACTCTTGAGTGATGTTAATCATACAGATACGTACATTTGCACCATGAAGCTTTGACTCAAACTTGCACTGTCGTAAGCGACATTTCTGCCTTTTCTTGTTACTGCCACCATACTTGGGCTTGTCCATGCAGAAGTCGCATATGCCACAGTCGTCTTCACGAAGACACGCGTCACACTGCCGACACATTCTGCGACTCCGTTTCTTTTGAGCCTAAAAGCAAGAGTAGACAGAGAAATTAATAAAGGACTAAAAGATTTTTTTGACATTTGACTTTTTAAGGGGGTTTATGAGTTCCGCTATAATCAGGAAAAGACATTTTTTTAAATGCAAATGTTTATTGAACCATGAGTATAAAATAAAATAATATATAACTCATACTCCTCAATTTTATTCAATGGCACAAACTGAGCAAAAAAATTGCTGTTATTTTTATGGCCAAAAAGAAAGATGAAATTCTAATAACTTTTAATAAAAAAAACATCAATGAGATCTTTATAACAGTGGTTAATTTACATTAAATAAATTTATCACTCTATATCTGCCAATAATGTCTAAGTAAGATGATATTTAAATGCTTAGTTTAGTTAAGGGAGTTTAAAACAATATAATTCAATGCAATACAAGGATGACAAATAAATGCTCCCTCAAAAGCCTAATGGATCATATTTGATACTCACATTTTAACATCATTTTTCTACAAAATGATGTCTGGATAATCAAGTAAGTCGCTTCAGTCCAGTAAGTGTTCATCTTGCAATATTACTAAGGATTATAAAAGTTATTCGTACATATATTTTATAAAAAAATCATTAAAGATTTCACAGCAAAAAGACATGTACCATGACCTGAACAGGGATGTACTAAAAGGCCTTTTTACTTGCTATCAATCAGACAACAGGAACAAGGACAAGGAACGTAGAAGATTGTGTACGACAGCTTTTGATCATTTGGACTTAAGACATTTTGCATGTCAAATAAGTTACTAAAGGGTTAAAAATCATCCCATGCCACAATCATTAGCAGAGTCAAACAAAACTACAAAAGATTAGTGCTATCCGTGAGATTTCAACTAGTGCTGTCTGTGCGATAATGTGATGATGCACTCACTCACCCAATCCTCATCATCACCACCATCAGGGACAAAATCCTAAACAACACATACAAAAGAAACCTGGATCAGTATTTTAAGCACAGCACTCCTACTCCAACAGTGGTTAAGCGTGTAATAACTGTTTCACTATGAACAGAACAAAAGAAACGATGACTATTTCCAAACAGGTCTCCAAAATCTATAGTCAACACTGAAAAAAGTTGATGCATATGATCCAAGTTTGCGTTTACACTAATTTTAAATTATACAGACCAAATAAACACGTCAAACTGCTTTAAGTTTCAAAGTTATCCAATGAATGATTTGCTTCTTTTTGAAACTATATTTTAAGCTATGACAAAGTATTTAAACGTTGAATAATTAACACTTTACTTTCAATACTACTAAAAAAAACTGTGTAAAAATGAATTATTCCTAATGTTCAATTAACTTTTGATGGGATTACTGTAGTAGTGGTAGTATCTGTAATTTAACATTATTAAAATGCAGCGCTGACAGTTTCATGAATGAGCAACCAATCATTGAACTGATATAACTTTTAACCCTTTGATGCGCAAGCCATGGATACCCCCTCTAATGCACAACATGGGTCTAAAAAGACCCGTATTCATTTCCTACAATATTTCATGCATGGCTTTGTATTTTTTTTTTAAATCACTTTATTTGAGCATTTAATATTTCATGATCTATAAATTTCATGATTTATGAATATTCAAAATTTACACGAGTTCGAGTTTACACACACATCTATGCAAGCGTGCTAAAACAAAACAATAAAGAAAACTTTTTGTTAGAATAACCAATGACACTGTTAACCAATGTTTAGATCAACACATTTACTGTAACATTTGAAATGTTTATTAGTCACTTTGTCACACATATAACCGATAACACTGAAATTGAACTATAGTGTACCTTCATTTCAAGGTAAGCCTTAGCCTAAACATTTAAATATTAGGCTATATCTTCATATCTTTTCACAAAATATCAAATATTTTCTGTGACAAAACAAATGTATTAAATAAAACTTACATGCATGGAATATATAAAAGCGGCCTGTGAAATGTGTGGCAGGTGAATAGTTTTCTGCAGTAAAAATATTTATACAATTTATAGATATCAAAGGTTCCTATATGGGTCATTTTTGAAAAGTAAAAAAAGAAAATTTTAAATTAGGAATGGGAATGATGCTCTAAAACAAGTTAATTGAAGAGTACACGGAATACTGAATGATGAAATTAGGTCTATTTAGACCCATGTTGTGCATCAAAGGGTTAAAAAAGAAGCTATAGAAAGCTATAAGAAAAATAAACACTCACCTTTGTGTCAATTTTCTTGTATTTGGGATGTGGTTTCTGCAGGAGATAGTGGCATTATGCTTTGGTATACACGTAGTTTAACTACAGACGGATTATGTGATGATCTTTGGCAATGCTTTTGTGAATGCTGCAGCCCATATATATCATGAATGTGTCATTATGATTTTATATGTTTTACCAGTATTTGTTTTCTTGGATGTTTTGTTTTCCCAACCTCCCACTGATCCTGCCCCACCTTGAAAATAATAATCAAAAAAACATACAAATGCATAATAATAAAAAGAAGCAAAAGAAATATGATAAACAAAAGTGCTACTTTTAACAGAATCATAAATAAAAGGAAAATGTTTCTAGAAAAGAATATTCAAGAAAATAAAAGAATGAAGTTAATAATGCTACTAGAGAAATGAAGGATAATCTGGACTTTGTTCAGCTACTTGAAGGGATAGTTCACTTTGAAATTAATTTTTGGTATGTTTTAGCTTACCTCAAGGGCATCCAAGATGTAGGTGTCTTTGTTTCCGCAGTAGTTTCAATTTTGATATTTTTAGGTCAAACCGTTCTTGTCTGTCAGTCATATAATGGAGGTCTATGGTCACCACCTCAAACGAACAGTATTTATATAGTTTTTCCTGTAAAAAAACTATATAAATACTGTTCGTTTTCTCACACGAACCGCTCGTTTTGTGTCTTAGGCCATCAACGTGTACTTATATTTACGAGTCATTAAATCATGTTTAATTTGGACTTCTTTGTGCATGCTCTTTGAGGTGGTGACCATAGACCTCCATTATATGACTGACAGACACGAACGGTTTGACCTAAAAATATCAAAATTGAAACTACTGCGGAAACAAAGACACCTACATCTTGGATGCCCTTGAGGTAAGCTAAAACATACCAACAATTAATTTCAAAAGTGAACTATCCCTTTAAAGGGAGAAAACAACCGTTATTTGGCTAGTAGACAGAGCAGAACAAATGGGAAACTAGCTTGTGTTAGTTCAGATATTAAGACCCAAAAGTATCGCCAAAGCAACCTCTCATTCAACTAATGTGAACACAGACACAGCATAATACAGAAATGAGACATGGGATAACTACAATTTTCTTAACAAAAAATTTGCCATTCAATTTTTCTCTATGTTAGTAAAATTACTACAATATTCCTCACTACCCTAAAACAGAAAATGGTGGCTGTATTTAATACTTGTGTTATAAGCAAAATGATTTTTGTCCACAGTCATTTTTCTAAAAATCAATTTTACACTCTCAAGTGTCAGTATATGATGAATGACAGAACACATTATTTGTATCCGCCTGTGAGTATTAGAGAAAGCAAGGAAAAAAACTAAAAATAGAGGAAGTAGAATCACAAGGTAGATATATATATATTAAACTTAATTGAAAAATTAAGTGTTTTCTTTCCTATTGTGACGTATATCCAAGGGAATCGGCTTCCCAAACAAGAAAAAATGTATGGCGGGACACGATTTTGTCCATGAGGAATTGATTGGATCTGGATGGTTGTGGTTTGCTATTGGTGGATCTTATGTGAGTGACAGGTTGTACAAGAGTGAGTGAAAGTTACTTTGATTAAAGATTATGAGGGAACATGGTTTTAAAGAAAACAATGATGTGCACAGACTTAACAAATACTGAAATCTTCCATGAATGTTATTTCATGGTGACTTTAATTCAAAATCATTTTTGCCACATAAACTTTCTGTATTATCCCAGGTCTCAAGAATCAGTGACAGAAAACAAGGAGAAGCAGGACTGACAGAAATACATACCTTCCTGAACACAATGTTTGGAGGAGAGTACTTCTTCTCTGCTGCAAACGAGAACATGTAGAAATTAGACAACAAAAAAGGAATATCATGAATATCATGCTTGCTGAAATGAAAGGAGTAATTATAAATTCACATACATTTGGGCCTACATCTGAAGCACAACGTGTCTCCAGGCTTCTGAGCAGAAAATGGGGAGCCACAGTTTTCACATTTACTAGAGAAAGAGAAACAACTAGGTTCGTTACTACATTCGCGAAGGCCCTAGTTGAAAAAACAACAGCAAATATAGAAGATCGGCATTCTGGGCAGTGTAAAATGAGTCTGATTTTATTCACCTGAGCACTGGATGGCTTTCCTTCAGCCCCATTGTTCCATTAAGCCTAGAATCTGGAAAATCTGGCGAAAATACATGATCTGAGATGAAATCATCCTGAGTTTTTGTAGGGCTAATGGGCTCTAGAGATGGATAAAGCCAGAGTCGAAGGGGCAGCTCAGAGCCGTCTTTCCCAGGTTCGCTAGAGGAACTGATGAACTGTTGGGAAACATTCCCCACTTTTACTGAAGGAGAGTGGATGAAATCCCGTGTCCTGGATGTGTCGATATTGAGCGGCGAGACTCTCGTGAGGCGCGGTGGGCTGTTAAACTCTGCGTTGGGTGTGTTGGAGAGGCTGCGGACTCCTGCGGGTGAGCAGGGGGTGAGTCGGGGTCCTTGGGGGCTCTGGGGTGTGGATGTCGAGCTGTGAATGATGCTCTGGATTGTTCTGGGTAAAACTTTAGGCGTGTGGGTTGGGTCTGGGCGGGGAGTGGCTGTTCTTGATGAGAGACTTGAACGTTTGGTAATTTCCAACTGGGAAAGAACACTCTGTTTATGACAAGCAACCACAGAGAAAAAAGAAATGTATGAAAATGTTATAATTTATGATTAAATTAAAAGCAGATTATATTTACTAAAAATCGATAATTACATATTAACTAAAAATCGAATGTCAATTAATCCTAAATTCTGTAAATTGCACTCATAATCATTAAAGTGACCCTATTATGCGTTTTTTGGATATTACCTTTCATTCAGTGTGTAATATAGCTGTTTGAGAACATAAATGGTCTGCAAAGTTTTAAAGCTCAAAGTAAACAATAAATAAAGTTATTGTCTCCCGAATGAACAAACCAATTCTGAACTCAACAAGATGCTGTTTTGGCGCTACGAATGCAAATCCACCTTGCATGCTCTTCCAAAGGATGAGGATATAGGAATTGATTCGGTAAAACGGGTGGCATCGTTACAAAGGCTGAGGAAACATCCCGAGCTGAAATTTAGATATGGTAATGGGCAATTACAACAGACTGGGTCATCTGACCTATTAAAGCAGAGTAGACCAATCACAACGGACTAGGCCATCTGACCAATCAGAGTAGACCAATCAAAACGGCCTGGGTCATCTGACCAATCAGAGCAGAGTAGACCAATCACAACAGACTAGGTCATCGGACTAATCAGAGCAGAGTAGACCAAAAACAAACAGACTGGGTCATCGGACCAATCAGAGTAGACCAATCGCAACAGACTGGGTCATCTGACCAATCAGAGCAGAGTAGACCAATCAAAACAGACTGGGTTATCTGACCAATTAGAGCAGAGTAGACCAATCAAAACAGACTGGGTTATCTGACCAATCAGAGTAAACCAATCACAAGAGATTGGGTCATATGACCAATCAGAGTTGACCAATCGCAACAGCCTGGGTCATCTGACCAAACAGAGTAAACCAATCACAACAGACTGGGTCGTCTGACCAATCAGAGTAAACCAATCGCAACAGCCTGGGTCATCTGACCAATCAGAGTAAACCAATCGCAACAGCCTGGGTCATCTGACCAAACAGAGTAAACCAATCACAACAGACTGGGTCATCTGACCAATCAGAGCAGAGTAGACCAATCACAACAGACTGGGTCATCTGACCAATCAGAGCAGAGTACACCAATCACAACAGACTAGATCATCTGATTAATCAAAATAGACCAATCACAACAGACTGGGCTGTCAGTGCAGAGAAGCTCTCAGAAAGGAAGGGTTTAGAGAAATCGGATCCATGATCGCACATTAAACACTGAGAGAAAAGAGGTCATGCTGCAATTTATGCTAGGAGAAAATTAATGTTTTTTAGGAGACTCCAAATCAAAATGAGGAACCTTTAATTAGGCATAATAAGGTCATTTTAAAACTTTAAGAAAAAAAGACTTTCAACAAAAAAAAAAAAAAAGATTTTCAAAAATGTTCTAAAAATAAACAAAATATTATTTCTCTTAACTGTACACAATATTCTCTCTAGCAATGCAAACAAAAGACAGAAAACGCAACACAAACCTTAGTTCTCCGAGTGCGATCCATGCGTCTTCCTTTCTTGAAATCTAAACGAGTAAGTCCTTGTCTAACATTTTTGGCATTCGGAGGCCGACCTCTGCGTCGTTTTACTTTCGGACTGTGAGAATACGAGAAGTACAAAAGTTATGATCCACGTGTGATATGAATGTCTGAACATGTTTTGCAGCGCCTCCATATTCCCAACTGAATCTGATTGATCCATTTCTTCACTTCATGTCACATTTATTCATTATCAAATACATTTCAATATTTATATGAAAGAAAATCGAGGTCTTAAAGGGATAGTTCACCCAAAAATTATATTTACTCACCCTCATGTCGTTCCAACCCCGTAACACTTCCATTCATCTTCTGAGCAAAAATTACAATATTTTTATGCTTGAGCTTCCAATTACTAGAGCCCAACCGATAAAGGACTTTGAAGGCCGACACCGATACAAATATTTTTGGGTTTTAAAATCCGATATTCCGATATATCGGCCGATATTTTATTTATTTATTTGAAACTGGACATGATAGTCACAAATTTTGTCATGCTTATTTGAGTTAAGAGAACTGATGGGGATGTTCTTTTAATTGTTGTTCAAGCAATGTATGTATCGTGACGAACTCAACGAGTGTTGCCAACAGGAACGGTGTAGAGTGCCCTCTGGTGGACAAACTATACAACTCCAACACTGATGACATGGTTCAAGCGTGTTTCGTCCGTTTTTATTTTATTTTTGAAATATTCGTTTATCGCCCATTATAACTGCCGATACCGTTTGAAAAATGCCTAATATCGGCCGATAATATCGGTCTGCCGATATATCGGTCTGGCTCTACCAATTACCATATCTGATGTGTGCGTTGATGAATGTTTGTGTGAATAAAAGCCTAAATTAAATATCTTCATCATATAAGCTGGCTTTTCTCAGCTGCACGGAGCGTCAAATCCATCGGCGTCATGTTTTGGGCGTTTTGAGCGTCAATCAGAAATTGAAAGCAGCTCAACTTAATGGTAATGAGCTGTGACGCGGTTCAGCGGCAAGCAGCAGCAAAACGCCAGCAACCAATCGGAATATAGACGTCCTCTTAGTTCCAAGAAAATGGAAGAGAAGCTAATCATTGCCGTTGCTGTGTTTCCTACTGGTTTCGTATAATTCATGACATGACGTTGTTTGCTTATAGGGACCGCATGAGCGAAACTTTTATTTGAAATATTTACGAATGCTCGTTTTAGAGCAGTAATGCAATAATAATAATAATAATAGCTAACTATTTTTTTTCCCGACCAAATGTGACCAAAACGGTTATAAAAATGCTGTTATTATAAAAGGTTTCTTCAATGTATTGCTCGTTTTTTTCTGTTTATTACATTTCATGTTGTGACACTTCTATTCTCCCCGCAACGTCAGCGCGTTCAAATCATCAACAAGCTTCCTTAACAGGGCGGCCAGAGCTTCTTTGACGCTCAAGTCGGCAGCGGTGTGAATGTACAGTTAGAATAAAGAGTCTTATTGTGCACTGGTGTGGATGCTAATATGCATGCGCGAGAATTGCAATCTGCTTACACTACTTCAGATCGCAATTCTCGCGCATGCGTCGTGGAAATCTAAGGAAGTCTCGTTCTGGCCTACAAGGAAGAAAAGGAATAGTCGAATAAACTCGTTATTTTTGTTTGTTTTTTCGCACAAAAAGTATTCTCGTCGCTTGATAAACATATAGTTGAGCCACGGTAGTCACTTGGGATATTTAAAAATTTTCTTCATTGACTTTCTGGGCCGTCAAGAGGCAGTCCTTTAGGAGCCAATGTGGTAGTTATATTATACAGCTCTCAAATTTAATCAAAAATATCTTCATTTGTGTTCCGAAGACGAACGAAGGTCTTACGGGGTTGCTACAGCATGGGGGTGAGTAATTAATGACTTAATTTTCATTTTTGGGTGAACTAACCCTTTAAATTTTAATGTATTCTTCTCAGACATTTGGACTTAAAATGTTTCCAGGCAACATACTGCCTATACAGAATATTCCACCAAATGTAAACAAAAATGAAGAAAGTAAGGCACATACATGCTCCGGACACCCTCAACACCATCTTCATCCTCTTCCATTGGCTTCAGCCAATCAGGTGGCAACTCAACCGTCACTATTCCAGGCATGTTGTCCCACTCAGTATCCTCAACGGCGGTAGCAACATCTGCTCCATTCAGATGATTCTCACTCAAGAGGGCCGGCACAGTCTCTTGCGGGTTCATCGTCTCCGGTTCAGCTGACGCCATGTTCAGCTCATCCGTCATATCTGATCTTTTCCTCTGGCCTCGAGGACTCTATTTTACTAGTAGATTTGTGAGACCAATGGTTTTGACTTGGAGTCATCCCAGGAAGAGTTTGGATATTGAATCTCTAACTCACATTTTTAAATAGGAAAAACGACTTCTAGTCCAAAGAAGTCTGAGGTGTTCATTTCATCTCACAATGTTACGATAGCTTGGATTTCATGAAATGTCAAAGAGCCAACACTTCATCTATGTCTTTACTGGTTATGGATGATTACATTATACCTGTAAAGAGAATGCTGATATTAGAGACTTACACACCAAACTGTATATGCTATTAAATTATTATTACGGTACAGTCTGAACTTCTTGTTGCAGCTTAATTTATTTCTAAAGACATACCATGCATTGAGAACAAATCACACACACAGCGTAACATCGTCATTGCAGTTTAAAGAAATATGATGTTGACGCACTTGTATCATGATGTGCAAATCACTATTTGAATAAACTATTTCAGCAAAAGCTTATAATCAAGTTTTTCCACTGCAACGTAACCGATGTGTAAATAAAATCCCTCTATAAAATCGGGCTGTTGAAAATGAGTCAAGCTAGCAGAAACACGATGAACAAGCGTGAAGGAGAATATTTATAGAACGGGGCCGAAACGAGTGGTTGCCATGGTGACAGAATTGCAGAGAGCCCAGCAGCGATGGCAGGGAGGTCGATACAAATGGGCTGAGAACATTCGATGTCTGCAATGCAGCGCAATTACTATGGCAATGAAATACGCAAGCAGCCATCATTTGTTAAAATGTGTCTAGCAGAAAATACTTCATTTCCTGAAGCCCACATTATATGAAATTAAGACCATCTGTTTAAAACAACTGCTCTTTAAGAAAACTGCTGGAAGGTTGACCAAGGTAATAGACACTTTTAAAGATTCA
Organism: Pimephales promelas; assembly: GCF_016745375.1. Next base: position 12,757,562 of record NW_024121099.1, on the reverse strand, counting down.
CAATAATACAAACATGACAAAATAGATGTCAACATCTCAGTGGTAAATGAAACCTCGCTGTAGGTTTCAGCTCAAATCTGGGTCACACAGCTATTTGTTTAAAGTTACAAATACAGCTTGTTGAGGAAGATATCTTATAAAGGTTAGCAAGTCAGCAAGAAACTCACTGAATCTGCTCAGTAATCAGTAATATTCAAAATGCTGAGCCAGCCATTTTCAGACATCTCTCATAGAGTTAGAAAATAATAATTACAGTGGTTCAGTATCAACTTTATATTCTTTTTCTTATTAACTACAGCTGCCAAGAACAAAATTGACTGTTCCATATGCAGATTCAAAGTATTTTAATTTTCCAAATTGGAGCTTCAGTAAGAGGGTTATACTTTATAGTTTCTCTATCAAAATTGTCTAAATATTCAATTTAAATTGGCTATAACAAATGCAGAACAGTGTAGAATAAACCATAATGAACAAAAAAGCAAATTTCTGTAAATCAGGTTCTAAAAAAATCTGAAAATTCAGTCAGTTACACTCAAGATATACCAAAAAGTGGAATGTTAAAAAAATAACACCCAACAAGAAACATTAAACAGCGTTAATCATTTTCCTTTTAATTAAATGCAACACAAGCAAAAATACAAGTATGATTATGCAATCATTATTACATCTGTATTGTGTTTATGACCAAGATCTGGGTTATTTCTTTAGCAATAGATTATAATGGTCTCGGAGTATGTCGTTATTACCATTTTTACATAAAGCATTTTAGTTCGTCCAAAGAGCAATGACATCTCATACACGTTAGACGTGCATGTATTTTGCACAGTGCATTAAATTTAATTTTTGATGTATTGCAGAAAATGTTAAAGTTGACAATGCTGTATTATAGTTTTGTGAGATAATATAAACGACTTCAGTAGCTTTTATTGACGTTTCATAGCCTACATGTATAAAAAATAAATAAAAATTGACAATGATCGCAAGTTGATGTGAACTCGTGGCCCTGGTGGCGATAGATCGTGAAAACAGCGCGTGAACAATTATATAAATAATAGCGCGATCCACTTTTTTCAGCGCAAATAAACTTATCTAACTTAAAATATTAAAGTTATGCGTCATCGCGTGCGATTCCTAACATTTATACCTTTCTAAACGCGATAAAAAAAGATCGGCGAGCTAAATAAAAAAAATCGACACGAGTTTCGCCAGCCTCCATTACAGATCGCTGGAATGAGGAATGCTGTCCGGGCGAGCGATCAAAAACACGTCCGATATAACGTGACAATTAATGACATACTCAACAAACATCAAGCGTTTCGCAAGGGCATTTCACGGACAACATGCTTTATTATTTGTGATAGGTTTTAAAGACACGATAAGTTTATTTTCCACGACTCTACCACGTCCATTTCGCTGTGTGCTGAATGAGCTGAAGCAGCCCCCCTTCGCTGTTAACCCTCCCCTTCCACACACTCCCCATAGCTTGCTTTCAGCGATGCAGCCTCGAAACGACTTTCCGAACGCTCTCTCTTGCACGGAACCACGCCGATCTTTCGGTTCATTTACTAGAGCGATAGCTATTAATTATGACGTCACCTGCGTTTTATAAACACACGTTTTGCCATGCACAAAAACAAACAATGAATCGAATACGTGCAGCATTTTGACATTCTTACCTCATCGCGTCTCGCGCCGTCGATCGAGCCGTTCATCTGCGCCTCGTTCTCTCCGATCAGCGATACTTTCGGCGATCTACTGCGCATGCGCGAACACGAGCATCGTAGGAAGTCGATCCTGACTGAAACTGAATTAAATTTAGCGGTTGAACAGTCGCTCAGCGTTGAGTGCCTGCAATCATATTCGCCTTTAAATGATACACAGCTTTGACGCTTATATCAACTGTAGGCTACTTGCAGGTCCTCGGAGTTTGTTGTTGTCATTTATATAAGCATTTCACGAATAATTTACACGAAAACTGCCGATTCGTGCATCGCTAAGGTTACATTATATTTTCTCGACCGCACAAAAATACGTACCATCACCCGTTTGCCTAGATTAATAACCACATTTAAAATCTATTCTGAGCATATTTAACGAAGATATTCGTTTAATGAAATAGTTTAATTCTCGGAGCTTATTGCTATAGAAATTGACTTTGGTATCGTACTTTAAATCTTAATCCGAGGGGGACCTTATTTTTTTTGAAAGGGTTCAGTGTTTACTTCTCGACACAAATTATCACAATTAAATTGAGGTCAAATAAACGTAGGCTACATCTTAACAGTAAAACCGAGGTGCCCTTGGATCACTTTCACACATGAATACAAGAAGACCAAGGCTGCAGAAAGAGAGATATTAAATAATTAGCCGTTCTAGAGTAAGCATTAAACATCGACCGTCTAATTGCGTTTTTCCTACATTATAATTATTGGTATTCGTCGTTTTTATTGACAATTATTTATGAACCTAATTAATCTTATGCTTAACATGGAATGCCTCAATCGCGCCATTCCAGCAATAGGTTTAACGCGGATCAGAGACTAGAAAGAGCACGGAATTTTGACATTTTACATGGACCAATTACAATTAAAATGTAACATTGGTTATATAATTTTAGAATTAGCTGGTTTCGTCTGAGAGGGGTTCCAACCCTAAAATAAATGTTTTGTATAAATGTATGTCCAACCTTTAGGTTCACACAACAAACATTTTGTTGCTTAAACGTTAATTATAGGAAGTTAATGTCATTACATAAAATTGGCCACATTAAACTGAAGAAAATCCTCAATACATGGTCCATATCAACCATGTTGTTTTCATTTGTATAACCAGTTTTACTACAAAAACCAAGGGTAAACTATTGTTTAATAGTTTAATACAAGGGTAAACTATTTACTACTATTAGTGTAGTAAAAAAAACATGGTTAATTTGTGGTTACCATGGTTTAATTATAGTAACTATGTATTTTGGTTTTATTTGTAGTAAAACCATGGTTACATTTCATAAGGGAAACTACTGTAGGGTCCTTAATGATAACAATTCCTTTGTGTAGAGGCACAAGAAATAAAGACAAACTATAGACATATCACCAGTTTCAATGTATCTCTAGATGTTTTTTAATGCACAATACAGGGTTATGAGATTAATTAAAAATCTAAAAAAATGTAAGCACAACAAACCAGTGGTGTCACAGCACCATTCAAAGAGTGAAGCCAAGGGTTACATTAATGCAAATACAATACAGAAACAAGATGAGTGTCATACATGAATTACAGTTTTAACAAAACAACAGCTAAGACACTGACTCCGACAAATCTTCGTAAATGTGAGGCGACTTCGGCAGCAGTTGTAGATTTTCTCTGTAAGATCAAAGACAAAACCTCAGATTTTCAGGAGGGTTGCTTCACGGTTAAACATCATGAGTAAACGGAATAGATGAATAAGAGGGAATGACAGGAACCTTATCTGTCCTTGCTGGTTCTCAGGTCTGGGGTAATTGGGTCGTGTTGAATTGTCTGGTGCAGCATGAGGGCCATGAGACCTGCACGATTCGTCATGGCCAATCTTACATTGCGCTCCTGCTCAAACAATTCATCCAATTTGTACCACTGGGGGGAATAAAAGAAATAATGAGAATGAGTAAATGAATGAAAGATTGAAGAACAATAATGTGAAAATAACATCAGCTGTTAAGAAATATCTTGAAAGCAACAACATTAAATACATTTCTTTGCTTCAAATAAATGATTCCTTTGCAAAGGTAACAGGTTGAGGTAATGCGCTGACCACTCTGACTCGCTCCAGGTCCACTTCGGCCCTGCGGAGTTTCTCCCAGCAGTAGTGTTTGTTACACTTGCGTTTGGACACCCTGCAGTATTCTCCAGTGGGTTCGAACACATCACGAACCAGTGGACACCCACAGACCTCGTCCGCAGGAACCTGCACGCATGACATTCACATTTATGAATACGGTCTCTAATTATCTATGCAAATTGAGTGTTTATGTATCAAATTAAAGTAACCTTGGGGTCTCTTGAATGCTCTGGACAGAGAACCTGCAGTCTCTTACAGTAGGTTTTGCTCTGTGGATTGTAAACATCACAGAAGAGCCGTGTAGCGCTAGATACAAGGAAATAAAGAGCAGAAATACAATTAGTATGATTTTATTAACTTCTTTATCTATTTTTAATAGGCTTTAAAGGTGCACTAAGTAAATTTTCTCTCATTTTACAGATGAAGAAGTAATCAGACATACCATTTGGCAAATACTCATTTTTGGGTGATGGCAGTTTACCATGTATAACATTATAGATAAAGATATACCAATGGTGTTTTCTAAGTGTAGTCAAGTGTTTATGTATCATAATTATCTGAAATGCATGATAGTACCAGGTGAAAACAGTAATGTGTCTTTGCTGACCATTTATCATCAGATCACTTAAAACGGATCTTAAAACCAGGTGTTAACCAGCTTCTCTCTTAAACGCTCAAAATCCAGGGATATTGTATTTAATTTGCGGATGTCAGGGAGCCGCTATCAATATATGTGAAGATTCAAATGATCAAAAGTGACAGTAAAGACTCTCTATATCACACTGTATATCACAGTGGAAGCATTTAAAACTAAAAAATATGTATTACTATTACTTACCCATCTATGCGTGTGGGGTACATGGAGCCAAATGATGTCTGACTCTCATACTGAATAGAAGAAAAAGATGACATTATTAAAAGATATATAATAAATAAATAAAAAAACACAGTTTAAAGGTCTGTGCATCATGATTATTAAAAGGAGTAGTTCACTTTTAAAAAACCTTTTGCTGATAATTTACTCACCCCCATGTCATCCAAGATGTCCATGTCTTTCTTTTTCAGTCGAAAAGAAATTAAGGTTTTTGATGAAAATATTCCAGGATTTTTCTCCATATAATGGACTTCAATGGGAACCAAACGGTTCAAATGAGAGTTTCAGTGCAGCTTCACAGGACTTTAAACGATTTCAGACGATGAATAAGGGTCTTATCAAGCGAAGCGATCAGCCATTTAAAAAATAAATAAAAAAGCTTAAGTTTTATAAGCACAAATGCCTGCCTTGCTCTGTTCTGTGATGCATGTTCGTAACTCTCCTGTTCGAACTTATTCATCAAAATGAACAAATCTTTTTCCTAGATAAGACCCTTATTCATCGTCTGGAGTCGTTAATTTTTTTTTCGTCTGAAGAAAGAAAGACGTGGACAGCTTGGATGACATGGGGGAGAGTAAATTATCAGCAAAAGTTTTTGTTTAAAAGAGAGCTACTCCTTTAAAACAGACAACCAACCTTGGCATAGCACCTTTCCATGTGACGCAGCGCCACCTTGGGGTTAACTGGGTGACTGCAGGACACACAGAAGATTTGCAAATCAGTGTCGTCATCGCCCTCGTTGGCCTTCAGGGAAAAGAAAAGTGATGTTCAGGTCACTGTAATGTGTTTGCAGTGTTTACAGTAGTGAAAATGTCACACTGAAACTACGGTTATGACGATCTCTCACCTCTTCGTCGTACTGTACGACCTGCTGTTTGGCCTTAGCGATGATACCCTCCAGCTCGTGGAACCGTTTTTCCATCTCCGTGAGTCGCAAGCGAGCCGACTGTTGCTCACGGCGGATTCGCTCCAGAAGTTTCTTGCCCTGTTCTTCTGCAATGCACGGGCTCTGCTGCCACTGCTGGATACGCTGGGGAAGGATCTCATAGATTCGACTGGCAAGACAAAAAGGCACAAATATTCAGAGTCTGTCTAATCTCATTCATACTCAATTACAAGTATTTCCAGGTTTACTTGGCAGCGAGCTTCATGCCGCAGTCATCAGAGCAGTATTTGGAGCTGGCGCGTGCAGCTTCGACACATCCGGGCCCGAGGCACTGTCTTGCTCCTCCACTGTCTCGAACCTCTGGCCGCTCGCTGTGTCTCACCCGGTCTCGGTGCTTCTGTTTGGGTTTGTGCTTCCGAGGCTTATTCTCCTCTTTCTTATGAATGAAAAGTCCAAACATAAGTTTCCATTCTAAGCACAATGATTTACTTTAAGCCAAAAATGAATATTAAAAGATTAACCCTATAAAACTCAATGTATCATATTTGATACGAAGGTCTCTGAATTAGAAATATCCTGCTGTACACAATCTACTACCTGCCTTCCTTCGTCTGATTTATAGTTCGTAATTTATAGTAAATGTAAGAGTAATTTTGTATTGTTAGAAATATTTCGAGATAAACGCTTAATGGGCTGAAGCAACTTTTGTTTACTTGATTATCCAAACACAAATCTCAGTTTGTGCCTCTGAATAAAGCTTTAGTTTATATTCTCCTCTATGAACCATAAAAACTTGTACTTTTTTTGTCGAAAGGTTCAATTCTGTTTAAATTTAAACTGTTAAATTTCAAACAATTCGATATTACTGAGTATTATATAATATGTCCAGCTTAACAGGGTTAAACAAGCATTCAATACACATATTTTTACACATGTCTTTACCTTTTTTTCAGATCGCTTTTCTCTTCTTTTAACGTGCTTGACCTTAACAGCTCTCTTTCTCAGAGCCGAATCAGCATATGAACCATCATCATCATCACTGTTCCAACCCTGAAGAAAAAACACAAAACTCAGACACAACCAATTCTGCCAATGATTATTGGAAATAAATCCAGGGGTGTTACCAAGACAGCAAAATGTGGGCTAACTTCCTTTAAAGGTACAATATGTAAGAATTTTGTAATAAAATACCCCAAAATCACTTGCACAGTGTGATATATTTCCTGCAGTTGTGTACTTACAATATCCCAAAAGTCTTCAAAGATTTTTTATTTCAGAGAAATCCCAATTTTAAATAAGTGGCCGTCCCGGAAAAAAATGTCGCCTGTCAATGATGCAATATCCGCGCTATCCTGCCTTAGCCACGACGTAACCATGGCGACAGACGTGCACAACTGTGTAGTGCGTAACGTTAACCGGCACGCAGTTCTTGTTTCTTTCAAACATAGACCATGGCAAGCAGACTTTGGAACAAATAAGGAGAACTAAAATGAGCATCAATATCAGCGTGGCGTTTTTGAGATGCCGAGAGCTCCACGTACGCGACTAACTTGGACTCGACAGAGCTTCATGAGTCACCACTTGACAGCTTTATTAGACACAGACAGGTAAGCAAATGTACATAAAACAAATCAATGTTATATAACGTTAGCTTAACTTGATGAAATGTTATAATATGGTCAGTATGTTATTCTAATGTTGATCTAGCTTACTGCTAGTTTCATATAGCAAACAAACTAACACTGCTACACTATAACATTATAACTTTCAACACATATTTAAATGCCGTTTAGTGTGATAGTGTAACGTTAGACCAATTTAATTTCAAAATTTAATTTGTCTAATGCTACGTTCACACCGGACGCGAATCGCGCGTCAAATTCGCGCCTGACGCGTCTAGTTTGACGCTTGACCACTAGTGTTAATTCGCGTGTCAAGAGCGAAACTGGCGCGCGTAAAAGTTTGAAGTGAAATTTACGCGCGTGACGCGCGTCAGAATCAAAATCCGTTGGCGGCCATTGTTTTTATGTCGACCGAGCATTCATCAAGAGAGTTACCGCTCTGTATTTACTCTGGAGAGCAGAACAGCGGCGTGGGGATCATCGTCGCCATATATTTGTGTCCACCGGACCCTTCGGAGCCGAACCGTTTGGCGAGTTTCACCATTTGCTCGCTCCAGGAGCTGCGCTGGATGACGGCCGCTGTCAGCGGTACTTCCGCCTGTCACGCGCCCAGTTTGATGACCTGTTGTCCCGCATCTGAGCGAGGATCACCCTCGCCCTCATCCATCTAATCTAGCTGTCATTTATTTTTGTTTTGATGATAAATAGAGCCAGCCTTCAAAAGTTATTAACCTGTCCTGTGATTTTTTTCTCTCTCTCACGTCCAGACACAAATTTATGCACATATGTTGATTGTCTTTACAACATAATACTATTTCTAGATATGGAATAAATAACATTCAATACAAAATGAACATGTCTCGTATAAAGAAATAATGTTTTAAGTGATGAAACATTTGCTTTGTTGTGCATAATCCCACCATGCATTTAGTCATATTAACAAAATAATTTATTGAAGCATCCAGACACTTCACCACGTGAGCAAGCAGCAAGGCTCCTGATTGGTTAACGCGGCGCGAATTCACGCCAAAGTTCAGATTTTTCAACTCGGGCGGCAGACGCGAATTCGCGTCAAACGCGTGAATGCACAACGCTCAATTCGCGCCATTCGCGCCAACTTGACGTATTTGCGTCCTCCACGCCTCATTCGCGCCGCAGGAATTTTTCACGCGCGTAAAGCGTCTTTGCATTGACTTAACATTGAAATCATTCGCGCCTGACGCCCTATTCGCGTCCGGTGTGAACGTAGCATAATAAACAGACCTGTGTGAGTAATCCAGCACTTGCGAGTAGTTCGGTAGAATTAAATGTTGTTTTTCGTTTATATCCGCGGGACTCGCGTGTGATATCTGTCTCTTTAGCAATCGCGACCTGCTTCATACCACTGTAATGTTAAAAATCATGAATGTTTCCACTCATCCATAAACATCATTAGATCCATCAGCTTGACAGCAAGTCCCATCTTTCAGCTCATCACTGCATCATCAACCTACGCCTTTGCTATCGTTAGAAACTGCGCCCTCTTGTGGCAAAAAAACCTACATATTGTGCCTTTAAAAGGCTTTTTTTCTAGCGCTGAAGTGTGATTTGAGGTACCGTGCTGTGTTCTCCATACTGCCCAGCGCAGTACTGTTGATAAAGCTCCAGCTCATTCTCACTGTAGTCTTCAGACATTGGGCCGTCTTGATAGTCTCTGCCCTTAGACATGGAGTACTCTTCATCCTTCACTCGCAACATTTTCTGAAATATAAAAGATAGTGGCTAAAGAAGAGCTGGAAACTGAAAGGGTGTAGGTTCAAGCAGCACAAGGGATGATCCTTAAAGTCACCAAAAAAATCAAAACAATTCTTGTTTTGTTTTTTAATGGAATACTGCAGTGTTTATTAGAAATTATTTATCTCTGCACATCATAATTATGTTTTAAATTCAATGTGCCCTCATAATCTTTAATCAAAATAAGTTTCCCTACCTCTTTCAACGACATCATCTTTTCCTCTGATGATGTGTTTACTGGCGGGGCAACCTGTCACTCATATGAGATCGACCAATAGCATACCACAACCATCCAATCAATTCCCGATGAACAAAACTGAGTCCCGCTCTATATTTTGTCATGCTTGAGAAGCCGTTTCACTCGTATATACGTCACAAAAGAAAAGAAAAGATTATCGCAAATTCCGTTTCATGCCGATTTTTCAAGTTACTCCAGACGAATTTTCTCTGTAATCAGTGTACTGATAAAAGTGTCTGCTAAATGAAATGTATTAACAATAAATCAATTAAAAAGCATTCAAACTTACAGAACAATTTGAGAATAATTGCTGAGTGCATCATATTGTACACAGAGGCAACAAAACATTATCAGACCTTAAAATATACCATAAAAATGTATGGAAAAAAAAAAGATGAAATCACAGGCAAAGGGACTCTTTTACAAAAGTGAAACTCACCCTAGCCCGCACTTCACACTGCCTCAGTCGGCATTTCTGCCTGATCTTATTCGGGCCGCCAAACTTCTTCATGTCTTTACAGAAGTCGCACAGTCCACAGTCCTCTGTGCGCATGCAGGCTTCACATTCTCCACACATGCGAGCGGAGCGCTTAATCTATGGACAAATCCCCAATACTCCCCACAGTCAGTCCAAAGGGTTAACAAACAACACACTTTTCAGTTACCGTCTTCACAAAGGTCATTTGAAGACCGAATTTCTTACCCGTGACCCTCGCCGTCCATCTGATTTGAAATCCGGTGTGTCGGGCTGGTAATCGGTCCCGTCTGCCTCTGAATCTTTCTCACGGCTTTTTTTGGGACGGTATTTGATCTCCAAGGAATTATTTTTACCTAGACCAAAGGATGCACACACTTAGGGTTGCTATTGACACTATAATCATTTAAAATGAATAAAATATTATTGTTTTATGCGTCTAAAATAAAACAAATAATTAAATTAAATAAATAAACAATAATTCAAATAAAAAGTCCTTACTTCGACACCTTTCACAGTACCACACGTGGATGGTTTTGGCCGTCTTCTCAGAAATATTAATGCAGTCTCCATGAAACCACTCACTGCAGCTTTCACAACCACTGTTTACATGAAAAGAATTTTAAAATTTTTTAATTTGCAAAGAAAAAGCCTTCTCAAAAAGGCATTCAAACATTTCAATAGAAACACATCTTCTTACATCATGAAGCAGTTGATGTCTGGTTTGCGACAAATGCAATAAACAGGCGTGTTGCTCTGGCTTAGACTCATCCCGGGTTTGGGAGGTTTTTCAAAGTCTGACATGTCGCTGTCCTGTAACATAAGACAAGAAACAGAACTTGCATCCAATTTTGCATTTTCTGTATGTTACTTACTGTAACCCTGCCAGCTGACACTATTACTGTATTCTGTGCTTCCCACATTTTTTAAACTGTCACTCACTATAATATAAAAAATATGGTAATGACAGCTCAGAGTAGCTCTTGCGTAAATGTGCTATCGTTCAAATGAAGGTTTGGCATCACAAAGTATCAGAGTTCAGTATATATATTAATACATATTAAGTGTATAAATAGTATTACATACTCTCTCTATAACGGCTTTTATCATACTTTTACAATGTTTTGGACATGAACCAGGGTATTCTTTAAAGTGCCCTGGTATATTAATTGTTCATTTAGATCAGTACTAAGGTAACTTATATATCAACTTTTACCATGGTACCGCCCAGTTCTACTTATAAGGGTAAAACAACCCGAATGACAAAACTAATAATATTTCACTTACCATGACAGACTTGTGCGGTTATTGTCCAAAAGGAAGGAATATCACGACAGTCATTCGGAACAGCTGAAGCACAAAAACTAATAAGCTGTCATAACATCGTGAACTAAACGTGTTTACAGTGAATCAATTTAATTTGACTCCTTTTGTTTACACAGCGGAACACTGCATCACAACATTTACTTCCGCTTCCACCACTATGATTCTTCTTCTACGGATTAGAGACCAAACGATCTACTGCCACCTATTGGACGTGTGTGTGAGTGACGCGCACCTATGCAGGCAGGTGACAAAACAACTAAACAAAAATTTTTGTTACTTGAAACAAAATAAAATATAAAAAGTCAAGGCAACATTTCTCATTTTCATTTAGTTTTACTTGGTGTACTAAAATAACTAAAACTGAAATAATAAAAAATAAATAAAATGAAAAATAAAAAGTCAAGGCAACATTTCTCATTTTCATTTAATTTAACTTGATGTACTAAAATAACTAAAACTGAAATAATAATAAAAATACATAGAGAAAGAAACTAAAAATGCCACTAAAATTAAAAAGAAAACGGAAAATATAAAAAATAAAAACATTCAAAATGCAGCCTTTTGATGTTATACAGTAGAAAATGTCTTTTTTTGCATTTTAAATGTAATTTGTATTGATTTAATATTTTGACTGATATGATTGTTGAAAATTGTATTCAGATTTCTACAATTAGAATCAAATTAGTATTAGATAATTACGGACTAATATATATTCATTCTGATATTACCGCCACAATTTAGAGAGATCAGTAATATAAACAAATTATTATTGACTTATTGTCGTCTATTGATATTGATAATACCCAGTGGCAGGCATGAATGTGTTTGAAACATAGACTGTATAAAACTATGTTTGAAAACATGCCTTTCATGCAACAAATAAACCAGAATTTCATTAAGTAATTTATATATATATAATTTTTTTTTTCGTACCAGTACTGTGTAGGTAAACCATGATAAATCACCAGTTCCCTGCAGTGCAGGAAGGATGTCGTGCACGCGCACAAGCTCGAGAACACGCGCTGGTCAAAACCGATGGTCGCGCACACAAGCGAACATCACACAATCATTCTGAAATTAAGCTGAATTAAAACGTCCTCGGTACAAGACTGGAGTTATTCGAGATCAGGTAAGAAACACTTCAATTCAACTTTTGTGTCTTCTTCAGGCTCTGGTCATTTCGCTTCATTCTGGGTCATCATAAACAGACTCACGTCATCGAAAGTTTACTTCTGTTTACCTCTTTCAAAACTTTAATTTTTAAAATAACACGTGGTTAATATGGACAAGCAATATCTTGGATGATTAAATTCAAACTTTAATTCTTTTATATGAAAATGATATACTTGATATGGTCCAAGAAATATGTTTATTTTTACATTTACGAGACTGTTTGTTGTGCTTGACCGCTAAACATCCAAAATCACGATAAAATCAATGATAAAAAAAAATCATAAATAGGTTTAAAGGCATAGACAAATGAAATAATACATTCGAGATTAATCATTATTCTATAACATTTGTTAATGTTGTTATAATTATTATAAAGTTGAAAACTAAACTTGAAAAATGAATAAGAGCAACTATCAAGGTTTTAAAGTAATCTGCGGGACAGCAGAAATTTCCTTCAAGATAAATACATTACAATAGTATAATCTAATCAGCTTTGGATAGGCCTAATTACTTAATTTATTAAATACAATAATACATACTACAAAATATGAAGAAAAAATGTTACAGTAGAGGAGTGAGAACATAGAATGACTCAGAATCAGGGTCAGATTGGGATGAGCGTTGAACTAGAGAGACTCCCTAATGAATGCTCTGCCGATAAAAACTTGGGATATCGTTAAAACAGCAAACAACCAGCAAAAAATGTTTATTATGACTCCTGCATATTAGCTCAGGGCTTTGATGATATTGTCAGTTCTGTCTGACCTTTCCAACTCCCTTCAGGTCAGTTTGGAGAAGCAGCAAAGGCAAATGTCTGTTTAATGCACTTTAAAGTCAGCATGAAACAGAAGTTGCAATAGTTTTTTCATCCCTATTGTTGTGTATATGTGAGTTATATGGCTTCCTAAAGAAGAAAAAATGTTTGGGCGGGACTTGCTTTTATCCATTGGGAATTGATTTTAAGGTTAAATGGTTGTGGTTTGCTATTGGTCGATCTCATGTGAGTGACAGGTTGCCCCGCCCTCACGCCAGTACACATGAGAAGAGAAGTTGTGTACTGGCATTGAAGTTTGTTGAAACACCCATATTGATTACACACCGTCTATACTAAAATACTTCTCTTTCTGGATGTCCTCTCAGAGTTAGAATTAGGCGTCTCAAATGGAGACAGAAGCCATGGATGTCCAACAGCAGGACAGGGTCGTGGCCCGGGAAAATCACGTCCACACAACACAACCACAGGCCACCAGCAAACCTGAAGTCACCGGTGAGAGGGATGTTTATGAAGCAAATCTGTTGATTCTTGGGAGTTTCTGCATGTTTAGCTTTTATGCTTTATTTACATTGGATAAATAGTCATGACATTCAGACCGACTTAAATGATTATTTGTGACTGACAGGTCCCATCTCAGTTGAGATTGTTCACAACGGAAGCAACGAGTCCCTGACAGACGGTGTCACATCAAGTGATGATGCTTTACTGCTTCCAGGCCATATACCTACAATTTCACGCAAAATAGATAAAGCAAACGGTATTTACATTTTTATGCATCAGAAGGTAGTTCATTATTTAAAGAATGAATTCACACAAAAAATGAAAATCATCTAACCACTTTTTTTGGCGCTTGCAGAGATCATTATTGCAAATCCGTGTAGTGACACTAGAGGTAAAGAAATTACACACTTTCCTTTTAAAGGGATAGTTCACTTTGAAATTAATTTTTGGTATGTTTTAGCTTACCTCAAGGGCATCCAAGATGTAGGAGTCTTTGTTTCCGCAGTAGTTTCAATTTTGATATTTTTAGGTCAAACCGTTCGTGTCTATCAGTCATATAATGGAGGTCTATGGTCACCACCTCAAAGAGCATGCACAGAGAAGTCGAAACGAGCGGTTTGTGTGAGAAAGCGAACAGTATTTATATCGTTTTTACCTCTTGTAATCACAGCCACGTCCAAGTGATCTGAGGGCGAGGGCGCTTTGTGGCTGTGGTTACAAGAGGTAAAAACGATATAATACTGTTCGTTTTCTCACACAAACCGCTCGTTTCGTGTCTTAGGCCATCAATGTGTACTTACATTTACGAATCATTAAATCATGTTTAATTTGGACTTCTCTGTGCATGCTCTTTGAGGTGGTGACCATAGACCTGCATTATATGACAGGAACGGTTTGACCTAAAAATATAAAAACTGAAACTACTGCAAATATATATTTTAAAATGTCATTTATTCCTGACACTACTCCAGTTTTCAGTGTCACATGGTCCTTCAGAAATCATTCTAATATGCTAATTTGATGATCAAGAAACTTTTGAGAGAACTATTCCTTAGCACAGGAATAAATCCAGACATAGTAATAAAACTGTCAGAAATAGACTAATTGCTAATAGACTAGATAATGCTAATCGGTTAGGCATTGTATGAATATATATGTTACAAATTGTAATGTATTAAAATGTACTATTGTCTGATTTTTTTTAATACATTCAATTGTGAATTTAACATTTCAGCGAAGCCCAGTTTTCCCAATAGCTCGTCTCCTCCTGTCATCAATGGCTCTTCTATCATCTGCAAACCGCCTGCTTCTTCATCAGGAGGATCGACGCCTCGTGCTTCAGCACAACAGAAATGCAAGCGACATGCAAAGTGCAACGGACACAAACACCCTCACAGAAAACACACACCCTCCACTTCCATGAGCCAGCAGAGCTTCAAAGGCGATGCCTCGCAGATACAGAGAGTGGCAGGAGACGGTAAGAAAAGCATTGAACACACGTCATAAAAACACCTATGGGTTCATATTTTTGTTTCAATATTTTTATGTATTTTTAGAGCACGTTGGGCCATATCTGAAAAGAGGCCTCCGCCCACTGGTCTGTTCGTAAATATAGGGCCTGCTCTTATCTTTCAGTGACACTGGACGGCCCGCTGGATTTATCTTCGTGTGTTTTATGGTCCCTTCACGTCAGCGTTTGATAATTCTTTCCGTTAGGTCACACATTTCTGTTTGATGACTAACTCACAGTAGCTGGTACATAATCTAATCTGGAGAATTTAAATACTGAGAGGGCTTGATGTTTTTTGACGATATCAATTGTTTAACTGCTGTAAAGGAATACACAAGATTTAAACTGATGAATGAGTGTATTCTGGTGGTGTCGCTCAGGTTCGGTGTGCTTGAAATGATAAAAATGGTCATATTAACCACATTATTTATCCTCAATGATTTTACTTTTAGAAAAACAAAGGTAACACTTTATTTATGTATTTATTATAGTAATAACATTATATATTATTTATTACATGCCAGTAACTTAACCTTATTCCTAACCCTTTTATTTTATGCAAACATAATTAAACTCTATTAGAGAAGTGTAAGTTTGAACAATGTGGTCAAAAATTATGATGTCACTTCCTTATTATGATGTCAGCATGGATGCATTTAATTGATCAAAAGTGACAGTAAAGACATTTACAATGTTAAAAAAAAAACAATGTTATATCTGTTCATCAAAGAAGAAATGCATCACAGTTTCCACAATAATATTAAGCAACACAACTGTTTTCTAAGGAAGCTTGTTTCCACCATTGAAATAATTGCGACTTTTTATCTCATAATTGCAAGATATGAAGTCAGAATTGCGAGAAATAATGTTGCAATTTCGAGATATAAAGTCGAAATTCTGAGAAAGTCGTAATTGCGAGATATAAAGTTGCGATTCTGAGTAATAAATTCGCAATTGTGAGAAAAAAAGACAGAATGGCGGAAACAAGCTTCCACGCAATTCTGCGACTTTTTACCTCACAATTCTGACTTTTTTTCTCACAATTGCGAGTTTACATCTCGCAATTCTGACTTTATAACACATAATTGCGAGTTTATATCTCAAAATTCTGACATCTTTTCTCAGAATTGTGAGATATAAAGTCAGAATTGCAGTTATCTGCCCAATTCTAAGGGGGAAAAAGAAATCTTTCAATTCTAACTTTAAATCTTGCAATTCTGACTTTATATCACGCAATTCCAACTTTATATCTCGCAATTTTGACTTTTTATCTCGCAATTCAGACTTTATATCTCGCAATTCAGACTTTATATCTCGCAATTCTGACTTTATATCTCGCAATTCTGACTTTATATCACGCAATTCTGACTTTATATCACGCAATTCTGACTTTATATCTCGCAATTCTGACTTTATATCACGCAATTCTGACTTTATATCTCGCAATTCTGACTTTATATCACGCAATTCTGACTTTATATCTCGCAATTCTGACTTTATATCTCGCAATTCTGACTTTATATCTCGCAATTCTGACTTTATATCTCGCAATTCTGACTTTATATCTCGCAATTCTGACTTTATATCACGCAATTCTGACTTTATATCTCCCAATTCTGACTTTATATCACTCAATTCCGACTTTTTATCTCGCAATTCTGACTTTATATCTCGCAATTCTGACTTTATATCTCGCAATTCTGACTTTATATCTCGCAATTCTGACTTTATATCTCGCAATTCTGACTCTATATCTCGCAATTCTGACTCTATATCACACAATTCCGACTTTATATCTCGTAATTCCGACTTTATATCTCGCAATTCTGACTTTATATCACGCAATTCCGACTTTTTATCTCGCAATTCTGACTTTATATCACGCAATTCTGACTTTATAGCTCCCAATTCTGACTTTATTTCTCGCAATTCTGACTTTATATCACGCAATTCCGACTTTTTATCTCGCAATTCTGACTTTATATCTCGCAATTCTGACTTTATAGCTCCCAATTCTGACTTTATATCACGCAATTCTGACTTTATATCTCGCAATTCTGACTTTATATCTCGCAATTCTGACTTTATATCACGCAATTCTGACTTTATATCTCGCAATTCTGACTTTATATCTCGCAATTCTGACTTTATATCTCGCAATTCTGACTTTATATCTCGCAATTCTGACTTTATATCACGCAATTCTGACTTTATATCTCGCAATTCTGACTTTATATCTCGCAATTCTGACTTTATATCTTGCAATTCTGACTTTATATCTCGCAATTCTGACTTTATATCACGCAATTCTGACTTTATATCTCGCAATTCTGACTTTATATCTCGCAATTCTGACTTTATAGCTCCCAATTCTGACTTTATATCACGCAATTCTGACTTTATATCTCGCAATTCTGACTTTATATCTCGCAATTCTGACTTTATATCACGCAATTCTGACTTTATATCTCGCAATTCTGACTTTATATCTCGCAATTCTGACTTTATATCTCGCAATTCTGACTTTATATCTCGCAATTCTGACTTTATATCACGCAATTCTGACTTTATATCTCGCAATTCTGACTTTATATCTCGCAATTCTGACTTTATATCTCGCAATTCTGACTT
This sequence comes from Pimephales promelas, assembly GCF_016745375.1. The sequence goes on along the minus strand of NW_024121099.1, from coordinate 12,739,964 downwards.
TATATCTCGCAATTCTGACTTTATATCACGCAATTCTGACTTTATATCTCGCAATTCTGACTTTATATCTCGCAATTCTGACTTTATATCTCGCAATTCTGACTTTATATCTCGCAATTCTGACTTTATATCACGCAATTCTGACTTTATATCACGCAATTCTGACTTTATATCACGCAATTCTGACTTTATATCTCGCAATTCTGACTTTATATCTTGCAATTCTGACTTTATAACTCGCAATTCTGACTTTATATCTCGCAATTCTGACTTTATATCTCGCAATTCTGACTTTATATCTCGCAATTCTGACTTTATATCACAAATCACCAGGGCACAAATGTCAGTTTTTCCTGTGGATGACCTCCGTGAACACTGAATGCTTCTGTCTGTTTCAGACTGCTGTGCGCACTGCATACTAGCCTGTCTGTTCTGCGAGGTGCTGTCGTGCTGTTCAGCCGTGGCTCAGTGTTTGGCCTGCGGGCTGGAGTGTGACGCTCTCTGTTGTTGCGGGGAAGCAGCCACCGGAGGTCTTGCGTGCTGTGCTGAGGACACCTGCTCTGCCCTGCTGGATTGTGGGATACTGGAGGACTGTTGCCAGTCTTCAGACTGTCTGGAGATCTGCCTGGAATGCTGCTCCATCTGTTTCCCTGCCTAATGGGATTCTCTACAGAATGATATCAAGTGCTCAAAGGACCGTAAGTGTCGGATAAATGTGTTAGCGTTATCCCGCATTTTGTATTTATTTAGTATGAAGAATGAATTTGTTGCATTGATCAAAGTTGGACTGCTCTGTATGCTATTCTCTGAATTCAGACAGGTGTGTTATTGTTTGTACTGTATGTTAAAATGGGTTACGTTTTTCCTTGTTTCAGTGTAATTATATATTTAAGTACTGCGTAATAATAATTAATTACATGTACTTGCTATTGGGTTAGGGTAGGATTTATACAACAGTAAATCTTGTAACATATGTAACAAGGACCCTGTAAAATGCACACAAATTCAGCTGGTCATGTGATCACAACATATGAGAGTTATATTATATTCTGCACTTTTAAGAGCTTAAGCTTAGAAGTTTTCCTCCAGTAAGCTCAAAGATGTGTCAGACTCTTCTACTTAAGGTTAGAAATGTGCATTATGATCAAAATACTTTTGCCATCCTTGCGAGTGTTTCATAGCACACATGCGACCTGCACAGGTGCATGCATGAGCAATAAATACCTTAATGCATTGAACATCTTCATCAACTGTGATTTTATACAACATAGAAAATAAATCTAGAGAGTAATTTGCTTTGAACAAACTCCTGTAATACTCTCTGTTTTTAAAGTGTAACCGTTTTGCGTGACAGCTGAGAATAAGGCGTAAGGATCTTTGTTCTCTGTCTGTTCTCAGCACTCTTTATCTAAAGTGTGTGTGGCAGGAAGCCTGAGCGATGCAAAAATAACCAGTCAGGATGACTATAAAGCGTTTGCATATTCCTCTGGGCATGTTGAATTTCACGGCCTGTCTCCAGATGACTCTGCCCAGTGTTTAGACAGTGGGCACCGCTCGAGAGAGAAAGCGCTCATGTTGAATCTGGCAGTGGGACAGAGACCTGTGTGTCCGACAGAAGCTCTACTGAGATGACCTCCATCCCTCCCTGCATCTCGCTGTGGGTGAACGCATTGAAAACGCCTTCATATCTGCCCTATATCACTGACTTATTGATTATATAAGTCAGCAAACCACAATGTATAATATTTGAAAATGTTGTAGAACAAATATCTATGTTAATAAAGTATCATGATGATAACCATGATTAATAAAGTATCTATCATCTATCCATCCATCCATCCATCGATCTATATATCTATCTATCCATCCATCCATTGATATATATATATTTTGTAAAAACCTAAATAGAAAAAATACCATTGCAAATTAGATTGCTTGTCATAAACTATGAAAATGCAAAACATTATCTTTATATATAAAATATATAACAAAAATGAACTACACTATTATTTTTCATCATTCATAAACTGAACAACAGTGACAGTAAAGACATTTCTAATGTTAAAAAAGTTTTTGATTTCAAATAAATGCAGTTCTTTTAAATTTCTATTAATCAGAGTTCATATATGATAATAATGAGAAATGTTTCTTGAGCAGCAGATCAGCATTAGATCATATCAGAATGATTTCTGAAGGACCATGTGACACTGAAGACTGGAGAAATTATGCAGAAAATTACATTTTAAAACAATATACAAATAAAAAGCAGTTATTTTAAATTGTCATATTAATAATAATACTGTTTTACTGTATTTTTAGAGACTTCTGTTTAAAAAAAAAAAAAGTTAAAAAAAATTTTTACCGTCCCAAATTTTTGAATGGTAGTGTATTTATAGAAAGAGTAAATTAATCAATATATTTGTGAGTTTTAACGGTGATGAGGTTGACGGTGTTACCTCCTGGACTGCTGGCTGAGGGGCAGGAAGGCTGTGTTTATTGTACAGATGTGCCAAGTGGCGTCAACAGGAAGTGGAGGAAGTAACTGAAATGACAGTGCTGGGGCGACAGGATAGGCCCACACGACCCTAATCCAGGTCTGGTTCTGACCCAACGCTCCTGCCCTGTGTTTCAAAGAGCCGCCGCTCACAGGAAGCAGCTTTCAGCATCTCTGCGCAAAAATAGACAAAACACAGTTTCACTAGCCTACATCTGTCACGCCAGAGCTCATCAAGTCAGTACAACAGTGGCTCTGTTCTGGTGACATCTTTAGATTTGATTTCTGTTACAGTAAACTTGTAGCAGAAATGAAACTGAAGATCACATTTGACTTTCATTCATTTAAAACCCCAATTCCAGAAAAGTTGGGACAAAGCGCAATTTGTTAATTCTCTAAAACATTTCATTGTTTTCACTGGGCAAATAAATTTGATTTTGTAAATATAAATACATTTGGATTCTGATGGCTGCAACAACACACTCCAAAAAAAGGTGGAACAGAGGCAAAATAAAAAGATTTCAACTTTTTTGAAACAGTCCATGATTAGAAGGTAAATAAGCGTTATGTCGAGCGTCACGTGACCAAACGGGAAAACAGGCCTTATCGCATCCGCTTGACAGACGGCCGTAAGACCTGACTACGATATCTATGTGTTTTAAGGTAATCAGCTAACCTACCTAGTTCACTTTGTTATTGGCTTTATATTCCATTTAAATATCTAAACGTTACTGTGAATGAGAAAAAAAATAAAACGTTTAAATATCAATCTGCACACGTGAGGGACATTGGTTATGCTAATCTTTGCTCGCTCCTTTTAAGTTATCTTGAGTAAAACCGCAAAAAAATCATGAAGCCCGTACAAAAGACCTGGACCGGAAGCGATGCGACATTCACAGAATGCGGAAGTAAGTGGTCATGTATGTTTGGGGATAAAAGGAAAGATGGGTCATGGCTCACCACTTTGTGCCAAATTTCATGAGAGAATTGTCAAACAATTCAAAAATCACATTTCTCAATGAAAGGTTGCAAAGTAGCCTATGTCTTTCTTCATCTACCATACATAATACTGTGGAAAGATTCAGTGAATCTTTCACCCAACAGTCTGGATCAAGAAATGCAATTATCTAATCAAAAAATTTTTTAGCAAATCTGTTTTAAAATGGCAACAGATTACAAGCAATATTATTATACAATATGATTAAATTAAACAAATTAGAATTGAGTAATAATTAATCAACTAATTCCTTCAAAGTTAACCATTTAAAATGAGTAAAACTTACAACAAACAAACAAACAAAAAACGTACATTTAAGTCACCATTATGGTGATCGGTGTTTGTTTTAGGATTGTTTTAAAATTACAGTTTTCTCCTTCAGTAATTTTGCTTGTTAACATCAGATGTCTTCAATATTGGCAATAAAATATATTTGACGTCTGTCTGTCATTCAGATTTTTTTGTTAAATTTTTGGGTGTAAACTATCACTTTACAACTTTTAAAGGTTAATTTGATTAATTATTACTCAATTCTAATTTGTTAAATTTAATCTGCCAGAATTTTCTAAATTAGATAAAGCGTATTAATTTTTACAGTGCACCATAGAAGGAATGTGACGTCCAGATCCGTCTTGTTTCAGGTGAGATTGGGCAAAAATTTCCACTTGGAAAACCGCAACTAATAGTGTTCGCTATTCCCAAATGGTTAAAAGATGTAATTAAAAGGAAAGTTGGTGACGTGACACAGTCTGTGACGTCTTTCCCTCAGGCCGGCATGATGGGTTCGCAGATGGATGACCACAATACTCCTTTTGTTCATTCAAGGTTTTGGAGAAGAAAGAGTGCTGACGTCCTGAAGACTCTCGCCCATGAAGAACAACAAACTCTGCAGATTCTTCGTGGCTGAGGAGCACCGCAACATTCAAAAGGGGTGAAGAAATAATCATAACTTCCTTTATTTGGCCTTTAAAACGCACACCTAACACAAGTTTAATACTTCTGTCTTTTATGTTAATGGTGTTTCTCTTCTTTGAACACTCTAAGGAACAAAGAACAACTCTGCAAAAGATAAATAAATAAAATCCAGTTTATATATATATATATATATATATATATATATATAGAGAGAGAGAGAGAGAGAGAGAGAGAATATAGCTACATATAATTTATATAACATACAACATTCAGTTACATTAAAAGTATTTATTATATTATTTATTATACATTGTATATCATTAAATTAATTGAAATATGCTTGAAAATGATTTAATTGTTATTTAAAAACTATGTTTGTGTGTGTGTGTGTGTGTGTGTGTGTGTAAAAAATACAATTATTAATTATCAATTTTAATGCATAATATTGAAGTTGATTATTAATTTAACAAAATAATTATACCCCCCTGTGCAAACAAAATTATTTGCGTAAACAACTTGGCTGCCTCTATTTTATTACACATTTATGATTTACATTTCAATTACTCCGAGATGCTGATTATTTTCACACTTGGCCTGCCACAAGTGCTAATAAAAACAAGCCCGTTGGCATCTCATCTTTCAGGACAAAGAGGACACCTCCCGTCCGAGTGCTTTCTATCCTATCTGTGATAAAATAACACTCCCTGATGAAGGATCAAGTGAACTATTAAAACAAACTATCCAGAAGATCTACCCAGAATGCATCGCTGCACCGCAGGTCTGACTTTACAACGGGTGGGCTCAAGGTTTCATCCAAAACTAACACAGTTAATATGGGGAAGTGAGATTTCAGAAGAAACAGAAACACATTTTATAGCAGGGAGGTGGAGAGCTGGAATAACAATAATATGGCGTTATTCTGTGTTCAGGCTAAGCTAATATTCAGCAGTGCTGAGTTTGACAAACAACGACACACGCACTGAACAGACACACACCAGAAAGCTTAAGTGACAACATGACGACAGAATTCCCTGCAGTTTTATTAATACATCCATAATTAGCCTACTAATAAAAAAAAATTGAAGACACGAGTAATTCCATTTAACGATGTGACGTCATTGACGCACAAAGGCGCGCGCTATCGCCGCCCTCTGCTGGACAAACAAGAACGAAGAGCAAATTCTGGATGTTTTCTTCTCAAACAGAACAAATAAGTCAGTGTGTGAATGCTATTTAGTAATTCTCACAGAACTTCTCACTCTGTTAAAAGGCTGTTAAAGGGATAGTTCACCCAAAAAATGACAAATCTGTCTGTAATTACTCACCCTCATAAGACTTTCGTGAGAATCTGAAAGCTGGATCACTCCTCCATAGGCTTCAAGGTAATTTCATCTGCTGGCCCAGAAAAGTTAGTAAAGACATCGTTAAAATAGTCCAAGTGACTACAGTGGCTCAATCTTAAGTTTATCACGCGAATAGAATACTGTTTGTGCACAAAAAAACTAACAAAAATAAAGACGCGGGCCTCTGATGCGAGCACCACGACATATTTAAATGACTTAAAAGTACTTCTTGTATGGTCTTAAATTTATTGAGTTCAATAAAAATAAAAAATAAACCCTAATGCTCCAAATAATTAGAGTAGAGCAAACTTAAATTACTTCAATCAAATTAACTTTCATGAGTATTTAGAACTTTCTTTTTCTTTTGACTTCATGAGCTAACCAAGTTTCCACTATTAAATTATTTAAGTCGAGATTACGTGATAATGAATGAATTAGCTTACTCAAATGTTTGAAGTTAAGAGCAATTAAATATATAATTACAAAATAAAAATCTTTGGATTTCTTTTCTTTAAAGTGTTGATGTAACTGATTGCTTTTTTTGCAAACGTATTCAGATTTAGCGTAATTAAATCCTAGTAGGATTTACTAGCATTACAGTAATGAGAATCATTAATGATATTCATACACACACACACACACACACACACACACACACACAAAGATCCTAAAAATAAGTGTTTTTCACACTTTTGATGTGGGATGGAACATTTAACCATTTACAGAAAGTTTCTTTAAAAAAATACCACTCATACAAATGCATAGCTGTTTTACAACTTTATTTATAATTGTTTTCCTAAAAAGTAAAAAAAAAAAATCTACATATTCAAGAGTACAAAAAGAAATCTGCACAACGGTTGCTCGTTTCAAAGTTGTTAGGGAAATACAGGGAATAAACATCCACAAGCACTGTGGAAATATTGAAATACATAAACGACAAACACATTCCCTTTGCTCAAGTCTGACTGGAAAGTGGACATCTCCCGGATGTTATCAAGTACATAATCATGAGATGAATGTAAACGCTGCCTAATAGTCTCCTGCAGTATAGAGTGAACTCAAAGGTCTTCTAATGAATCTTTAAACAAAGTTTTCGACAAAGAACTGATGGCAGGATTGAGGAAATTTCACCAGGCAGAAACTGCACGACAAACCCCATCGGCGGGCATCCAACATGGAGGCTTCAAAGAAATATATACAAAAGTACTTGACGACTTAACTAAAAAAAAAACATCACACTTACATGCAGAGATCCTAAAGTTAACTGTGCTGCAATAAGCTTTCATTACACAGATCTGCATATCTACAGATAAAAGTAAATCTCGTTCCCTCTTTGCCAGCAAGCTTCTAAAACAATCCATCTCTGGCTATCAATGTCTAATTTTAAATAGCAGTGAAAATACATTTCATGTCATCTTAAATGCATGATTTACTGTATATATGTGGTAAAATAAAACTCTTCCGAATGTACATTAGTCGCTGTGCTAAATCAGCACATAATATATAGATATTATATAAATGTATATATGTAATGTAAAGACATTTCAAACAATTTGCTATTACTAACATACATATTCAGATCCGTCTATTCACAACAGGGTAAAAAAACATTTTATCATTCAGGTGTGATTCGAAACCTGTTTTCAACATGGCCACCTAGAAGTATCACGCCAAACTCATACCTCACAATACGGATTCATAAAAAGCGCTTTTCTTCAGATTTACGTTGCTTTCAGCTCCAAAACTGTCTTTTAAACAGGATTCGACTGTTAATGCCTATACGTATGAAAAGCAACAACAGCAGATAAATAAAGCAGAATGTCATCGTAATCCTGATAAGGGATGTAAAGACTGGAGTAATAAAAGTCAACCTCATGATAATGACGCATTAATGTGATTGGCTCTCTGGCAGAGAACAGCAATATTCTCTTTGAATGTCAAAGGAAACGCGACGGTCATCTGCTCACACAACCCTCTGCTACTTCACTATGAAAGTACTTGCATAGACAATCTGACATAAACACATGACCAGTCTCGGTTGGATCAAATCAATATCACGGAGGCCGAGACGCAATGGCGAACAATGGCACAGATGCTGATGTAAATGTGTGAGGTGATCCCTGTAAACCAAACATGCGCCTTTCAGACCCTCCGCATGAAACGATCAACACCAGTTTCACATGAGAACACAAACGTCCCAGCAGGAAATGAAAGAAGAGCCGAACAGGATGTTCTCTTTTCTCTGATGCGTTTTCCTGAGGACATTAAAAGCACGTTTAGGAGCTGCTTTACAAACGCACGGATTCACAATTTAAAAAAGGGAAATAAAACACAACTGTCCCTTTTATGTTTGATGAGCTACATATACAACAAACACTGACTTAAGCTCCAAAAGTCTGAGATATTTATACATTTAATACATTTTAAATAGGCCTGTCGAACGATTAATCGCATCCAAATAAAATAAAAGTTTTTGTTTACATAATATATGTGGGTGCCCTGAATTATTTTATATATATAAATACACACACATGCATGTACATTTAAGAAAAAAATATTATTTATATATAAAATATTTATGTTTATATATAATATAAATTATATATAAATCTTTATACAGTATATACATGAAAATATTTCTTAAATATATACAAGCGCATGTGTGTGTATTTAGTATTTATGTATATACAATAATTATACACAGTGCACCCACATATATTATGCAAACACAAACTTTTATTTTGGATGCGATTAACCCTAATTTTAAATTACACTACTGTTAAAAAGTTTGGGCTCGGTAAACATTTTTAACGTTCATTTATTAAAAGTACAGTTAAAAATAACTGTTTTCCATATTTTAAAATGCAATTTTCAGTATAATTCACATGATCCTTCAGAAGTCATTCTAATATGCTGATTTACTGCTCAAGAAACATTTCTGATTATTATCAATCATTATTATTATTATTAACTTGAAAAACAAAATTTGTAGCCACTATTTTTGTTGAATCTGTTAAGTGACATTTGATGGCAAAATATTTTGTAACACTATAAATGACTTTACAGCCACTTTTGATCAATTTAATGCATCCTTGCTGAATATTTTTTTTTTTCTTCAATAAGAGTTAAACTGATAACATCTTAGTATTTGGTTTGTCTTTTTTCGCTATGAGCTGACAAACACAGAATCAAAAAAATATATTTACTCACAATTTATGATTCAAAATCCTGCGTATTGCATATTTCAAAGTTTAAAGTCTCAGACTTTTGGAGCCCACTATTTGAGTGAGGTCTTAACCTAAAAATAATCATATTTTTATTCAGGCATGTTTTTCCCCAACATGTGGTTTGTGTCCATGAGTTAACATTATAGTGCTACTTTTCATACAACTGCATATTAAAAACACAAAATAGATGTTTAGGACTAAATCTACTCTATGTACATTTATTCTTCTATATATTTGTCAGAGGTCCAGATAATAAACGAGGCTCTAAACACCAGCGTCTGCTCCCGAAGTCTTTCCATATTTGTGTCACCTCTAGAAAGAAGTCTCGAGAATCTCAAACTCTGTTTACGAGACTTCTACAGTACAGCGATTAATGAAGATCTTGGGATAACACTGCCCTCTACTGGCCGACAATGGAGCGTGCAAGCAGGATTTGCAACTTGAAAGCAAAACTATCGTCCCATTTATAGAAGCAATCACAAGTCTTCTTCCATGCTGAAGCTACTTCTACGACTGCTGGTTTTGGACGCCCCCGGGGAGACTGAGGAAAGCAGGGGATCGGCGCCCCCTACAGGCGACAGAGCGCTGCTGTCATCCATCAAAATATCCCCTAACCCCATTTCCGCCATCAGGGATGGACTAAACACGGAGGCAGAGGGGTCATCTAACTCGCCGAAGCTGAGTGTCCCGAGGTCCAGAGGGCTGGTGACCACCCCTCCCACTGAGGAGGTAGAAGAGGGCGGAGACAAGAAAGAAGAGGGCGTGGCCTGGTTGAGGGACAGAAGGGTCTTGGAGAGGTCATGGCTGGGGATGTGATTCAGGGTTAAAGTCTGCGGCTGGAGCATGGAGTCAGAGATCTGAGATGAAGACATGCCGTGGAGACGAGCCTGCATTTCCAGCTCCTGCCGATCACACAGGCACAATCATTAAACTCAACTGAAGGAACATTCGTATTAAGGTGACAGGGTGGCCTAAAGACATTAGGTTTTAATAAGAATGTTGATTTTTGGCATTGAAAGAAAACGACAGAGAGTTGAACAAAGGTCAGCGTTATGCAAATGAGCGATGGTCTGATGCGGAGACTACCAGTGGTCAAGGAATACACAAGGTCAAGGTCAAACTGCTATTACTAGAAACTGACAGAACAGAGACTCGCTGAGCTCCAGTGATTTAAACCACTGTCAGTGTGTGTCTCCCTCTTTAAATCCATTAGAGGTTGTTTTTTTTTTACCATTTTTTTGACAGTTAAGGCTTGTTCACACCAAGAATGATATAAAAAATAATATACAATAAGGTGTTAAATGACATCATCAATCAATAAATAAGGAGAAGGAATTGTCTGTGCAGTTTATTTTACATTTACACACGTAAAAAAATACATTTTCTGTTCAGTTTATTGCTTTTTAAAAATATATATTAAAAAGTGTTAATTAAGCTGAAATCAAATAAAATTATAAATATTAGATGAAAAAAACAAACAAAATAATTACAATTACAAAAGCACATAAAAATTACTAATATAAACTAGGGCTATCAAACGATTAATCGCGATTAATCGCATCCAAAATAAAAGTTTGTGTTAATATATGTGGGTGCTCTGTGTATAATTATTTTATATAAACACACACATGTTTATATTTAAGAAATATTTTCATGTATATACTGTATATAGATTTATATTATATATAAATATTTTTACTAAATATACATGCATGTGTGTGTATTAATATATACAAAATCATTATACACAGTGCACCCACGTATATTATGTAAACACAAACTTTTATTTTGGATGCGATTAATCGTTTGACAGCCCTAATATAAACTCAACAAAAAAAAAACCTAATTGTAAATATTTACAAAAACTATAATAGTGAATAAAATAACTCTGTGGAATGAATTTAAAGATGTCCAAGAGTTTAAAGTGTGTATATCTATGCTGCAGAATACCTGAATGCGCAGCAGCAGACTGCGGTTGGCGTGTTCAAGTTTCTTCTGTCTCATCTCCATCTCTTTGGCTCTCTGCTGCTCCTTCTGTAGCTTGCGGATGTAGTCGACCGACGCCTTTAGTATAGTGCCCTTGTTCCAGCGCATCTCGCTGTTGAGAAAACAAATGCAGATACTCTTACAGAAGCATGCACTGAATGAAATCATCCAAAAAATACTCTACATAAGACAAATACAACTATGACTAAAAACATTTAGGACTAAACAAAATGTAAACAATGAAATGGTCTTATAATTTTGTACCTCAGAGTCATTATAATTTAAATGACCTTTATAACTGAATACATTCAGCAGTGCATATGATTACTGTTGAAAACCAGAGAGAAGTGAGAATGAGAGCAGAGATACTGACGGGTCAGAGGATTTTGGAATGAGACCTCCAAGTTCCTTAATGCGGTCATTAATGTTGAATCTTCTTCTTCTCTCAACTACAAAACACACACACACACACACACACACACACACTCAATGGATGGGAACAACTAGACAGACAAGTTGTTTCAGATCAACAGAAATGTAATTTACTTCCTTATACACTACCAATGACGGTTAATCTTCAGGTTATTATGTGCAGATGGTAATGACATATTTCAGAGATAAAAACAAACTGCACATCAAATCTTCAAGAAATCAAAACTCACTCTGGTTATGATTGTCTTTTTTCTGCCTCTCCTTCATAACAGCTTTTGCCTCTGCATCTATAAAACAAATACCAAGGAAATTTAGATTACATTTTAAAGGGGAAGTGTGCCATTTCTTTGTCACTAACATCACCAGACAGAGCTGCCACAAAAATGCTATTGGTCAAGCAAATAGATGGTCCCATACCACAGGTTACGGTGTAGGGCTGAATGAGATGTGCGATTTTTTTGTGGAATCAACCAACAAATAACTCGTTTATAACGGTTTCTGATAGTAAACCGAGGTACAAGGATGTATTTCACTGCATTTTTTAAGATTTTATGTTAGCTAAATAGGCTCAAAATGTCCTGTTCACACAGCAACTTACAGTAGCATGAATGAATGAACATGAATGGGAGTCAAGCCCGTTTTCTCTTACCTGTAACCATAATGAAAGTGACCAAAGTAATATCAAAGACGGCAATGTCCATAAAATCACTTACAAGACAAAGTCTTATCATTTCTGACACGATCAGAGTCCATTCGAGCAGCTATTTCACTCATCAAATCTTCATTAACCGACAGAAGCTTTTATATTTGGGCGGAGAGCAGAGGATTTGAGTCTGAAAAGTGAAAACTGGCATGAGCAGTGCCGGTGGAGAACTGTGACCGGATATTAAACCCACAGGTCATATCTCTGTTGCTGTATACCGAAACTACACATGAAAACATGTAAATAGTTCAGACTGGAGTCAGTAGTTAAGACCATGTTACGACCCCAGTTTGGGTCATATTATGTCGTTTTGGTTGTTTTTGTCATTTGATTTGTAGGTCGGAGTTGGAGTGAGTGACGTCATGATGGATTGATGGTGTTCACCTGTGTTAAGAGCTGATGCCGGCAAATAAAAGCAGCTCCCTTCAGTCGTGACGGGCGCGCTCTCCCCTCGTGCCATTATTTTGTTGCTTTTGTTATTGTCTTGTTCTCATTTTGATCTATTTTCTTATTTTTACTTTAATAAATGTTATTCCTTTTGCATTAAATCTTACGTGTCATTCCCTTCTTTGTCGCGGCTTGTGAGCCGGCCGTGACAACCACAGTAAATAACCTATAAACAACTGAACTGTGTGCAAATGTAAACATATTAAGAACTCAAATACAAGACAAACGTATTCAAACAAATTCTGCAGCTGTGTAAACATGGGCTAAGATTCACAAATCATACCTGCCCTCCCATCTTTCCAACAGTCTAATAAAACACTGCTAATTTACTACGATTGCTACTAAAACACAAGTTTTACTTCTATAATTATCGTTTTATTGCGCGCTGGCTGATGAATGATGGTTATTCACACTAACTACTTAGTCACAAGTTCTGCAAAAGCACAAATATCCACTGATTCAATAATGAATCATATGAATCATGAATCAATGATTATATTTTTATGCGCGCGTGAACAGATCTCGACTGGGAACTGCGGTGAAATTGGGAAATGGCAAATCTGTGGTGTGTAACTCTGCTGATACAGTCAGACTGAGTCGACTGGTTGGTGAAGAGAAATGAGGAAGAAGCAGAAGTGAGATAAAGAGATGGAAGGCCACACACCGGTAAACTCTCTCTTGACGTTGTGCAGGTCTGCAGGGCAGGAGTTGCTGACGGTGATGGTGGGCGCCGCCATGCCCTGACTGCTGTACACATCCAGGAGATTTCCTGAGATTGGCAGCTGTTGAAAACCAACCACAACGCATTAAATCAGGGCCCCGCCCACGGCATTATCTAGTGAGAGGCCCCCTCATCACACATGGTGCAGGGTATGGATAACCTTCATTCAGTTCACCACAAAAATGAACCTTCCTATCTGAAGGGCAACATCTTTCACAATGGCCAAACGGTTCTTGTGAGCATGTTTATATGTAAAGTGAAACAAACTGGACAAGGCAAGGACAATTATATGAATAAATATAAATTAATTTGGCGGTAAAAAAAAAACCTTTTGATTACTAAAACTTTTGAGAACATAAAACGACACATCTAACCATAATTTCATACTAGATGTGAAAAAAATTAAAACAAATGAAGTTTGCTCTGCTTGCATTTCAACAACAAGCTGCATTGAGAGTGAAGTCAGACATTTTTTGAATTATTAAACCAGTTACATAAGATCCATAAATATGTTTGAAGTTTCAAACACGTAGGTTTAACAGAAAACACATTTCCTTCATCTTTAAAAACCGAGCTAGCCTGAAAGTTGACTTTTGATTTGTAAAACCTGTGCAAAAAACAATTATGTGAAATCCATCAAAAGTTTCTGAGGGATATCTTGGCCAAAACATGCTCAAATAAACCCATCAGATTGTTCCAAACATGCTAAACTGTCATAAAACATGCCATTCTGTCTCGTAATGCAACTAAAACACAAACCTACCATCATCACACAGCATTTAAACAGATAGTGACAAGAGAGGCAATGAGGTAGAGAGATTAAATGTGCTAAATTTACCTCAATCTGGCCCTTTTTCTTTTCATTCTCCGGCAGTAAAACCAGAATCCTCATGTTCTCTTATACACTCGCAAAGTGCTTCCTCTTTCTGTGTGTCTCTCCGTGAAAAGGGACGTTTAGAAATGAGGAAATATCTTTTGGAGTATTAAAAACGCCACGGAAATCAGCTCGTGCACACACACAAGTTGAATGGTCGGTTGTTTCTGTATGTGTGTGTGTGTGTGCGGCAGCTCTCTGTCACTCCTCCGCGGTGTGCCGACCCCACCCATTGTGAGCCATGTGTCAGAAGTTTATATTTGCTTCCAGTGTTTCAAGCCCACATTCAACCCAAACGTCCCGAATGCAAACACTTCACTGACAATGCAGAAACCCATGAGCCTAAGTTAACCTTTAATCGTAACTGGTTACACAAGCGCCTCTACCTGAACTCCTCCCAGAGGACTCAACTGAAAATTACTGATTTGAAAACAGAAATTGTATTTCCAAAGCAATGGCATGTCAGAGCAGGATTCTCTTGGTGACAAATTTGCTTGCAAAAGACTAATGAGTAAATATGGGAACTATTACTAATGGCTGTTTCCTCATCATTAGTGAATTATCCAAAAAAAAAAAAAACACTATGCATGTAAGATCTGTTACAAAGTGTGATGCAAAACAAACTTTACCCAAACAGATCTTATGAAATGAATGCGTTGCTCAATTGATCTTCAATAGAATTTAGGATGTTGCAACATACCGTGTTGGGAAGCTGCAAACCCGATTCGATCAGAGTCATAAATTCATCGTTTAAACTCGATTCCAGGCTGATGATGTCATCAATGACGTCTTCGATCTGTGCATATCGAAAAGAGAGGAAAAAAAAAAAACAGCTTAGCAGGACTTGTAGATGCAAATGTCTGAGTCCTTCTAGCACAAAAATCTGCTTTAAAGTGTGACTCCCATACTGAGTCATAAGGCAGAAGGATGTCTAAATAACACACTACACAGCAGTTTCCAGAGTGACACACCGGCCACATGGAGATGAGAAATAAAGACATCCCATTTAAAGTCTGATAAAAGTCTCCAACCTCAGCAAGCTTGTATTTCATCGTAGGGTTTAGCAGCCAGTGGTTTTGATTGAGATTTGAGAAGGAGAAATACAGGACTGAAAGGCTTTAATAGCCAAGCCCACACCAAGTGCAAAGTGTGCAGGGGTCATTGAGGCTTGAGTGTTATATTTACTAGCACAATGTGGTACCAAAAGCAAAAGTGCCAGAGAGAGTCTGGCCGACTTCACGCCGACTTGACAAAGCGCACTATTGTATTTAGTAAACGCGAGGCAAATTCTTCAAAAGAATCTTTCCGAGTCTCAGAGCCAAACATTTAATTAGTTGTCTAGCGTGCTCTAAACGGCTTAAGACTTGAGATTATTAGGACAATAATTACAGGTTAGTGCAGTTTTGTAAGCATGTGAAATTCACAGACTATGACTAGCAAAATAAGCAGCCTAAAGTAAAAGCTGGTGACACCTTATCCTTTCAATGAAGCATTGTTTGATAACACTGAACTTTGACTTCTCACACAAGCTATATCACAAACAGAATATGAAAGTGAACGGGGTTTATCTTACTACAACAGATCTGGGTCAGATTTGAGATACTATATGTAAAATCTTGGTACAAGTTGTTTTAGTACTGTTTTCATTGAAATGCACATAAGCATACATCACTCGCACACAGAGAGCAGAGATCGAGCTGCGCACACACGGAAACATTCAGGAGCACAGACACTTATTAATGCTACCCTGTGACTATTATTAATAAAAGTCTACATTACATTTCTTAGCAACAAGAGGGTTACATCTCTATTTTGAAGTAATTAAACGTAAAGCTTTGTTGTTGATAGAGAGAGATACTGAACAGATGCAGGTACGTACTCATATCTCTGTATTAGAGCCAGACCGATATATCGGCAGACCGATATTATCGGCCGATATTAGGCATTTTCCAAACTATCGGTATCGGCAGTTATAATGTCCGATTAATGAATCTTTTAAAACTAAAATAAAAACAGGCGAAACACGCTTGAACCATGTCATGAGTGTTGGAGTTGTATAGTTTGTCCACCAGAGGGCACTCTTCACTGTTCCTGTTGGCAACACTCGTTGAGTTGGTCACGAGACATACATTGATTGAATGACAATTAAAAGAACATCCACATCAGTTTTCTTAACTCAAATAAGCATGACAAAATGTGTGACTATCATGTCCAGTTTAAAATAAATAAATAAAATATCGGCCGATATATCGGAATATCGGTTTTTATAACCTAAAAATATTTGTATCGGCCTTCAAAATCCTTTATCGGTCGGGCTCTACTCTGTATCTCTCGCTGTTACTCTCTCTTTCTGTCTATCTCAGTTTCTCCGGTAAATATTGCGCTGCAAACATCGATAACAGCTTTAAGTTGTCAATGCTGGCAAATGATCATGGTATAAGGGGGATAATCCATGCATGGCTAGCTGTGCTTTAAACAAGTTTAATGCACTTTACATAGGTAACAGTTGCTTTTTTAGGCAATCAAAAGATGATTTTTCCCAAGCAGGCATAAGTACACCTAGGCTTACATTGAAAACGGGACCATAGCCTGAATATCACACACTATATAACAGACTTTGGGAATCAGTGTAAAACTACACTGAACACCTTAGCAACCTCATAGAAACACCCTGAAAACACTCACAACACCACCATAGCAACACCCTGGCAACCACACATAACAGCCTAGAATCAAGCCAGTAACAAGTAACACTAAAATCTAGTTACTGTGCGATGAGAGTACAGATTTTGTAATAGTGCATGTGAAAGTAGGCCAGAGCATTACGTTATGCTGTCAGTGATTGTGTAAATGGGTCATCTGTTTGTTATGGCATTGGCTCAAGGCCTCTTATCTTTACAATAACATAATTGTCATGATTTAATGTTAAACTTGCATCATTTGGAGATTAAAAATCATTGAAAGAAGTCTCTTATTCTCACCAAGGATGCATTTACTTGAGCAAAAGTAGAGTAAAAAAAACACTATTGTGAAATATGATTACAATTTCATATAACTTTCCTATTTTAAAACTTGATTTATTCCTGTGAAGTAAAGCTGAATTTTAAGCATAATTCCTCCAGTCATCAGTGTCACATGATCCTTCAGAAACCATTCAATATGCTGATTTGCTATTATCAAAAAAAAAAAAAAAAAGTTGTGCTACTCCATATTTTTGTGCATTTATTTGAAACTGAAATCCTTTGTATCATCATAAATGTCTTTACTGTCACTTTTGATCAATTTAATGCATCCTTGCTAAATAGGAGTATTTCTTTCTTTAAAAAAAAAAATCTCACTAAATCCACCACATTACTGGCAATACACATTCTATAACAGAAAGATCTGATCTGGGTTCAGTTTGTACCTCTTCTTTGTTCGATCCAAGGCTGAGCACAGCCAGTGGGCTGCTGGGAGTGCTACTGACAGCAGGGGCCAACTCAGGGGCAGAGGCAGGCTGGGGCGAAGGAGATGTTGCCAGCGTCTGAATGGCTATTTTATTGCCAAGGGTGTGAGAGAGGTATTGCTTCACTTGCTGCTTCTGAGCTTGTTGGATGTGGTACTTTGTCGGGTTTTCCAAGTGAGTTTGAACCTGGGATTCAAACACATGACAACTTTAGTTCCCCCTAATGTGGTAAACCATATTTAAACATCCAAATCATCATATTTGATGTTGATTTGTCATGTGATACCTTCAGCACTTCCACGGGCACCTGGGCCGGGGTGGCAGGCAGGGCGGAGGTGACGGAGATGGCAGGGGTGGCGTCAGTATGGCGCTGTAAAGCGCTGGACGCCTGTTTCTGGGCCTCTCGTCTCTCCTGGTCCTGAGCCTGCTGTCGCATCAGCTCCTGCCTCATCAACACGCGTGACGTCATCACTGAGCCGGTTGGGGTCACGGGGTCAGCAGAGGGCAGAGAGCCACTACGGGGGCAGACGATGAGAAGGTAAATAAGCTTAGAGTACCACGCTACACCCCCGTGCTGTAATCATATTACCACATGCTATTTTTGAAACACAGGGCTGAGAGATCACCGCTAAGATGAAGATCAATTTAAGACAGACGGCATGAGAACAGCAACTTAAAACACAAGACGGTCGGAAATAATGATCTCTCGTTCATGAGATCATGAAACTATATTTGTCAAATGTCAAAAAAAAAACAACAACTATTGAATGAAAATAGTTTTTTTTTCTTATTTAAAAGGTCTTATTATGCATGCTACTTTAAAGAAAAAGATCAAAATGTAAGTTTGAGTTGAATATAGCAAGCAATAAAATGATTTAATTATATCCTGATGAATATTATCAAATCCTGCTCTACATTATTTAAAATACATCACACTATGGAAGTTAAATGCAGTGGAAATGCTATTTTATGTTGTCAGAAAAATACATATTTACTTAATAAACAGTCTTATTTTCATCAGTGAATGTTATTCCAAAGAAAAAAAAGTTGTGTTATTTTAAAATAAATAAAATAGTACATTTTTAAAAACTTGATCCACCTCTGAAACTAGTTTTTGTTCAACTCCTCTAACATAATGATACATTTTCTTTTTATACATATTCTTTTATCAGACACTCTTATCCAAAGTAGCTTGCAAATGAGACTAATACAAACATAATATGTCCTTTGTATCTTAGCGTATGATGCTATATCAACTAGCAAAATAAAATCTCTCCATACAGTTTTGCATTTCCAACAACACAGCCTTCACATTTCTTTCACACGGACTCCCTTTTAGTGATGAGTCATCGTGGGAAGTCCTGGAGGGAACAAAAAAAACAAGCAGCCAAGACCATGCTGCCTCAAACACACTGTTTGCTATAAAGAAAATTCAAAGATTACCATGTCAGGCAGATCACACTGTCAGATAAGAGCTGAGAGACTGTGGGAGACAGCGGCGTGTGAACTTTGAAACCGGTTCTATAATTGATTTATCTTAAAAAACACTTGGTTATGTAATTCTTTCCAGTAAACAACCCTTCTGACCCACTATCCTTAACATATTACTCCATAATCAATGTTTTTTTTTTTTTGAAAGGAGAGCTGCAAAAAGAGGTATTATGACTGATCATGGTGTTCAGTTTTGTGCTGAATCACTGGGAAGTCCCTGGAAACAGACACCGGGAAGTTCTGTCAACAGAAACCCAACGCCCCATCTAAACGCCTGAAGGACAGCATGCACTGACCTGCCTCATCGCAGAAAACACATGCAGTGCTCACACATGAGCACAAAAACACAACTCTTATATATGTAATCATATATAATGAGCGATAAGCAAATGAATGATAAAGAATGTACAATATGTCAACAATTCAGAAATATATTAACACACTGTCAGTAAAATCCCACGGGGTAAAGCTGAAAAAGCTAACCGGTATGTGGCAAAACATGATTACAAAAAACTTCTAACTCTAGAGTATGCAGGAAGTAAATCAGACATGATTGCGGTTCTCTTATAAGCATATCTAGCATGTGGCCACAATCTAAATGTGTAGATGACATATAAACAGGAAGTATATTTATATAATCGGATCATTCAGTGGACTCACCTTGGGGTGATGGGCTGACTCTTGAGCTCGTAGAAGGTGTCCGAATCGGTGGATAAAAAGCCTTCCACCTCAATATCTGCCACGATCCCAGACTCAGGCAGAAGGGGTTCAACACTGAGAAGGGAAGAACACACCAACGTCACATACTGTCAGCCCACAAACATCTCCTATAATCTGAGTCTGACATGCTGATGCAGAGACTGTGAACAGGAGGGGTTTACTGTAATATACCAAACCAAATAATCACATTTAATACTTAGATCACAAACTTTAATGAAGGAAAAAAACACACTTGCACAGAATGCAGTATTATATATATATTTAAAAAATAATATTGTGGCGAACAAATAAAAAAAAAAAATTCTGTAATCTTTGATCAAAATTGGAAAACGTACATCACCTCTAAACTGGCATTCATTACTTTTACTTACCTAAAGGGACTGTGTGTATCTTTTATGTAATTTGTTATCTTAAATCAATATTTTTATTCATAAATATGTCCTCAATGGTGTACAAAAACCTTTGCCAATTATCCTTGTAAACTAAGAATTTAGTATCTTTATATACATGGGACGGGTAAGTCCACGGAGGCTTCCATGTCATTCCGCCATCTTGAAAAACTATAATAGCAGAGAGGATCAAAAAGTAATAAGCAAACGCGTTTCCACAGCGCGGTTTCGTTCAGAGCCAACATCACGATTGACCGAACTGAAGCAGCAGAATCAGACGAGAATCGGACCTGCTTTCTTCTCGACACGCAAGTCTGTTACAGTCTAAATTACAAGCATTTTTCCTTACATTCGAACATAGTGAAAGTTTAAACAGACTATTTGATGAATAACATTAACAGCTATTGAGTAAAGTAGAAAAGGTGCTAAAAACAATGTTTTTTATTTTACTTTCTGTAACCTAGAAATTCGATAAGAATATATTTTAATAGAGCATATGATTGTTCTTGCATTGTTAGCGCATAGTAAAAAAAAAAAACATGGTGAACGTTTGAAGAAATCAGACCAATCATAAAAGCTATCACAATCAGGTTTTTATTTTATCAATCAGATAGCCTACATCTCGTCTCTTTATACCCGACTACCATAAAATAAAGCAAATTTCTTTTCGGCAGCTTCCTCTTTTCCTCTGACTGAAAATATCTGTAGCCTACTGGGAGTCGAGAGAGAGGTAAAGCTCCCGTCCCGATGTGTCCTGTAACTTAGTACTTAGTTACAGGACATATTTATATCACATTTAGAAAGAAGTCCTGTAACTAAGTTACCAAATAAACAGAAACAGACGTGACTGAAGAAGTGGGAACTCTTTCTAATTTATTTCTGTGTGACTAATGTGACGAGCATTAGCATTGGCATAAATACTAATTACAATAGTTCATGTTTTTCACAGTCAGTAATTCATACTGTAACATTTGTTTGTTCGCTGTGTCAAGTTGCGGTTTGTTTGAAAATTACAAACTGAAGGAAAACTAAACGAAATGCACACACAGCTTTTTGGTACATAATGGCTACCGTAGATCCAATACACAATGAAAAAGCGAGGCGCTGGAGAGCACAATTTGTTTGAATGCAAATAGAATTTCACTGCTTGATGGGAGTAAATCTTGCACAGAGAAACTTTATTGCATTATTGTCCTGTTTTCTCTGTAAAGCTGCTTTGAAACACTCTGTATTGTAAAAAGCGCTATATAAATAAAGCTTTGACAGCGAGCTGAATGGATACCCACTTTTCTAGATCCAATCAATTCCCAGCAGGAAAAAAAACAAGCAACGCCGTTTATTTTTCTCATTCAATATTCCGTTTTGCTTGGAAAATACCTCACAATACTGAAGAAGTCAGTCACAACTTCTGGTTCACGGTGACTTTAAGTGAACGTAAACAGTTGAAAAAGAAATCAGATGTTTATCGTTATATTGGATCTTTGCCTTTAGGTCTTAAAGTGACAGTAGCCTATAAATACCTGCTCTCTGTGTCGTTTATGTTAATCGCATAACAAAAGGCCGCTTTAACAAAGTTAAATCCATATTTAGCATATACAGTGACAACTTCGCAGTGTTATTTTACACTTAATTATAACATTTCTGTACCTGAATACAACTGTTAGACCTTACTGTATTTGTAACTTTGCTATATTGCATTTATCCATGCAATTGCATTTTTTACTGACTGTTCACTTTGCTGATCCGAAAAATAATCCGATCCGTAACTCAATATATATAATCATGTTATATTTATGTACTGTATACTACTTTTGTATTAAGGACATGTGTGTGCTAATAATGTAAACTACTTGTTTAAAAAGGACATAAGTGTCTTCCAAGTTCTTACATATGTTGCTCATAAAGGGCAGTCTACACAGACTGCATATATTTTCATATATTAAATTGTGAGTGCCTACATATACATTCATACTCATGAGGCATCAATGACCAATCCCTAATGAGCACAAATGACCCAAAACTAGTCAGCTTACTGTCTATGCATCATTTTTGGGAGCATTGATCCAAAGTATAGGCAGCTCAAGCCAGGGTTTGACAGACATCCACAATTACCGGTGAAAAACACACCCAAGCCTTCACAACATCGTCACATCTGAGCATAAAGTATGAAATACTATCCAAGCTCTAAACGCATATTAGACCTTTCACAGATATCACATACCTAAAGCCTTTTCTGTTTAGTGCAATGATCCAAGTGATGCAATCAGATCAAACGACACAATTTCGGTAACTCCGGTTTGTAAACTGCACCAGAACATGGTCAGCATCTGAATCCCAGTCTGATCCGAGCTGTCACTCTCATTTACACGATCTAAAGGCGAGATTTAGCAGCAGAGCATCGCCGTTTCGCTTGTGTTATGGTTTTACCAGGTGGCCATGTTTGTGCCACTCCGAGCACGCGAAGCTCCTCCTCCGGTGAAATTATGAAATTACAAAACCCCAATGAAGGCTTAAGCTCATGTAGATATTAAAAAGCTCATTCAACATTTCTTGGAGCTGTCAGTCAGAAAAACAAATTAATATTCATTGACCAAGCGTTGATTAGCCAGCTGACTAGCGCCCGCGCGCCCACACTTGCCTTTGAGCCAACCGGCAAGGCTGTCTGGGGAAAGTAATTAATATTCATGAGCCAAGCCTTCGCTATACGTTGATTGGCCAGCTGACAAGCGCCACACGCCCACGCTTGCCTTTGAGCCAACCAGATTGGCTGTCTGGGGAAAGTAATTATTATTGATGAGGAAAACGTATATTTATACACGCTCCCAAGCTTCTAGAGTCGAGCTTTTTCAAGCTGCGGAACTTTCGCTAAATACACCTATTTCAACGAAAATGACTAGTACACGAGAAAACTTGCCATATACTTATCCAATCTACCATATAAACTACTCCTTTACTAAGAGAAGAGAAATAAAAAACAAACAGTGAATAGTCACCGCCAGAGGGAGTCACTGCATCAAATCTATATAAAAACCCATTCCCATTCTGTTTTTTTACATCTTTAAAATATCCCTTTGTTTCCTATATTTATTTTTATAAGCTAACTTTTTTGTATTGTATACTACTATAAGCTTTTGTAATATTGTATATAAGAATGGAAATAGCGGTTGTAATACTTCATTTTACTCTTACTGTACTGTACAACTACCACCTATCTAATGATGTGACAATAAAGAATATTGAACTTTGAAAGCACATTATACAATGTGAAACATACAATCTTTAACTTTTATGGTAATTGGGCTATAGACAGAAAAGGCTGTGGTCATGTCTTTTCTGAGGACAGCAAATGAAAAACACATTCCTTTGGGTACAAAAGGAGCAAAATAGCGTGCACTCAGCAAGCACGAACTTGAGAGGAAGCGGAGTTAAAACATGGACACAGAAAAAAAGGAGAAAGGGGAATTGTGTGGGTAGATTTGCTGAGTCATATCCCGTGAAATCTGAGGCTCAGGGTAGAAACTGCAAAGCTAAGCCTCCGGTTAAACGGCTATAGTGAGTAAGAGAAACACGGACAGACATTCCAGAGGAATTATTTTGGCAGGGTGGAGGGAGGCTGGGGTTAAAGGTTGAGGCTGAAATGGCTTTGATGGTTGGGTTGAGGAATGACAGGAGATGGTTCTTTTGATATTCTGAAAACTCAAATGTACACTTGAATTCTCATGCATAAAAACTGTTCATGTTCCACAGCTTTCCTGACCACACCATCTTCCTCCTGCACACAATATTTAGAGACTTGCAATAATATTTGCAATGCTCAACATTGGGTAGTATGCATAATAATATTTTAGGGATAGTTCACCCAAAAATGAATATTCTGTTATTAATTACTCAGCTTCATGTCATTCCAAACCTTTAAGACTTTCATTCATCTTCGGAAAACACAAATGAAGATCTTTTCGATGAAATCTGAGAGATTTCTGTCTCCATTGACTGTCTATTCAACTACCACTTTGATTGTAAAACTAATCCATATGAATTGAGCGGTTTAGTCCAAATTTTCTGAAGAGACATGAACAGATTCAATTTAGGCTTTTATTCACATATAAACATCTGTTTATATGTGAATAAAAGCCTAAATCTGTTCATCATATAAAGCAATTGAGTCTCTTTAGAAATTTGGGACTAAACCGCTCAATTCATATGGATCCGTTTTATTATATCTTTATGAACTTTTTGAAGCGTCAAAGAAAGCGGTATTTGAATAGACTGTCAATGGAGGGACAGAAAGCTCTCAGATTTCATTAAAACATCTTCATTTGTGTTTCGAAGATGAACTAGTCTTACAGGTTTGGAATGACATGAGGGTGATTTAATATTCATTCATTTTTGGGTGAACCAACTCTAAAATAGTTTATGACAGTTTATGACTAAAAAAACAGTCAATTTATGTGCAAAATTAAGGGCAGGACTATGTGCAAAATAAATTGCATTAACCTACAAAAAGAGAAAGAAACAGAATAATCTGAATCTACACAGGGAAAATTATAAGTTGGAAATAATTGTTATGTTTTACAATTAAATGTTTAATTTTTCTGATTTTTCTGCCGTTTCTGCTGGCGAAATGTTAGCAATTTATGAGAAAATTGTTTCTTCTCAAAGTTTTTTTTCAGTGTACATACTAAAACTCAATAATCTGCATTGCAGTGATGAAACAAGGAATTGAACAACCTCTAACCCAAAGCATCTATGTTCTCTGATTTGCTTATATAGCATCAACATTCAGTCGAGTTCATCTTCCGAGACTGGTCAAGAGGCTGCATGCATGCACAAGCTTGCTTAACAAAGTAGCTTTAAGGCAATTTCTGTCCATGATGTAGTAGTCCACAGTCTGCAGGATCCATTGAATGTAAATGCAAAACAATCAGTTAAAACTAGAGTTTCTGTGATGCTCGTGCACTAACCTGATGAGATTGACAGATTCGGCTGAGGAGTCCAGAATGACGTAGACCGTCTGAGGACGCTCGTGCTGCGCCTGTTGCCCAGGTAACGCCACTTCCACTCGGCCCTTCTCGAGTCTGACGGAAGGCAGGCTGGACATTTTCTCCCGGAGCTCAATAGTTTTTACAAACAGCAAAATAAACGAGCTAGAGTAACCGAGCTAATGAGAATACTAATCGCCTGAGCTCAAGATAACAAACTATATCACACCGCTTATTTTCTGAAGAGGTTAAAATACACGACTGTCGCACTGTCCGACCGCTAGCGAGATGTTTACAGCACAAATTTCCCTCAAATTTTAACTTTACTCCGTATCGACGCTTTCTTTATCTGTGTAGCTAGACTAGAGCTTGATGAAAACTAAATGCGAATTGACGGCCAAAGTCCTTAGTTGCTCTATCAGAGTCTGACTCCAGTGCACGCCGTTATCTTGCTCTCTTCTCCCCGCGAGTAAATCTGACTGGGAAAACCCCAAAATGACGCTCCATGATCAGCCGACGGTTGACAGACAGACGAGCGGGCCAATAGCTGTGCAGCAGGGCGGGACTTCACTGACGTTAGCCAATAGACGAACGATAGAATACTTGTTTACTTCACCAGTTAGGTCATCCTTTGATATAACATTACAAACTATTTCGTCATCCTTTACATTGAGATATTTATGAACTTCTGTGTCCCTTTGTGATGTTAAAATGAAAATAATGCTAATTTTAAACTAATGTTGACGATTAAATTAATACGTTGTGATTTCATTGAGCACATATTATACAATCTTATTTGCATTAGTATAAGCAAAATGTATTAAGCCTAACTGAAATGATGCATAGGTATGTTTTTGACGCATTCCTCTTATAGGGTACACTTTCTGAAATCACAGAGGCACAAATCATATGTTTTTGTGAGAATTGATTGAAATTGTTTGATAAACTATCATATAGCTAGTTTAAAGCACAAATGCATGTTAATTGTTGGCCTGTTCCTCAGATGTTTTAACCTTTTCGCATCCCACCCTATTGAAGGGAAGTGCCTTCTGAACACACCTACATCTGGTAAGATATTAAAATCTACAAGCTCTAATCAAACACAGTATTTGGATGAAATAAATGAACGACATTTGTTCTTTTATTACTTTATTTCATAAACATTTTCTTGATCTTGCACAGATTTCATTGGGATATTAACATACAATGGTACCCAGTGGCCTGCCACTAATTTAATCAACAATAATAATAATAATAGTACTTGAAATAACAGACATTCCCATATTATGTGTACAATAAACCAGGTTTCATGAGGGAACACAATAGCATGTATACTTGTGCCATATAGTGTGATGGTTTGGCTAATAGGCTTGAAAAGAAAACATCAAAGCTAATGCAGCCATTTCTTGGTTTTCTGAGAGGGTGTTTCTGAGCAAAGTAACACGGTGTTTACTGTCCTTGAGAAGATCAGCTATATGGCTATATGGCAATGTTTTACAAATCCCTCTCTGCTGATTTGTTGCAGACGTGCACAACATGAAGAGGCGACAAAAAAAAAAAAAAAAAACCTGTAACGGGCCAAGAGGCGCTCATTTAAATTCCTCGGGTTTGGCATGCTGTGATGATGCCAGACAGCAGAAGAGAAAGATTGGTAGATCATCACTAGGCAGGTAATCATTAACATCTATAGGCAAATCAATCATCCATGCCTCGACATTTCTCTCTTTAGCTTCCATTGTACATGTCCACATAAAAGAAACCTGCTCGTCCAAACGCTGGTTTACAATAAATAGTTTTTAAAAGTTTGCCGTGTAACAAAGCACTGAAATTTGGTGCGATAGGACTAGATTATAAAAATGAACAAGATTAAAACACTCAAGTCAAAAATCCAGATGTAGTGACAGATTACATCATCATCATCAGACTGTGCTATTCATGGATTCTTTTGGTATGCAGATTTGGGCATATATAATAATATATACAATGTAACGTTTAATCCTCTGTTCTGCACCACAGAGATGTAATGGTTTCTCCCAAATGATTCTTGCTCCATGTGTTATTCCTCCATATTAAACACTAGAAACTCTGGTTATATAGCCTGTTCATTCATACACACAATTCTTGATCTCTCATCATGTCATTTATTACAACACAAAGCTGTTCCCTTGATCGAACAATAAAATAGCACCTCTATTTCTGTATACGACACTTAATGTCAGATCAAAGACATGAGATTGTTCTGATAACTTGATAAAAATGCACAATTGTTCAGATATCCTAAAATTAACTACAGTGTATTTCACCTCTATCACTTTTGAAGTGAATTACAGAGAATTACGTCTGTATTCTATATTATATCCCTTCAAAATACAGTTTGCAAATAAATTTTGTGGACTGCGGAACCGAGTAAAGAATAGAAATGGCTTCCATTAAAAGATCAAAACTTTCTATGAGTGTGGCACTAAAACATACTTAAATCACACAGAAAAAAATAACTTATATTCTCCCAAATGTTAATGTATAGCGTTTTTCCTTTGCATTTTGGTAGTGTTAATCTTTTGGTTCATCGCGACCCTCACTGCAATTACCTCAAGGAGTAAAAAAAGACAATAAATATTGGTATAAAAAAAATAAAAGTATAAAAAAAAAAACATTTCAATATCTAATAGACATTGTCTGCAGTATACTTTGGCAAAAAAGCAATTGTGAAAAACAATGTGTAGATAAGCACAGGGTTGCAAAATATCAGTATAAGGCAGGATATCGAGAACAATAATACTGAGAGAAGCAGGAAGATGAATGTGTGTGTGAAAGCGTGAGTGACGGGCAGGCTCAACTGAGGATCTGGGAAATGACCAGCACAAGTCGTAAACATATGGAAGTCAACACACGCAGCCCTGTCCCAAAGCCATCAGTGTTTCCAAACCATGCACTGGCATCAACAGTCCTTTCTTGAGGAAGGAAACAGCAGACAGCCTGGCGGACTGGCGAAACACACCTTCACTTTTAATCGAGCAATGTCTTTGACAACAAAGAGCAAGATTAAAGCAATATCAAACACAAAGAGTTAAAGCGGTTCTCAATGAGTCATCAGGCGTTCACATTGGCAAATACATTTTGGAAACTGGATTCAAAAAGAGGAGAAGAAAATGAAGCTCTTTCTAAAACACTGAATATCTACCTCTGGAATAAGTGGTAAAATGAGAGAACTTATCTTAAGCTTTTCTTGACCTGGGATTTACCACAATGCTCAGAAGTCCATTTAAAACGGCACATAACGAAGATCAAACACCAAAAGCTCGTCGACAATACCTAACCCACAAAACTGGGCCCAGAGGAATAAGTTATATTTACAAATGAATTCGTCCTTAAATCTTTTGCACTTTTCATACACAAATACAACACGGATTGAAAACTGTTGATATCCTTGTCAAAACTTTTACCTTGTATTTTATTTATATATATTCTTTATTTATCAAAAGCCCCTCTAAATAATAAGGCAGGGATATCATTGAGCTTTCAATGATAAAAACGAGCCCGATTCATACACACCCTCATGACCTACAATCTTATCAAATCTCACAACTCCGCATTCATAAAACCACTCACGCACACTCAAACGACAGGATAAATCTCGGTTATCCTGTAGGGAGAGCCCTGTCAATTCTATTTTACACACGTTTTCCTCAAGAGACAGTCTTCGATAAACATGTCCAGGTTGCATTTTACCCCCAAAATAAATCAATTTTATTTTGTTTAAAAGAAAAACTTGCTTATTTTTAGGGCCATTAAAGGGATACTCCACTTTTTTTTGGAAATAGGCTCATTTTACCACTCCCCCAGATTTAAACAGTTGAGTTTTACCGTTTTCGAATCCATTCTGATGATTTTCTGATATTTAGAAGAATATCAGTAACCAGACAGTTTCTGGTCTCATTGACTTGAAGTCAATGAGTCCAGAAACTGTCTGGTTACTGATATTCTTCTAAATATCAGAAAATCGGCTGAATGGATTGGAAAACGGTAAAACTGAACTGAACTAACTCTGGGGGAGTTGTAAAATGAGCCTATTTCCAAAAAAAGTGGAGTATCCCTTTAAGACTGTGACATTATGTACATTATGATTCCTATTTTTCTCAATGATTCTCATTACGGTAACTTATTTAAATCAGCATAAATTACAGACAGTACAACATATAATCCTACACTATAAATTAAATATATAATTTATTTTATTTTACATTACAGTAATGTAACAATGCAACACAAATCTTAATGGTCTTTAAAATAAGCTTCATTCACTTTATGCAAAATAAAATTTCTTTTGAATTTGGGCTGACATGTTCTAGACCGGTTTCCTGACATTAAAGTCATAGTTCACTTTTAAAAGAAACTTTTGCTGATAATTTACTCACCCCCATGTCATCCAAGATGTCCATGTCATTCTTTCTTCAGTCGAAAAGAAATTAAGGTTTTTGATGAAAACATTACAGCATTTTTCTCCATATTATGGACTTTACTGGTAAGCAAACAGTTCAAGGTCCAAAAGACACTTTCAGTACAAACTGCAAACTGTTCAAAGGGCTTTAAATGATTCCAGATGATGAATAAGGGTCTTATCAAGCGAAGCGATCGCTCATTTAATAAATAAATAACAAAGTTTAAGTTTTATAAGCTCAAATGCTCACCTTGCTCTGTTCTGTGATGCACGTTCGTGACTCTCCTGTTCGAACTCGTTCATCAAAATGAACAAATTCTTTTTCCGAGTCAATTCAATTGAATGAACCAAACGACTCGGAAAAAGATTAGTTAATTTTGATGAACGAGTTTGAACAGGAGTGTCACGAACGTGCGTCACAGAACAGAGCAAGGTGACCATTTGAGCTTATAAAACTTAAACTTTGTAAGCCCTTTGAACAGTTTGCAGTTTGTACTGAAACTGTCTTTTGGACCTTGAACCGTTTGGTTCCCATTGAAGTCCATTATATGGAGAAAAATCCTGGAATGTTTTCATCAAAAACCTTAATTTCTTTTTGACTAAGGAAAGAATGACATGGACATCTTGGATGACATGGGGGTGAGTAAATTATCAGCAAAGGTTTTTTTAAAAGTGAACTACTCCTTTAAGAGCATTATGATGAGCGCCCACTAGGTGGCAGAGTAAATTTGGTGGTGTTCTCTGAGCTGAAGGACCACGGAGTCAACAGGAAGCACATATTTCTGTTGTTTTTGAGTGGTTCGAACCTGCTTAATAAATGTTCCAGCAGTTCAATTCCTGATTACCACACGTTTCTGAGATAAACACAGGCTTGCATAGCTAAACAACATTTCATGTGTCCAATCCTGTCACAATCCACGGCTAACTGCAATAGCCAATGTTTAATATGTAATCGAAATCTGATCCCCTTACCGAGCAGATTATTGGTATAAATATTGGCCAGATTCATAGTTACTTGGCTTATTTAAAATCAACAAAATCGGTCATTCCATCCTCCTTCTGGTTATGTAAACTCGGTTATTTCTGACCTAAACTTTTCACAAAACCAGGCCAAACATTCATGCCACCTCGCCATATTGACAACTATCTCACTTCGCTATACCAAGTGTGATCCATATCGAGTTAGGGTGTGTTCACACTTGTAGTTCGGTTCTCTTGGTTTTATTGGTCCGGACCAAAAAGAAAATGACACATTTAGACTCGGATCTCTAAGCATTCACACTGTTCACACACTGTCATTTTTAACAACGAACCTAAAGATTAAAAAAAGGCTTTTATGATGTATATTTTGAGCAAAACAATGCTGTAAGACTAAATTGCTCATTGTATGTTCATATGATTGGTATTTTTGCCCGCTGAGAACTCACAAAGGGTTTATAAAATGTATAAAGGAGTCAAAAGAGCACCAGGAATTCTTCCGTCACACTCTCAAACGAAGGTGTGCTGCAAGGCGACGACGTTTCCGACGCTGTAATGGGCATCATAGCATCTTTGACAAGGAAAAACGTCAGTTTTAGGGTCACATCTAGTCTAGTGATGTCCTGTTTTTAGTTCGGTTAGATGTCTTCGGTCCGTCTGGCGTTCATATTCACTGAACCGCACTGTAAGAGCCATCGCACCAGAGTTCGTTTTAATCGAACCAAACATGCCAAGTGTGAACACACCCTTAGAAGCATCAGTCGAGAAACCACTTCACGAAAAGAACAGTCGATTCAGCAAAGAAACTGCTAGCGACCCAAAGAGTTGATGAACGTAATCGCTTGTCCTTTAAAGTGTGCACACTTTTGTCAGATTGTTCCAAACACTGGTCACTCACACAAGATGAGCAATAGACAGAGAAACGTACCTGTAGATATTTCATGCAACTTGTTACAACTGACAATTAATACAGATGTGTGTGTGTGTTTGTGTGTGGGTGTGTGTGTGTGTGTGTGTTTTGTCTATCATATGATATCCTGTCGCTGTGGTCACATTTGTACAGTTTGTGTGTGCAAAATGATATATTTTTCAGCCAATCATGTGCTTTCTCCTGTAGGTACTGTCTCCTCCCCTTCTTCCTCGAGGGCTTCGGAAATCGGACCATTTGACTGCAACTCCTCACCCCTGCCGGCCCTCGACAACACCTCCATCCAACGTCGCTGCATTTCCTCACAGTCGGCACTGAAGTAAACGGTCAAATGACTCTGGCTCATTTTGAAGGCGAAGCGACGCTCTAGACGGTCACTGGATTCAGGTAGCGACACCTCGAATCCGATGAGGGGAATACTGCGCTGAGCTTTGACATCCTGTGCGTATGGAGAGAGAAAAACAGATCAATCCTTCCCTAGTAAACCATTAACGGATCACTGTGAACATTAGTCATGGAATGCACACTGAGGCCTTGTTTAACACCTGGTGTTTGCGTCTGTCTGGGAGAAATGCACGCCAAATCTCCTGTGACCACGTGTGACCAAATTTCATGTTGACGTCAAGCAAATTCTGTGACGTCTTGTGCATGTTCACTACTGTTAAAAAGTTTAGGGTTGGTAAGAAGAGTCTCTTCTGCTCACAAAGGCTGCATTTATTTCTTCAGAAATACAGTAAAAACAGTAATATTGTCAAATAACTCTTTTCTATTTGAATATATTTTCAAATAAAATGTATTTCCGCAATGACAAAGCATCATTACTCCATTACTCCAATATGCAGATTTGCTGCTCAAGTAAACAGTTGTGCTGCTTCGTATTTTTGTGAATACGAAAAATATGAACCATTTTTCGGGATTCTTTTGAATAGAAAGCTCAAAAGAACAGCATTTATTTAATATTTTTTGCATTTATAATGTTACTTTTGTAACATTATAAATGCATTTACTGTCACTTTTGATCAATTTAATGCATCCTTCCTGAATAAAAGTAAAAAAATCTAAGTGACCCCAAACTTCTGATTGGTAATGTATTGTATATATATATAGGATTTTCCAAACCTTTTGATTATATGGGTCATTTCTTTAAAATCCAAAGTTCAAAACCTTTGTTTTAACAGAAGGGTTGATTGACAGGTGAGTAGAAAGGACACATCAGGCATAAAAATGATAATCCAGGTGTACATGCAGTCATGGCGGTTCTCGAAAATGTAAAAAAAAAAAATAATAATAATTTTTCATATTTTCGTGCACATATTCTCATAATATATGTGTATAAGCCTGTGGATTAGTTCCTGCAGCCGTACCTGTGGAGCACCATAGATATACAGCACCAGTGGTTCATTTTCAGGGATGACGAACCAGGCCTTCTGCCATCCACGGCCACTTCCCTTCACCATATGATGTAGGAAACTACACAGCACACTGTTCTCAGCCGCCACTGAGGCCTGTTTCTGCACGAGGGGAAGAACAAGGTACAGTTACTTTTCATATTCTTGTCTCTTTCTTGCATCTATTTAGCCATACGGCTGCCTTTAGACTCCTCAGACGAGTCACATTATGTGTTGAGTCCCTACAGTTGTATAAAACCTATCCTACCAGTCAAAAGTTTGGAATAATTTTAACTATTTCTTTACGTTTTTGAAAGAGGTCTCTTATACTCACCAAGGCTGCATTTATTTGATCAAATACAGGAAAACTGTAATACTGTGAAATATTAAAATTTAATTTGATGATTTTACAATCAGTGCTTTATAAGATGATGCAGATGATGGTCATATATATAATCATAGTCATAATGCTTTGAAAAATTGATATTTCAGTACAAGACCTGTTGTTGTTGTGTATGTTGTTGTTGTGTTTTTATTTTATTTTTATTGTATTTATGTGCTGCTCTGACATAAATTTCCCCCCTGGGGATTAATAAAGTAAATCAAATCAAATCAAATCAAATTTAATTTTAAAATGTAATTTATTCCAGTGATGGCAAAGGAAAGTTTTCAGTGTAACATGATCCTTCAGAAATCAGTATAATATTCTGATTTGGTGCTCATTTATTATCAATTATTATTGGAGCTCAATTATTTAGTAATTTATTTTTATCATTATCAATCTTGGTTTTTGCTGTTTAATATTTTTGTGGAAACGGTGATCCTTTTTAAAATTATTCTTCTATTAATAAAATTATCAAAAGAATACCATTTATATTTATATAGCATTTTGATCTTAATTTAATGGGTCCTTGCTGAATAAAAGTATTAATTAAAAAAAAAATTGTTTTTTTATCTAACTTACCCCAAACTTTTAACAAACAAACATTTATGCAAATAAAAAAAAATAAAAAAATAATAATAATTAGTGCAAGAGATCTACACAATGGCAAAACTGTCCTTTTTAGGGCCACTTTCTATTGGATATGGTCCAAGCGTCGGAGTTAAGCCGGTTAGATCAGATTTTTTGTAAACACTGCTGCTTTTTACTAATTGTGCACAGATTTAAAAGTTTAAATGAATAATATCAACAATATGGAAGTAATTTGGTTTCCCCACCACCCACACCTGAGTTCTGATGTTCTTGTAATATAAAGTAAAAAAATGGTAAAGCAACGTAATGTACTTCATATGTCAAACAATTGTAAAATTCAACATGCTTTCTTCAATAAAAGTGAATAAAAAAAAAAAAAAATGACCATAATAATAAATGTTTCTTGAGCAGCAAATCAGCATATTAGAATGATTTCTGAAGGATCATGTGACACTGAAAAAAATTCAGCTTTGCATTACAGAAATAAATGACATTTTAAAATATATTGAAATGCAAAAATTCACAATATATTTAGACAATATTACTGTTTTTACTGTATTTGTGATCAAATAAACAGCTTGGTGCGCATAAAAGACTTCTTTAAAAAGCATAAAAAAAATGTTAATGACCCCAAACTTTTGACCAGGTTTACCTAAAGCATTAACACTATTCTTTTTTTGCAAGCGCTGCTATTTCCGTAAGGAAGTGCACATTTAGAGCGTGACCTTTACTTTACCTCTAGAATGGAGCGACGTCTCTGTGTGCTGTTGCTCAGACTGGCAGGAGAGGGCGGCACTCCCACTAGCATGGTGTAGCAGTCTATACACACGCGGTTGGCTCTGTTGTTATCGTACAGCAGACGTGCGCGGAACTCGGAACACTTTCCACACACCACCTGAAATCAAGACCCGCGTCAGTCCACTGCATCAGCACCAGGAGCGTGTGGACTTACAGAGTTACGCTGTTGTGTTACATACGTGTCCGCAGGCTTTGCAGTGGTGCCGTCTTTTGGTAATAGAGTTAAAAGGCTCCTGACACTTCATGCACAGTGTGACCTCTTTCTCCCGGATCGGAGTGGGCGCTCTCTTTCCCAGCTCTGTGCAATTCTGAAAACAAAACACGATCAGAAAATACTGCAGTGGCTACATTAAGCATTCACAGACCGAACCCACACCTAAATGTCACCGCATTAGAGCAAGTGTCTTTTTTTAAAGATGTTTGCTTTGAAGTTTTGCCACTTGTTTTGAAATTTTGTTAACTAATGCAATGACGTTCATGCATATTTAAGTGTGAATTGAGCATCAAAAGCCTCATTGGGGACACTGTAGTATCCATCTGGGATTTTTAAACGTTTAATGCCAGAGCCCCATGGCAAACCCTTCCTAATATACAGCCTAAATACAGCTACAGTTTATATTTTTATGTATAAAGACCCATTTATATGTGGAACATATTATAAAAATGTGTGAACTATTATCTAGGATATAATAATATTTAGTAGTGTATAAGAGTTTAAGTGTACTTGCTATAAAAGTCTTTTTGTATATTATCTAGTCATCGTGATTTTACCAAGTAAAACATGTTCCTGGATCAACATATTCTGAAAATATTGTCCTAACCATATCCGCAACCTAAAAAAAAAAAAAAAAGTCAGTAAAAAAAAAAAAAAAAAATCTGTAAAAAAAAAAAAAAAAAAATAGCATGTCGAGATTAAAGTCGAAATGTTTCGAGATTAAAGTCGGAATTTTTCGAGATTAAAGTCGAAATGTTTCGAGATTAAAGTCGAAATGTTTCGAGATTAAAGTCGAAACATTGTGCATTCATAACAGTGCGCGTCCACTGGCTCAGAGCGTGCGTGCGCGCGCGTGCGTGTGTGTGTGAAGTCGAACTGCCATGGATAAACACAGAATAGTAGCTTTTTACTTTTATCTGGGCTTTCAACAAAATTCTACACACGTCACACGTGCTAGTGGCAGTGTTTCTGAGGTGTTTTCGTGCTGGATGGAGAAATCCAGCTTTATGAATGAATGAATGAATGAATGAATGAATGAATGAATGAATGAATGAATGAATGAATGAATGAATAGGGCATTTATATAGCGCTTTCATATATGCCTACACTCAAAGTGCTTTACAGTCATATCAGAGAATCTCTCCTCAACCGCAAGTGGTTATTAAATCTTAGGAAATCACAGGATCCGGCCAAATGATTGGATACAGAATGATGCACTTAAAATGTATCCAGAGCGTATTTATGGTGAAGAGGAGACCGAACAGTTACTGTTGTGTTCTCGACCCAGATAGTGTTGACTAGACGATCGCGAAAACACCTCAGAAACACTGCCACTAGCACGTGACGTGTGTAGAATTTTGTTGAAAGTCCAGATAAAAGTAAAAAGCTACTATTCTGTGTTTATCCATGGCAGTTCGACTTCACACACACACACGCGCGCGCTCTGAGCCAGTGGACGCGCACTGTTATGAATGCACAATGTTTCGACTTTAATCTCGAAACATTTCGACTTTAATCTCGAAACATTCCGACTTTAATCTCGAAACATTTCGACTTTAATCTCGAAACATTTCGACTTTAATCTCGAAATGCTAGATTTTTTTACAGACTTTTTTTTTTTAGGTTGCGGTTCAGGGCTTCCGTAATATCACCCCCTAAACCTAACCCTACACATAAATTATCCCTAATATCAGAGGGAAATGAAAGATGTTATATATATATAAAACAATTATTGATTTATTAATTTATTGATTTATTGATAATATACTATTATTCATAAACTACTATAGTATTTATTAATATTTTGAATTATTTTTTAGTTTTATATTTACAGTTTTAGCAATTTTGTTATGTCACTTATTGTTTAATATGTCTCATTATCTTTTAAAGTTTTAGAAATGTTAGTTTTTGTGGCAACATTTCTAATTTTACTTTAAGTTTAAGTTTTACATCCAATATTTATACTATATTTCAGATCAATTTAAATTAAATAAATTTGTTGCCGCCATTTTAGATCTAGATAACAATAACAACACTGCGAGTGATAACATCAAAACTAACTGGAGAGTTGGGAGGAGTGAAGTCCTCCTCCCGAAACGAGCAGTTGAGCATCCGGAACGTCTCGAGCGTCTGTTCATGTCTCTGCATAGTGGCCTGGATTGCCTGTGAGGAGGTGAGCAAGAAAGAAAAGATGAGGAAAATGTGGGAGAAGTGGGAGAAGCTGCGATGATGTGCAGGAGGAGAAAAGGTTACCTGAATCCAATCTCTCTTCTCTTCTTCCGTCCTGGTGAAAACGAAAACAACAAACATCGTAAAATCCCAAAAGCTGCACATATTTCTCTTGTTTTTCAATGGCTCATATTCTTTTCTTGGGTATTTCCTCCTAATCCCCAAAAGCTCGGACAACATTTCTGTGGTTGTCAATCAACCTCAGATTTTCTTTTTTAAGCAGATGAAGCACATTCCCTATAAGCCGTACCTTGCTTGCAGTTCAAGCGAACGTTGTTTTCCGGATACCAGAAAAGTTCGTGGTACGTTCATGCTGCTGGTCTCCTTCAGCTGTGAAACAAAGCAGAGTGAATCCACCATTTGATTTATTTTGAATATGACACTGTAAACAAGATAAAAACACGTCGAACCTCCATGCCGTCAACATCAATCCTCGCTCTCACTCCAAATTTCTGTCCTATCAGCCTCAGTTTAGGGACGCAGTACAACAACCGGTCATTGAACTTCAGAGAGAGGAGAACAAGTTAAACATGCATGATTTAAAGAACTACATTCACAAAACTTCTTTTACTAAGAAATCATTTTGAGGTATCATTTACAACTAGTGAAACAGCTTTGGGAGGTTTGACTCACCAGGATGAGGTATCTATCCTGTGATGTCCCATTTTTAGCTGACAGCTTCAGGATGTGTCCCTCTTTAATGAGCTCATTAGTCGGGTTAACGATGTCCTCTTCTCCACCGAGCAACTCGTACACCTTCAACAGCTTTCTCATGCGCTCCTGAGAGACAAAACGTGCACACGTTTGCATGGACATTTATCATTCAGTCATTTGGAGCGAGCATCCAAACAAGAGAGCTTCGAGCTGATTAAATTTGACAGTAGCTATGTTTCCATCCAAAGTTGTGCTCAGAATTGGAAGATCGCATACAAACCTTTGTGAATAAAGCACCGTTTCCATCCCATGTGTTTCAAGAAAATCAAATCATCACTTCCTGGGAAATTGCCCCAAAATATCAGTGATAAAATTATATTTTTTTCATACATTATAAATGACTTGAACGTGCAGATGAAACACAATAAACGCTGTCATGTTCTCATTAAAGGGATAGTTCACTTTGAAATTAATTTTTGGTATGTTTTAGCTTACCTCAAGAGCATCCAAGATGTAGGTGTATTTGTTTCCACAGTAGTTTCAATTTTGATATATTTAGTCAAACTGTTGTCTGTCAGTCATATAATGGAGGTCTATGGTCACCACCTCAAAGAGCACGCACAGAGAAGTCCAAATTAAACATGATTTAATGACTTGAAATCGCAATGGAAGATAATTTCGATTTATCAACAGACAACGTCGAATTTTTTCACAACCATATTTAGATCCTTCCGGCGCTTGCGCAGACCGAAGCGCCCACGCTCTCAGATCACTTGGACGTGGCTGTGGTTAGGTAAAAACGATATAAATACTGTTCGTTTTCTCATACAAACCACTCATTTCGTGTCTTAGGCCATTAATGTGTGCTTACATTTACGAGTCATTAAATCATGTTTCATTTGGACTTCTCTGTGCATGCTCTTTGAGGTGGTGACCATAGACCTCCATTATATTTCTCACAGACAAGAACGGTTTGACCTAAAAATATACTACTGCGGAAACAAAGACACCTACATCTCTTGGATGCCCTTGAGGTAAGCTAAAACATATCAAAAATGTATTTAAAAGTGAACTATCCCTTTAAAATAGGTGGATGGAAACAGTTATTGTCTGATTGGGTCAGTTACACAGGGAGGGAGGCATCTCATGTCTCAAAAAAATGAAGAAAATAAAAACATAGGCAATTAACAGCTTCAAATGAGAGACTTTCTAAAGCAGACTGCACATTAAAGAGGCAACCATGCTTAATTACAAAGGGTTGTTAAGTGGCAGTGCTGGTTTTCACCCCAGATGGAGTGTGGCGATGATCTGTGGTTCATCTGAAATCCACTCACCATTTTCCTGATGGCAGCGTTTGAATGTTCTGCCGCCGTGGCGATCAGCTCCAGAGATTCTGAAATGAATAAAGGAGTAAGGTCTTGATATTCGCAAGGTGTCATTTTTCCATTTTGCCTTTTATCTTGCACTGTTAACCTTGCATGAATCTTTTGACTGAAATATTTCCAGGCACATGCACGGATAGTTGAAATGAAACAGAAAGTGGGCTGCTGTGGTCAGTGGAGGAGATAAGGCCCATTTCAGCGTTCTGCCGTTCTGCACTCACTCTGAGCGTCTTTGAAGTCGTCCGCGTCTTCTGGCAGGCGGTGCAGATAGTCTTTGAGCAGGAGCTCGTAACGAGGGATTCTCTGCACAGGCTCCAACATGTGGTGCTGTAGGGTGAGATTCCCACACATCTCCTCTTTCTGCAATACACACCCAAAAGAATACGATGACTAAAAAGAAAATATGCACTGAATCATTCCCAACATTTGCAAAGAAAGAGACCTGAAACACAACATGAATCAAGACTGACTCTATTTACACACTTATTTTATGCAAAATTCATTTGTGCACATAATTATAAAGAAAAGCTCTCATTCAAATACATATTAAAATACAAGATATACTGTATTATTCATATTACTAAAGAGTATATATATATATATATATATACCTGTATATATATATATTAGGGCTGTCAAACGATTAATCGCGATTAATCGCATCCAAAATAAAAGTTTGTGTTTACATGCATGTGTGTGTATTTATATATATACAGTATATATATATGAAGAGTTCAGATGCAAAAGCCTCTAAATGCCATTTGAAATTTTCTTCTAGAATGGTCATTTTTATCAAGCTTGTATATTTAAGTTCAGTAATTTCACTTAAATGGCAATTAATAGGTAATCTTCATTGTCATTTAAGTGAAATTACTGAACTTAAATATACAAGCTTGATAAAAATGATCATTTTAGAAGAAAATTTCAAATGGCACTTAGAGGCTTTTGCATCTGAACTCTTCAGATATATATATATATATATATATATATAAAATAATTATACACAGTGCACCCACATATATTATGTAAACACAAACTTTTATTTTGGATGCATTTAATCGCGATTAATCGTTGACAGACGTTTGACAATATATATATATATATATATATATATATATTTAAATGTTAATATATAATATAGAAAAAGAAAAGAAAATAGTTTTCATTCAAATATATTATTTACTATATTTTAAAATACATATATAAACATATATACTTTTTATATTATTATGGTATTTTTAAAAATATGATAATATATATATTGTGTGTTTGTATTTTAATATATAATATATTGTAATGAAAGCTCATGAAAAATAGATATATATAAAATTAAAAACTTGTTTTCATAAGCTTTTGTGCAAATATACAGTACCGGTATTATATATATATATATATATATAAATTTATATTTATATAAATTACTATATATATATAAATATTTATATATATATACACACACACAAATATATTTAAATTTATATATATATATATATATATATATATATATATTAAATTTAAATATATATATATATGTGTGTGTGTGTGTGTGTTTGTGTTTGTGTGTGTGTGTATAAATATTTATATATATAGTATGTTACTATGTGGTTGCTAGACTGTAATATTGCTTTTCTCAATCAATGTTTAATACTTAAAACTAGAGGTTTGCTCAAATTCCTGTGCAATATTTTAAAACATTTTACTTTTCACAATGCAATCAAATCTTGCTTGTCTCCGTCTATTTATCCAATGAATATTTTGTTTCACTCTGAAATACATCATGTTGCACAAGAAATACACCCTGTCTTTAACAATAAGGCAAACTCCCAAATCAATGCCGAGCACAAAAAAGATCATTCACTGGTGGTGTAAAGCCTTGCGTGATGGAGCCCATGACATGCCTGATCTGCTTACAGCAGTCCTGTGATCTCAAGCACTGGTCCTCACACACTCTTGATATTCTTCACACAGTGGCAACCAGAGACGTTTGAAGTGCAGCACCAGGCCTGATTGGGGCGCCATTAGTATTCACCATAACCTACAACTCCCCAAAAACACTGCCGCACCCTCAGCGATTCACTCTTTCATCTGACGCACTCAATCACCGCGGAGCCGTGGGAGCGCTCTCGTTATTTCCAACACGAACGCTCTTGTCTGAGACTGTGAAGGTGGATTTGGTGAAGTGCACCTGGAGGATTAGATTACTGTATGACTAACACACGCTCTGTTCATTCAGTCGATGGGTGTGAATTATGCAGGGTTGCGCGCAATTAACACTCATTATAACGGTGAGGGGGTTTTCACACATTTCATCAGACTCCGAGAGTGTGATCCTCAACAGTACTCGCCACATCACAAACAATCTCTACCGTGACTTTATCGCAATTCCAATTGGTGTTTCACACTTCTACACTTGAAATCTATTCAGACAATCAATTCAATCTAAAGAAATCTCTAGTAGTTTAAACTCTAGAGGTAGCATGTAAGATGCGCTACTCAAAAGTCCATTACAAAAAGCATATGTTAAAGGGCCAGTTCACCCGAAAATGAACATTTTGTCATCATTTACTAAACCTCAAGTCGTTCCAAACTTGTATGAGTTGCTCAAAACACAAAAGATGATATTTTGAAGAATGCTGGTAACAGTTGACAGTAGTAATTGAAGTCAATGGCTGCCGTCAACTGTTCCCAGCGTTTTTCAAAATATCTTCTTTTGTGTGAGGAGAGAAACTCAAAAATATGTATGCATGATTTGCATGTTCTCTTTCAAACATTCGTTTCGATGTCTCACTATAGGAAACACCTCAGGCGTGACCAATCCTGGAAGCAGCAATTACACCACACCTGTGAATTCACGACAGCCCTGCCTCCCTCATATTTATCGCTGCTTTTTCTTATTACAGAGCATTGCATCCTTAGCATAGCACAAAGCATTTAGTTCAGTTCCCACTGATACCTGGATGTTGTGGATGATGGCTTTGAACTGAGAGGAGCGCTGCATCCAGGTGTTCACCAGCTCCATGGCCCTGTCAAAGTTTTTCACATACTCGCCATACATCTTCAGGAAAGGGGCCAGTTTCTGCAGGATGTCCCCGATGCGGGGGTTCAGATCCCTGAGGGGAGAGGGGCAGAAGTTTACTTAGTTCTGAACTCAAAATGTCAATAAGAAAAATTATAGTTACATTTCTAAAATCTGATTGCATGAGCAGAATGGTAAAATCCATTGCAAAATAGTCCAAATACTCAAAATACTATATCATCCAATAATTAGGCTAATCAAAAATAAAACTAGGTAGATGATTTTTACTGGGTTATTGATATACATGTAATAATTTATTAAGCATTAACATCTTTTTATGTAACTATATTATTGCTGAGGTATTTATATCCTCCTTTATTTCCTCATACATCCAGTATACTTATATAAACTAAAGCAATACATACTATTAAATCTCAACTGCCTGATCTTATTTCTTGGCTTTATTTCATGCTTTCTCCCAACCATTATTTCACAATTTGAGCCGGATCTTGACATTGTCATCCTGGAATATGACCATGATGTGTCTTCCTAGTAGAGCCAGACCGATATATCGGCCGGCCGATATTAGGCATTTTCCATAATATCGGTATCGGCAGTTATAAATGGCCGATAAATGAATATTTAAAAAATAAAATAAAAACGGACAAAACACGCTTTAATCATCTCTCCTTGGCCTGTTATATTGAAAATGTATGTTTTACAATTTGCAGTATGATGTTATCTATTGCTAAATTATGGCTCATCATAGACTAGCTAACCCCAAAGCTAGCTAATGCCACTATCATCAGTGGAAGACCGCTAACGTTAACATTAATGAGCTTGGAAACCACAATCAACTTTTTCTGCCTAAATAAAACAATTATTACTGTATTTATAACTAGCATATCTCTAGTTACAGTCCCTGCATTGTAAAATGTAAGTTAGACTTGCGAGGAGTGAACATTTAGACATAGAGAAAAAGTATCAAACGTATCTTGTGCAGAAAAGTTAGCTTTTCTTTTACACGTGTGTGAAATCCAACAATATTTAATAAAAAAAAAATATCGGCCGATATATCGGAATATCGGATTTTAAAACCCAAAAGTATTTGTATCGGTATCGGCCTTCAAAATCCTTTATTGGTCGGGCTCTACTTCCTACATGGTTGTTTAAGAAATTAAAAGCTATACACTCTTAGAAAAAGAGTTAGAAAAACGGTTGCCAAACAAACATCTAACATGCTAGAAACACAAAAATCACTGCAATATTGATCCAGTCACTGACTATTTAAATCCAAACAGTGACATATTTTTGGCTGAGTAGTGTATAATATATAGCAAATCTTAAATGCATGATTGATATAACTGCATTATCTCTCAGCTCTAATCTGCTAAATGCAACCATAAGCCATTAAGATATTATAAACATTAACATCATGAATTTCTGTAAAGCTGCTTTGAAACAATGTGTATACAAATAAATTTGTCTTGACGGCAAGATAAAACATTAGTTAACGTGGGGTAACGTTACCACTTAACCATAGTAAAATCACTCTGTCTTTCTCACCATTCCTCCATGCGTTTCTCCAGCGCGGGCAGCAGGAACTGCTGGTGG
This sequence comes from Pimephales promelas, assembly GCF_016745375.1. The sequence continues at coordinate 12,696,189 of NW_024121099.1, read as the reverse complement.
AAGCAGTAGATGGAGCAGATGTTGGAGAAGATGCCCATGACCACCTCACAGGGGAAGGAGCTGCGAGCTCGAGCTTCCTCCATCAGCTGGGCGCAGAACACCTGGTCCAGGAGGTGCAGTCTGGACACGTAGGCCTTCTCCGTATGCAGAAGCTCATTAGCAATGTTAAACACCCGCTGCTGGAACGACAGCTGTAAAACCAGAACATGTTGGCTGAATAATGATAGTTTGAACACACCTGTGACAACAAGATGGACTGAAGTGTGTGCTTTTCAGTGTTGTAGTCGAGACCACCTCACTCGAGTCCGAGTCGACACCGAGACCATAGAGAGTTGAGTCCGAGTCGAGTCCGAGACCAGAGATGGTCGAGTCCGAGTCGAGACCAAGACCAGTGAGGGTTGATTACCTAATTTACTTTTATTTACTTAGAGAAATCCTTTTTTTTTTTTTTTACTGAATTTACTTAGAGTTTAAAAAATATGATCAGTTTAGGGTAAAAAGGCCACATAGTAGGTGGTGTTAAAAGCAATTTTATTACAATTTGTCATGCGCAGTTGCGCCATAGAAAATCACCAATCACTGGGCGTGTCAATCAATTTAAAGAAATATTTTATTAACATACATTAATAATCATGAAAAATATTTTTAATTGAACTTGAGTGGACTCGGGAATAATTCCGAGTCCTAAAAAAAAAAAATGTTCGAGTACGAGTCAATTCCGAGTCCAAATGCACACGAGTCCATGACAAGACCAAGACCATTAAAATATGGTCTCGAGACCGAGTCCGAGACGAGTCCGAGTCTCGAGTACTACAACACTGGTGCTTTTAATAGTAAGAACTTTCAAATTAAGTGTGTGTGTGTGTGTGTGTGTGTGTGTGTATATATATATACAAACACACACACAATGTGATTTATTTCTGTGATACAAAGCCAAATTTTCCGCATCATTACTCCAGTCTTCAGTGTCACATATGTAAGAAACATTTCTTATTTTTATCAGTGTGGAAATCAGTTTTTGCTGTTTAATGTTTTTTTTTAAAACCGTGATCAATTTCCCCAGTAATTTTTAATGTAATTTTTTTTAATAGAATTTTTTGTAATAATATAAATGTCAGTTTTAAGCAATTTAATGCATCCTTGCTGAAAAAAGTAATAATCTCTCTTTTTTTCTGACCACAAACTTTTGAACATTAGAGTATACATTTTGAACATTAGTATATATATATATATATATATATATAATTTTTGTCAAGGTTTCTTGCACCAAAATTATTTAATTAGTTAATTAAGCGGTTTATGTATACTGCATAATATGTGTTTATGTAAATTGTATGTAAACTATATGTAAATGTGTCTTCGGGGATAAAGAGGTACCCAAGAGTAAGATCAATCTTAGATAAATTATTTAATCATTTCCTCACCAAATTAATTAATTAATGGTAGGCATAGTTTATGAAGAACATACTGCATAACTGTAAACCATATGTAAATTAGTCTTGTTGTAATACATAGGTAACTAAGAATAAGTAGCCTGGATGCCAGCCCGAACTCCGCCCACAACATTTTTTGGTCGGGAAGTTCGGTCTGGACTCGATCCATTGAGGAGTAATTATGATCAGTCAAAAAATGATCGGGCCAATCAAATTGCCAGGGCGGGATTTATACGATGATGGACAGATGATCTGCAGGGACGTTATCAAAGATCGCTTGTCAGAGACGACTGCAGCTGGAGAATTGAGATGTATAGATTCCACTGTCGCGTCTTTTGTAAAATACATTTTAATAGACAAACAGAGAACCGCAATCGAGGCATTTGTCGATCGGAAAAATATTTTTGGCGTCCTTCCTACATGATTCGGGAAAAGTGTAACTTATCAGGTGGCTCTGACGGTCGTTAAGAAGATGGGACGTAATGAAAAGCCTGTGGTCGTTGAGGTTTCTCCTTTGGTGGCACTCATGGAGAAGTAAGTAAAAGAAGCAACACTCGTTATTTAACTTCTAAAATAAATAAAGTTAGGCTACGTTCTGTATTTGAAAACTGCGCTATGCAAAGGAGTTGACTTATGCGTTGCTCTGATTGGTTGTAGCTCTACCGACTATCCAATTGAGTGCAGAGGTTTTTTTTCCTGGTTCAGTTACGACACGCCTCATAATCAAAGCCCAACGGAGGAGTTTCAGACTCATATTCTCTCTTGAATATGAGTATGACGAAGTCAGGCTAAAGAATAAGATCTTATAAATGAATGAATCAATGGTAGGCATGTTCTCTGAAGAACACACTCGTACTCACCTCAGTTGAGTCTTGTCGTTCAGCTTTAGGCAGAGGTTGTAGAGCCATCGGGTTCATCTCACTCTCGTCACCGCTGCCCTCTTCCATATCACTGTCTCCCTCCGAGTCTCTGCCGCCCTCCACCCCGCTGGCCCCCTCTCCCCCGGGCCCCTCGACATAGGCGCAAGGAAGCCCGGGCCCTGGGCTGCACGGGCAAATCTCCCTCTCGTGACTGACCCGATCCTCATCCCCAACAAAGCACAGCTCCTCACTGTGTGAGGGCGAGCTGATACTGTCAATACCGCTGTCTCTATTGGCCAGCTTCCCGTCCATCTGTGACGGTGGGAGTGACAAGCGTTCCGAGGGGATTTCTGATTGGTTGGCTGCAAGGTCCCTCATCTCCATATTGTCCAGCAGTTTATCAGAGGCACCGTAGCCCGATTCCATAGAGAGCCGCTTTTCTGAGCAGGACGCCCCAAGTTCACTGTCATCCTCCTCGGTTTCGTCCACCTCGTCTTCCTCCTCTTTTTCTAGTTTCTCGACCTCCTCCTCGGCCAGCGGCGCCTCTAGTGGTTCCTGAAGGGACGTGCAGGGCAGGATGAACTCCGATGGTGGAGGGCTAAATGACCCAGGAGCGGCTTGCTGGTCCGGGACCCGTGGGGTACACATCACTCCGCCGGTGATATCTGGAACCACGATGATCTGCTCCCTGGAAAAAGGCACAAAAAAATGTCTTGTTACATATGAAGAGTTCAGATGCAAAAGCCTCTAAATGCCATTTGAAATTTTCTTCTTTAATGATGATTTTTATCAAACTTGTATATTTAAGTTTAGTAATTTCACTTAAATAACAATTAATAGGTAATTATCATTGCCATTTAAGTTAAATCACTGAACTTAAATATACAAGCTTGATAAAAAATGATCATTTTAGAAGAAAATTTCAAATGGCACTTAGAGGCTTTTGCATCTGAACTCTTCATATGTATATATATATATATATATATATATATAAACACATCACATTGTGACCACTAAATAAAAAATAAAATACAATTTTCTATGAGTATTTTTGTCCTGTTTTAAAAAAAATATCTTAATATCCTTAAGACAAAATAAATGTACCTGAGAAGACAAATTGCACAAAATGTTAAGACTTGTTTTCGGAGAACACATGTTGAATTAATCCTTACTTATCATATTAGCAAGTTAAATTAAATTATAACTAAAGTAAATAAATAATAAAATAAATTTAATTTAATAAGATTTATGCTTAAAAATAAGAACATATAGCTATATTCTCTGAAAAATTCTGATGCAATTCTGTTTCTCAAGTTAATTTTTTTTTAAGGATGTTCATTTTTTTTTTACTGGAAAACAAGACAAAAATACTGATTAATAAATAAAAAAATATAATAATAATAATACACTATAATATAAAAAAAAATATTTTTTTGCAGTGAGAAGAAAGATTTAACTTCTTGTTTACCTGTGATCAACAAACGGAGATATCATTACTTGAGAGCACCAAATCAAATCTGACCGTAGTTATGAATAATAATCTAAAAACGGGCTTCAGCAACGACAACCACTCGACTGTTGTGTTCTCTTACCTCTCAAACTTCTCAATGAGCGAGAGGACACAAGTGGGGGAGGAGCTTCCCTCTGCTCTCGGTAAAGTGGCGCGTGATTGGCGAGGGTCAGCGGGGAGTGGGCGGCAGGGCGGGGGAGGGAGGGGCTTGTCCGGGGGGCGTGGCCGGCGAGCGCCCTGCTGCTGTAGATGAGGGGGTTTCGGGGGCACTGAACGAGACAAAATCAATACAGAAATCAATACAGTGAGACTGTACGATCACATGACTGCACCACAGAAAGACAAATATGAAATTAGAACAACAGGGTAGACCAACAAGTACTTTTACTAGATTGCATTATAATTGTATATCATATTGTCTCATAAATTAATCATGAGATCAACAGAAAAGATTAAATTAGTCACCCCAATTTAGTGCACAAAACTTACACTACCCTTATATATTTTAAATTAATACTTTTATTAATTTACTAGTGACAGTAAAGGCTTATATTATTACAAACTAAATATATTTCAAATAAATGCTGTTCTTTTGAACATTCTATTCATCAAAGAATCCTAAAAATAATTTCCCACAAAAATATTAAGCAGGACAAAATAATCAGAAATGTTTCTTGAGTATCAAATCTGCATATTAGAATCATGTGACACTGAAGACTGGAGTAATGAGGCTGAAAATACAGGAATAATATTTATATTTCAATGTTTTATTGTCTCTTAATTTGATCAAATAAATGCAGCCATGGTGAGCATTAGAGACTTTCAAAAACATAAAAAAATCTAACTGAACCTTAACTTTTGAAAGGTAGTGTATCTCTCAAATTTCATTTGCAAATGTACCTATTTCAATCAATAATAACACATTGACCTCTGTACTTCACATGAACTTATTGGATGGCTTCTGAAAACTTCATATATAGCATAAACATTGCCATTTTGTCCTTTTTAGAGCCCGGAGGCGCTTTTTCACTGTGTGTTTGAACTGGTATTCCATGCTGGGACTAGCATGGGAAGTGGGAGTGGACCAGCAACACCAGTTCAGTTTCAGCTACACCAGCTCTAACCAGCATAAACCCACCTGGGCCAACATGGAATTCAAGCTGGTTTAACTTTATAGTGGAATTTTCAGAATTAGTTTTAATTTAGAATTATAAATTTCTCAGTATTATAAATTATGCCAGATTTTTTTTTTTTTTTTTATTATTGGTGAACTATGCTTTTAAATGTCCATAAGATACCTTGAGGCTTTGGCCCAGGTAAAGGTGGGCGTGTCTTAGGGGGTGGAGGCGGGACATCCTGAGGTCCGTTCTCAGTTGTGCCATTGCAGTGCTGTGGTTCCAGGGGTCCAGGGTCAGAGCAGAGGTGCTGCGGGGTCTCGTGGGCTCCAAGGCAGGGGCCTGGCTCAAGGGACAGACTCTTGGTTAGGAGCCGTGGACTGGATGTGGACAGGCCTGACAGAAAGAGAGAGTGCAGACTTGCTTTGTTTCAGAGAATCTGAATAAAGGGAATTAATCATGCCTAATGTTCTTAATTACAACCAATAACCGAAGTTAATGTCTTGTTATTGGTTTCATTTGAGTAGATTTTGGCCAAAATTAGGCTTTTTTTTTTAAATACACCACTCTCTCTTTCATAGCCAGAGCTTTGTGATATAAAAGCAGTGTTTGGAGACAATACAATGAGTTCCGATCAGGGTTGAAAATGGGAATAAATGAAATGAAACAACAGTTAATTGTGAGTGACACGAGTAATTCAAATTCAAGACCAAAATATGTCACGGTTCATACATCTAACAACATTTACCATCAAAATATTTTCTAGTTTTTATTTCCCAGAACAACATTTGAAAAAGTCAAAATGATGAGGAAATTATTATACAAAATTCTAATGTATTTATGATCAGTTTACAGAGAGACGGACTGTTTCATATTGTATTGTTTAAACACAGATTCAGTCACGTTCAAACGTCTGGGGTCGGTATGTTTTCAGAATCCTTCAGAAAGTATTTCTTATAATAATCAATCAATGTTGAAAAGAGTTGTGTGGGAAAAGAAAGTTCAGAGTGATGGCATTTATTTGAAATTATTTTGTAACATTGTCTTTAATGTCACTTTTCACATTAAGGTTAATTTAATGCATCCTTGCTGAATAAAAGCTTTTTTTTTTAATTAACTGACCCCAAACTTTTTCACTAATTTTTCAATAATACAAAAAGTTCAACACAAGCTAGTAGATAGATCCATTCAATAAGTTGATTTAAAAGCTAACTGGTTAGTGGTTACCCTCGTGTCTTATAGGCTCATCATTACTAGCATGATCATCTCAGACAGCAAACGCTTAAAGAACCAACAGGAGAGAAGAAAACAAGACAGGCAAATTCAATTCAGCCTAATTTAATGGAGCCGGCTGGGCGTAATGGATTACAGTTGGGCTGAGTGATGTGTCTGAATGCCAGAAAGCATAAATGTACAACACGTTTTCACACAAACCACCTCTGGGTCAATAAACTGTGAGTCCAGATCCTGTGATAAGTCCAAGTAAATACTCCACATCAATCTTGGGCTTAAATTACTCACTGCTTTGTGCTGACAATGTGAACATGACATCAAACTGTGAAAAAGACTTCTGGGTAAGCAGTTGAGCGCCCTTGTTGTGCCATCGTGTGTTAAGTAGGTCAGTGTGTTAAAGTGCCAGTCTCGACTGTGTATATTTGCCTGTTCAGCTCAATCAGTGAAACACATTTTCAGATGGATCTAGTGACATAACCAAATTCAGAGCTTAAACACGCTACAAACGAAACGAGGCACATGTAAATGCGATTTTTACATGGGCTTTGTTATTTAAAATGATCAAAAGTGGAGTTTGATATTAAATTGAGCGTGGACAGGAGTCGGAATTTCCTTAAAGCGGCACGGACGGGTCAGATGTTGGGCAGACCCGCTGTCTAGATGACGTTGCCGTTTTAAAAAAAGCATGTCTGTCCCCCTACAAAGAGCTAATTGCTTCCATATGGTGACACTCATACCAGCTAGTGCAGGCAGGGGGCTGAAATGACTTCCACATGCTCTAGCAAAATTACTTAAAGGTGAAGAAAGGCTAGCGAAGGAGAAACCAGAGTTTTGGATGTTGTTCTCCCCATGTGCTCTGAAACGGTCCTGTATGGGAAAGGGATGTGCTATGTGACCCAAAAGCCCATTTGAGTCGGGACGGATTAAATATGAATCAAAAGAACAGGCCAATCCAAAACAAGTCAACTTATAGGGCAGATAAACACGATATTTTTTTTATTTTTTTTTAGTAATTGAAGAGCTCTTTTCCAAAACGCGTTAAACGACATTTTTTTAAAAAATGAGTTTGTCGTGTCATTCTGCTGTGGACAGAACCCTTTCACTGCTCTATCAACGTTTCATGCCGAATCGCTATATTTCCTTGTTTAAAATGTACTGCAAGATACAGTTTCTTTCCAAACCACGATAAGCGCCAGCCCTGTTTTTAGCCTAAACACGATAAATCCTCAAATTCAATGAGCGCTCTACACAATCCAGCACGGCGGCACTCTGAACAGAGGTTTATTATGTTCATTCATTCCTCAAAATGAGTCCTAGTTTTCTAGTCGACTAGTAGTAGATCATTTAAGCCATTTGTATTATCAGTAATCACATATATTGATTTAATTAAATGGGAGAGAAACCATATGAGCGTTTTTAATTGCATATTCCGCATCTCAACGTATGCATAAAGCTTGCCACAAAGAACCGGCAAAAATAAAATTAACTTTTAAATTATCATTAACAATATTGTTGTTTGATTTAATAATTATTGTTCAAAATGTTCAGACTGAACCAATAAAACATTTAAACAGGATAATTTGAATATTCACAAATTGTGTGGGTCTAGGTAAAAAATGTAGTTTTCCTGAAAACTATTGAAATGGATTTATAGCGTTTTGGAAAAGAGCTCTTCGTCTTCTTTTGTAGGAAATAGCAGGACTACACTATGCTATGGTTGCTAAAGTGCTCTTCTAAGTAGGCACTTAATTGAGTGATATTGTAGATTTTACTAGTTCTGATTTTGTGTTGTTGTCATTATTTTGTTATTTTAGTACAATAAGTTAAACCAAAGACTACATATTAGGGCTGTCAAATGATTAATCGCATCCAAAATAAAAGTTTGTGTTTACATAATATATGTATAATTATTGTGTGGTCAATCTTAAATTTATATTCAAAAAGAATCTAAATAGTTTTTCATATGGTCTTTTTCCATAACAGACAGAGACAGAGAGAGAGAAATACATTTCCATTTACTGGCACAAAGCCTAAAGTCAATCAATCCACAATGTCATTGAGACCTCTAAACATAGAAACAGAAAATTCCTCCAGTATGAGTTTTAATGATTACGAGCTCTTACTACAAATTGAAATGTCATGAAAAATAAAGCTCTGCTGAAATACGCTTCATGCAAGCATCTTCTCTTTTGAGAAGTTTACTTCTGACTGACTGATATTTTCATGCTCCATTTCTCCTGAAGGCATAAAGTGCAGACAGGGGGCTTTTAGGGCCATGAGGATAAAGGAGAGACAGATACGAATGGGGTAAGAATATGCTGTTCTGCTCTTCTATTCAGAGGCTTAAGATTAATCCATGAAGTGCTTTGACTGCAGTTTATTAAAGGAGTAATTCATCTCCATTTTTGTCTTCACCCTCATGTTATTCCTAATCTGCACGAAAAACAAACGTTAAGATGTTCATGACATTTATGCCACATTTTAGTGTTATTTGGAATTTGTTGAATGGCCCTGGTCACAAAATGCTTTCAGCTCAGACTTCCTCAAAAATATAGTATTTTGTTTTGTACAAAAGAAACTGGGAGAGAAATAATAGATTATCAGGTGCTGTCTTAAACGATTCTGATTCAATTGTGTTTCTTTATTATTTTATATTTGCCTGTAATGTATGTATATTGAAAAGTAATTATAATATGTAATAAAAAAAATGCATAAATAAATGTGATATTCAAAGAATTGTTACTATTACTATTAAGAACATATCTGTTCGTTTAAATAAAAATATTAGCTGAAAAACTTTGAATTATTGCCTTGGTAATAAACTAAAATACGTTTAAGTTGAGGCACTAAAACGTAACTGGAAATAAATAAAAACTAAAACTGAAATAAATAGCAATATTTTAAAACAGCATATAATAAAATGACAAAATATTAAACTAAAATTAACAAAGAAATAAAAGCTAATTCAAACTATAATATAACTAAAATATAATTGACAGTCAATTAAATAAATCAATTAATAAATGATAAGATATTTTAAAATCGGATCAGATCGTGAGGTGCTTGAAACGACATAAATAATGACAGAATTTCCCTTTTTTGGTGAACTATCCCTTTGAGAAACTCAAATGACAGAGGTCTACGCATAATCTGAATTACCCATGATTCAATAAAACATCTGCCACACCAGCCTCCCTGACAACTTTGAGGACATTCAGAGCCAGATTAAGCCTATTGACTGCAGACGTTTGCATTTCAATAACAATCCACCTAAAAGATTTCCAATCAAAAATCAAAGTCCCCAGTAAATCTATACAACTGTTTAGCAATATGTTAATGAGCAGTTCATTAGTGCACACCTGAAAGAAAGCTAAAACCAAAGGGAAACGTTCTAGGGTCAGACTTTGAGCGTGAAATCACGAGACGGAGAGCAAACATGATGAACCCTGCACCTGCGCTGTAAGGAAGTGAGTGTTTCAGAGATTCACACATCAGGACCAAGGTCATATTCTTCTCCTAAATGGTACCAAGAGGCCTGTAAAATATGAGCTCTGGTACGGTGGAGGTATTGCTGGCATTCGCATTCGACAACCGCAGCAGAAATCTCCACCCCGTGGGTCTGATCTCAGGATGACAGTTACACCTTCACAATTCAGATGGATGTCTATACACAAAACACAGAAACACTCTTATTTGAATGATGATACACTTATCAGCTTGTCAGACACTGGCTTTCCACTCAGCGTGAAGTCAGGAGAGTATATTCAGTATTCAGTAAAACTTTTTATTTTTATTTTTTTAAGAGATTTTCAATACTTTTATTCAGAAAGGATGCGTTACATTAAAAAGTGTTACAATATATCGCAATACAAAAATGCATCAATATGTATTGTGCATAATTCACCCAAAATGAACATTTCTGTGTGAGGAATTCGAGTTTTAGTGTCAGTGCTATATATAATGTTGATTATAATGTATGATGCAATGGGGGAATATTTGTGGGTCCTGATAATGCCAAATGCCTGATGTTGCCAGTAAAAAGTGGCCAACATTATTTTAAAGGAGTAGTACACTTTAAAAAAAAAAAACTTTTGCTGGTAATTTACTCACCTCCATGTCATCCAAGATGTCCATGTCTTTTTTTCTTCAGTCGAAAAGAAATTAAGGTTTTTGATGAAAACATTCCAGGATTTTCTGCATATAATGGACTTCATTGGGAACCAAATGGTTCAAGGTCAAAAAGACAGTTTCAGTGCAAACTGTTCGAAGGGCTTTAAACGATTCCAGACGATTGCTAAGACCCTTATTCATTGTCTGGAATCGTTTAAAGCCCTTTGAACAGTTTGCACTGAAACTGTCTTTTGGACCTTCAACCGTTTGGTTCCCATTGAAGTCCATTATATGGAGAAAAATCCTGGAATGTTTTCATCAAAAACCTTAATTTCTTTTCAACTGAAGAAAGAAAGACGTGGACATCTTGGATGACATGGGGGTGAGTAAATTATCAGCAAAAGTTTTTTTTTAAAGTGAACTATCTCTAATCTATCTAGTCAGTGACAGAGTGCAAGCATATTCGTCTAAAATAATTCTGTATTTTCAGCTTCAGAATCATGAATATTGTTAATCTGGTGTCTCTATTATCCTGTGCATTGGGTTTCCAGAAGTCCAACATTTACACACATAATGTAATATCAAATTTAGCATTTTAATCAACAGTACATTTTTTTTGTTAACCTTTTATTTGGAGTATCTCAATAATATCGTGAGTTCAGTATCGTATCGTGACATGAGGGAATTGTTACACCGCTATTAAAGACTTTGATGTTGTTGCAAGTAACAGATGTATTTCTATAAACGCTGTCTATTCATTAACAAATCATGAAAAAAATGTATCAAGGTTTCTACAAAAATATTGAACAAAAATAAAATATTCTACAAAATATTCTACAAAAAACTGTTTTCAACAATGATTATAATAAGAAATGTTTCTTGAGCAGCAAATCTGCATATTATATTGATTTCTGAAAGATCATGTGACACTGAAGACTTGAGTAATGATGCCAAAAATCCAGCTTTGCATCACATAATAACATATACACAACAATATTAATGTTTTTACTGCATTTTTGCAAAAGAGACTTCTTTTAAAAACATTCAAAAATCTGACCGGCCCCACACTTTTGAAAGGTATTCACAAATACAGTGTGAAATAGTCAAACTCATCTATATCGTTCAGTATTTAATGACTTTTTATTTCTTTTACTTGACGATTTGCCCAAAAGAAGAAGAAAAAACTGATTATTGGAGAATATTTGACCTATTTCAGTCTTTCTATTTTGAAATTTCAAGTTGAATTCAATGTACTTTCTTACATTTATTTGTTATCTTGCGTCACTGTAAAAAAATATTTTCATAATTTGTAATCACAACATTTTTTCTTTTGTCAAATCAACTTAGATCATTTATGCAGTTCAGATAACATAATATTTTGAGTTTCTGATGATTAAATCAATCTCCTTCATTGTATTAACTCAATTTTTCCATTTTAATGAACTTAAAATTTTAAGGCAACCAGGTTACTTATTTTTTTAGGTTAAGCAAACAATATTTTTTACAGTGTAGCAATTTTTCTGAGAGAAAATTGTTCAAATTTGTTTTTTTCAGTGTATCTTAAAAGGCCGCAATCATGTGGCCTATACCTTGCAAAACACTTAGCATCAGACAAAGCCTTAAAATGCTGCCTGTGTTTTGGAACAAAGATAAAATAGGATGCTTGTGGTTCGAGATGTGTCTGTCTGTTGGGAGATGTCTATAGATTAGGGCTTCCTCGTGTTACAATAACATGACGAGTCAGAATCCCTGTGCCTGTCAGTCAACTCAGGATCAATACGACATTTAGGACCACATCACTTTGCTGATTCATCTATCTTATGTGACTTTCCATGAATATTTTATGAACTCATGCAATGGGAACGGGCTCCTCCAAGATTTTATTCCTGCTCATCTCAACATGCAGGGAGTAGAAAGCATAACAGCAAACATCAGGACGCCATGGCTATGAAAAACAGCAGTGAAAACAAACTTTGTCTTTGATCATATCTATTCCACCATGAGCCGAGGGATGTGTTGAAACAGACTATTTTTATCGTGATCAGGAGCTTGTGCACTGACAGGACAGTCAACACACCGTCGCTATACACAAGCGGAGCCACAGCAAAGGCTTGCTCTCATCTAAACACAATACACAGCCTGTGAAGTGGAAAAACCAGTCTATCACAGCACCTGAAAGACTTTCCAAAAATCTGCAGGGAAACATTACAGGAATCTTTGGAAGGTTTAAGAAAAATACTGCCGTCAGAACTACAGATGGTCAATCATGTACCACGTGTCGACTTCTGTTAATGGGTCAGACATCAGCAAACACCACTGCACATATACTACCGCTCACAAGTTTGGAATAATTCAACTTTTTTTTGTGTTTTAGAAGCAAAGTGAAGATTATTCTGCTGAGCACCAAGGCTGTATTTAATTGACCAGCTCCTGCAAGGACTTTGATGCAGACTCTGAATCATCATGCACTGACGCTACAATTTTCTAGTCATAATCATTTGTAAACAAACAGTATTAATTTCTTCAATGAGCTTATTCTTTCTGTCTTACATTATGACATTGTTTAAACAGGGTTTCATTTTTAATGGCATTTTAAAATGTTTTAATGCCATATACAACCCATGACCAATATATATATATATATATATTAGGGCTGTCAAACGATTAATCGCGATTAATCGCATCCAAAATAAAAGTTTGTGTTTACATAATATATGTGGGTGCACTGTGTATAATTATTTTATATATATATAATATATATATATAAATACACACACAGTTGTATGTATTTAAGAAATATTTTCATGTACTGTATATAGATTTATATAATTTATATTATATATAAATATAAATAATATTTTTTTCTTAATACCTATATGCATGTGTGTGTATTTATATATATATATATATATATATATATACAAAATAATTATACATAGCACACCCAAATATACTATGTAAACACAAACTTTTATTTTGGATGCAATTAATCGCGATTAATCGTTTGACAGCCCTAATATATATATATATATATATAAAATATATATATAAAAATTACCTGCAAATTACACCTATGTGTTCCAGAAAAAATGAAAAAAAATATTTTATATATATAATATATATATATATATATAGGTGTAATTTGTCGATGTCGATTGTGTCCCCACCGTTTTTTAAACATCTCGCGCCATATAGGACGGGTCGCAGGAATGGTGGCGTTTCATTAGTAATATTATAAATGAATAAATGTTTAGCTATCTGTCATTTTTATACATTTCTAAAATACATAACTTAGCTTTACCTCTGATAACAGAGCACTCTCAATGATATGTGAAAAGTGCTATTAAATAAATGTGAATTGAATTGAATCAAAATACAGCAAAAACAGTAATATTGTTAAATATTATTGCAATTTAAATATTATAGCAATTTAAAAATGCTATTTATTCCTGTGATGACAAAGCTGAATTTTCAGCATCGTTACTCCAGTCTAGTCACATGACCCTTCAGAAATCCTGAAAATTTGATGCTCAAGAAACATTTCTTATAATTAGCTAAATTAAAGGCCCACTGAAGTGCCTTGAAACGAGCAACAGGGTGGGATATATCGAATACTCCTCCCCTTTTTAAGAATAGCCAATAGCGTCTAGTTCATTTTACAGCTCGGCTAGAGCCGTTGAGCTCTGTAAAGCCGCCGTTTTCTCCTAATCGCTAACAGTTTCTCCTCCTAAACTCCTCCATATCGCTTTAAAATATAGCATACTGTGCAGAATTCAAATGGGTCTGATACGGTGTCTGGTCTGCGCCGACTCTCGCACATGATCCGCTCTGTGCTATTCATGCCTCTGGACCGGAGCTGCGGCGGTTCATGTGACACTAATAAAACCACACTTCATTCGCCCCAGTGGAAAGCATACTTACACGTCTGAATCGTTCCCTATCCCATCTATATTGTACTATGTGCCATTTACAGTCACCATATAGGAAAAAGTAAATGTGTGAACAAGTGACCGATTTTAGCCGCAGCTTCAGTGTCCATTTATAAGTTAGGGGGCGGAGCTTCAGATTCTAGAGAGCGTTTGATTGGACCGAAAATTTAATGAGAAGCTAAAGTGCAGAGTGATGTCATCAAAAGCATTGATGAGAGAACAAAAATTTTGAATGCTTAAATGCAAATTTTGTCATTGTTTTGGAGCCCACTATAGCTTGTATATAACAGTAAGGCTAACATATTCATGCTAAAAGCCCATTTTGATTTCATGGGGACTTTAAAATCAGTTTCACTGTATTTTACTGTATTTTTGATCAAATAAATGCAGCATTGCTTAAACGAATCATAACTATTCCAAACTTTTAAATCTAAACAAATCCACACATAATGCATTGCATGACACTAAAGCATAATAAATTCCATGAAAGTTTACAGTGATTTAGAGGAATGCTTGTGACGAAGTTCGATGAATGGATGTTCAGAAGAGTGTTAGTTCATTTCCGAAATGCAGCAGACTAAAGGAACGCATTGCTGAAATGGATCCTGTAGTCAGGCACACCCACTCTGTGGAAAGCTGACAACAGGCATTGTGTTGATGTATCATACAGTCCCTCTTGACTTTTAAAATAACAGATTGTCATCTCATCAGACACGGTATGAAGAAACAGACATTGCATTTCACAAAGCCAAACCCTGACAACAACATGGAAACACAAACAAACACACCTACAGCTCACATTCCCTAATGATGGCAGGTGTATGCTGTCTCTGCATCATCAAATAACCTTCAAAAAGCATGCATACTGCAAGCGCAGGGGTCGGCGACAGCAGTAGTAGACCCCTGTAGACTCAACCGCACACACACACACGTCTACATGTCAGGCTGCGCTGCATGTCTCCCTGCATCCGTGTGCAGCAGGCACTGATGCACCAGCCCTGCAAAATGTATGTGAAGCGCCAGCAGCAAGGCACAGACCATTCAAAATGTGCATGTTGGAGTGATTTATCATGTGCAGTGACGTGCTTATTCATCACAGGTGTATATGTCATTAATTTGACCCTCTTGCATGTAAAAGCCCATCCCCCTCCACCAACAGAAAAAAAAAATCTGAAATTAAAATTTCATCCAAACCTAAAATACACATCTTATGACAATGCATGCTAAAAATAACCCATTGTCAATGCAAATTATTAATGCAAAGACAGCAGATGGTGAATACACCCACTTTACATACTGACACACTGAACTATTGAACATGCATGTATGATATTCCGGCCATGATGGTGTAGCGTATAGGCTATATGATGTTGGTTGGATGACATACATACAACATTGCATATTTTCAAACAATTAGTACGATTCCGTTCATAAAACAAGTATTACGCCAAATATGTCGAGATTGAATGACAAGCAAAAACGGTTCTTACCCCGAAGCACACTGGTTTTATCCATGTACATCGCGCAGCAAAATACGAAACCAGTCATTAAAATACAGAACGGGGAGACACAATCCCCCCCAATCACTCAAGGACGAAATACAAATCAAATCAGTAGGATTAACGCTAAATAAAACGCAATTCCGGTTGCTCCTCCAGTCCACCGGCGAACGATCTAAGGCGCGAGGAGGATCTCACGCGCATCTCCAGCGCCTCGAAACCAGCGCGCGATAACTACACAAACCCAGCGCAAAACACAACTTAATGACACCAAAACGACACTAAAACGCATATTTGAGGGGTTTTTGCAGCGGTGGCCATGATGACACCGAAAATGCGGATATAATAAGGAAATAAAATGCACCCTCGCGCCCCCCACCCCTCGCTGACTGCCCTGACACACACACACACACACACACAGCAGCAGGAGGACCGGGTCCCTCCTCCCCTCACCATCATCTTTACCATCCTCAGCTCTGTTTCCTTGACAACAGTTTAGAGGGTTTAATTTGGACTGTATATATATTGTGATACAGCTATATATTATTATTCAAAGCAAACGTCCTACAATTATTGTGTAATTTGTGTCCGAATTTACTGTTCTACATTTTACATACTGGAGACTACAAAAAGCGCCTTGGCAATAGGCTATATGGTATTTTGACATAATTTTTCAAACAAATAAACATGATGCAGATCATCAAAAAATATGTTACCCAATGCAACTTACAGATCATTTAAGGAACATATTTGAATAAATATTAGGATGCATAATGTATATGAAATATGTTCATGTGCATTTGCTGGGAATCAATGACCTTGGCATTGCTTGTCTACTGTATGTTGAACACTATGGCTATACAGTGATGATATCAGATAATAATGTAACTATAATTTGATATAAACCACAGCAGCCTACTAAAATTAATGTTCTCCAAGGTATTTCTAAGAAAAATATAGTGGTAGGTCGAACAAAAAAATAATAATGAAAAATTACAAGAAAACATAAAACAAAACATTACAGTAGTGTTACGTTTGTGTAAGTGCATCCTTTACCAGTTGAGCTGCACAGTTACAAATAAATAAAAGTACAAAAATACAAACACCCCAATCACAAACCTGTGAATAAATATAAAACATATTCAAGAAAAATAAAAATATGATATATAATATTATTAAAATATATATATATATATATATATATATACGCATAGATACACATAATGGGTTATATCTAGGTTATGTTTCTATATCTAGGTTGACGTGATTAATTGAACTGATGCATTTGAAGTATAAGGTTTGGACAGATCAAGGGCCTGTGACTCATGGAATAACCATCTTATAATTAAACCGCATGTGTGGCAGTGTGTAATTAGGTTCTCTTAAAAATAACCATCACCAATGATCACACACGTGACCCTGTCTGTCATCATCCACACTTACTGAGTTTAACCAGAGACTGTCTGAGGGGGAGGAGACAAATGAATAAAAGAAACTTGAAGGGATCCTTCACTCAAAAATGTAATTACATTTTTACAGTCATTACTCATGTTGTTCCAACCCCGTAAAACTTTCGTTCATCTTCGGAACACGAGTTAAGATATTTTTGATGATATGGGGGTGAGTAAATTGTCAGCAAAAGTTTTTTTAAAAGTGAACTACTCCTTTAAGTTTATCAAGCGATGTGAATACTTTTTATGCGTAAAAAAAAAAAAGACATTTTCTTCCACATGCGCCACGACGCATGCGAGAGAATTCTTGTATTGTCTTAGCTGTGTGCAGTGGAAAGGTGAACCTCCAGCCCAGTCTCAGGTTCTGGATGATCTGGACTAGGTTTTCATTAAGACGATCTCTATATTTTGCTGCATTGAGCTTGGCTTCTACCCTGACGAGTCCACCAGACCCTGCCGCTGAATGTGTTGGGATGATATTGTGCAAGTGATGAGCAGTGCCTCATTTCCTCCATACATGATATTTAGAACTGAGATTCATCAGATTCCTGTTTCTCACAGTCTGAGAGAGACCTTTAGGTGCTTTTTTGCAAATACCATGTGGGTTTTTGTGTCTTCACTGAGGAGAGGTTTGAGTCTGGCGGCTGGCCACTCTGCCATATAACCCATGGAGAGTCTCCTTCTGTAAGTTTCTCCCATCTTCATATATGATCTCTTTTATTGAGAGATGTGTGCCTTTCCAAATAATACACATTCAATTAAATTTGCAAAAGTTAACTCCACACTCTTAGAAGAAATGGTTCTATTTAGAACCAGAAATGGTTCCATCCCCCGCTTCATATAATGGAACTCCAAAATGGTTCTATATAGAACCATTTTTTTTTTTGGTAAAAGGTTCTATTGGCCAAGTATGGAACCCCAGGGTTCTATATAGAACCCAGAGGAACCCTTTTTTTAAGAGTGTATAGAACCTTTTAGGGGTTCCATTCCAAATACGTAGCGCTGATAGAACTTTTTAAGGTTCTATATAGAACCTTTTCTTCTATCTACAAGCGAAAAGGGTGTCCCAGAAAGGGAAAAGTAATAAATAAATACAAAAAAAGCACAAAAATCAAAGTACATGAGTATCATTATAAGGGAACTCAAGTTGTAAATAATGTAAATAAGCACAATGACTTCTGGTGTCGATATGAACCACTGCAAAATCACCCGTCCAGATGGGTTTCAAGCCGGATTAACATTCAATTCAGGACATCGAGTAGAGGCTGAGATCACAATAATAAAGCCTGGCCCATAATATAAAAGTGTGTCACAACAAATTCTCTGACATCAGGTAAAGAAACTAGTCGGCTGGTCTCTTTAGCGTGCATCTATAGGCTGATTTGTGCTGGCAGTATTTCCCCGTTGTCAAAGGTCTGAATAATCCTCTCGCAGAGAGAATGACTTGAGATTACGTGGCATGGGGTTTGCCCTCTGGTTGATTTTCCTCACCCCTGCTGGGTCCACAGTGCTGTTACTCTCTGAGACCATGGCACAGGTTGTAGGCTTTAAATGGAGAGATTTACCCCACTGATTTCCCTAGAGAGAAGGCCATCTGCCTACTATCACTCGGCCCATTATTATGACTTCTACACAGTGCGCATGCTCACTGACGGCATCACAAGTCGAAATGCCACAGGCCAATGAGTCGCACGCACTGGAAAACAGCAAGTAAGTAAGTAAAGTTTATTTATAGAGCACTTTTCACAGATAAAAATCACAAAGTGCAACCACAAAATATAACAGTATTCAATCAGTAAAATTAAAACATTTAAAAACATTTAAAAAGCCCAAAATAAAACCCAGTTAAATAAATGCTTGTCTAAATAACAGTGTCTTAAGATGCCTTTTAAAATAATCAACCGAGTCGGTCACACGGAGGAACAAAGATAAACAGAATAATAAACAGAATAAACTGGGTTTTTTTAATAAACAGAAGCTAATTAAAAGCATGCACTGCTTTCCAAGTGTCTCATATCGTATTTGAATAGTAATTACCTGCAGGAAAATATAAAGCTAAATGTATATTTCCTAGAAAATTCATTTAATTAATTAAATAAATAAATGTGAGTGGCAAAAAAATGCATTTATATATATATATATATATATATATATATATATATATGTGTGTGTGTGTGTGTAATTTAAAAAATGATAAATACATGTACGGAGGAATATTGCATTCACTTGATGAAACAAAATCTACTCTGTTTTTATGAATTAACGTGTTAATTATCTGTTTTTATGAATTAATGAGTTACTCCTAATTTTTGAGATAATCAAGTCATTAATTCAGAAAAACAGCGAAAAAAAAATTTCCATGAAAAATTATCTCATAATCCTGAGATAATTAACTCGTTAATTCAGAAAAGCAGAGTAGATTTGTTTCCTTCAAGTGAATGCAATACGCTTCCATATGCATGTATCCATACATAATGAAAGACATCTAAAAACATAACAATAAAATCTAAGTAAATAGATATTTACAGCACACTAATTAAAGCGCATGATTTAAAGTATGATTCATATATGTAGGAGAAAAGCATTAGGACGAGTTACTAGGATAATACTTTAATACTCATGTGTTTGTCAGAATCTCTAATCTTACACATGAGCAATAATAATAATAAGTGATGTTTGCCTTGGAAAACAGCACTAATAATAGCGCAGTGCCACTGCAAGTATGAGTGAGCCATTTATAAATTCCCAGTATTAAATGATTAAAATCATCTCTAGGGCTGTATTCGTCCTCTTGTGTTTATCTCAAGGCAATAATACATCGACAACAGGATGAACATAAGGGACTAGCAGAACAGTTCACTGTTTTTTGTTATATAGTAACAGGAGGGATGAGCAATGGGTTAATGGGGTTGACCTTCACTCCTTGCATTCATTGCACTTATATTGGCCTCTACACATCACATTAGAGTAATTACACACATGGGGCTTGAATGAATGAATTTTAAGTATACTACAAGTATACTTCACTATATACTACATCAAATTGCTCAAAGGTGACAGTACAGGCATTTTATTTAATTTTACTTGCCATTTCTTTGAAATATGTGATATTTACTAATTTCTAAAAATTAAATTAATGCGAAAACCCATTTTTTCCGTGTGCAAAAGATTTCTATTTAAAATAAATACTGTTCTTTTTAACTTAAATAAGAATATTAGAATAATTTCTGAATGATCATGAGGCACAGTAATAAATTACACTTTAAAATACAGTATATTCAAATAAAAAAACATTCTTTTATATAGCAAAAATATTTCACAATATTACTGTTTTTACGGTATTTTTAACCAAATTAATGCGGCGTTAGTGAGCATAAGAGACTTCTTTCAAAAACATGAACAAATCTTGCCAACCTCAAACTTTTGAACGCTAGTTCCTGAAAAAAAAAGGTTTTAGCTCTAAAACCGTATTCTGGACAAATGTGGGCAAAATAGTTTTGATTTATTTAAAAAAATAAAAATAAAAATACTTCCCTTGATCTGAGCGGTACAAGACTTGGCTACTTTTCCTAAGTTTGCCTCCTGAACACACAAATTTTTTTTGACTCAATTCTACAATGTTAAGGGGGTGAAAAAAACCTCCTTAATCTTGTATTTGGGTCAAAAATGGGCATAGAAATGAATGGGAAAAACAGTAATTTAGAGCATTCTAAAATAAGCCAAGATAAGACACCAGGTAAGAGCAAAGTCACTTCATCTTTAGGTTTTAGCTCTAAGAACTTATTGGAATTATATTTAAATGTAGTTAAAATATAAAAAAAAAAAAAAACATAAAAATAAGCATAATTTACATAGAAAATATGGTACTTTTGAAGTAAATAAATTCAAAAATACCCCCAAAATAAAAAAAAACAGCATAAATGAATAAGACAAAACTTTATCAAAGACAAAAAAAATCCTCTGTGCCCACATTTGTCTACAATTACAGGATTGAGGGCTATATAAAGTGAATACGGTTTGAGGGTTAATCTAATTTTCTGTACAAATAATGTTTCCGGTTCAAGAATCCCACTGGAAATGGAAGATCAAATGAAGGCCAATACAAATATAGGCCATTCAGATATTCCACCAAACATTAGCACAGCTGCATACTGCACAAATAGAGTAGTGTACAACACGCTATTCTGAACACAGGCATAGTGAATCAGTGGATCACGGTGGGCTGTTGTTGTACTGGAGGGTCTTGTGTGTGTAATGGAGCTGGTGTGAGCGCCGTGCTGTAAGGCCGAATGAGACCTTGAGAGTCTCAGCTGTTTGCTTGCTGACATGTCGAACTCACTCCCAGAGGGCTGGATCTGTTACGCCCCCTTTACCAGATGTCTAACAACACTCTCAGATAGAGGGGGCTGGTCGTCTGCTCACTTGTGAGAACGCATGATCCTAAAAGCATGATTAATAATATCCGGTCCGTTTCAAAACAGGCCTCAGCTGACTTTCAAGTGACTGTGAATAATAAGCAGTTACAATGCAGCTCAGTTTTTAGCATCCAACTAACCAGAACAATGTAAAATAAGCAGATTTCTGATCAACGTCAGACAGTTTTATCAGTTTCTTCCAAACGCGGTTTCTGTTGTAAAAGGCCTAAGATAACGCTACACCTCCTAAACCTCCTCAAAGCATCTCTCTCAGGGATTGAACCAGGTTGCAGATATTCAAGGGAAACCTTCAGAATGGTGCATGAGGAGTGAAAGATTTATGATGCCATTGATTTTTACAGCGAGTAGCTTCACTTATCTCTTGCAAAGAAAATCCATCTTGCTTCGGTTACAAGCGCTCTATGCTTCTATTTCAATTCTGATACTATTGTGTGTATAGATGAGCTCTTCTGCGAGCCGTCAGGAATGCAATGCTTTGTTCAGCTCAGCTCAGACGGGGCTGGAATGTGGGTTCGGTGATCTTTAACTTTGGTATTTGAGTCTGAGTCTCATAATGACAGTCTTAAAGTCGAATGCAGTGCATCAATTCCAGCCCAAGTCCTCATCCTTTAGGAGTGGATTTTAGAGACGAAAATGTTGACAACATGAACCAGACATGAACTCTTCCAGGCCTCAGTTACATACAGTGTTTGAGGATCAAAGATGTTGTTTGTGGGCAGCCAAGGAAGACCATAGACTGGCATTATGCAAATTTGTTACGAATCCTACATAGGTTTGTGCAGGAAGTAAGACTAGAATTACTGACGAGTCGTTTCAGGAAGTTCAGAATCGTTTTGTTTTTTTTCTTCTGGGAGACTTACTGTACGTTCACACCATCAAAGAAGCTCTGGCCGTCCTGTCAAGGACGCTTGTCAAAAAGTACGGGGAAGCTTGTTGACGCTTTGAACGCTCTGACGTTGCGGGGAGAATAGAAGTGTCACAACATGAAATGTAATAAACAGAAAAAAACCAAGCAATACATTGAAGAAACCTTTTTTAATGACAGTATTTTTGGTCACATTTGGTCGGGAAAAAAATTGTTTGCTAAATAATTATTGTGGTCAAATCGGTGTCACCGTGAGCAAATTAATTGCATTCCCGCTCTAAAACGAGCGTTTGTAAATATTTCAAATATAAGTTGCGCTCATGGGGTCCCTATAAGCAAACAACGTCGTGTCATAAATGATACGAAACACAGCAACGGCGATTATTAGCTTCTCTTCCATTTTCGTGAAACTAATGTTTTGGTAGGAACGAAAGTTTACATTCATGTTTCTCCGGAGCAGCCAGCGCGAAGGACGACTACATTCCGATTGGTTGCTGCCGTTTTTTTTTTTTTGTTTCGTGTTTTTATTACATTCTAACCAACAAAGTCAATATACAGTCAGAATTGCAATATATACAAAATGGAGAAAACAAAAACAAGCAAAAAACAAAAAAAAAACAAAAAAAAATCAATATCAAATTGATTATTGATCATATGAATTGAGATATCAAATGATTCACAAATCGAAATAGTTTTAATTGCTTTCTTATTGTGGGAATGAAAGATAGTTTTGAAATATAATTGCATTTCTTTTTCAAGAACCAAAAAGAAAGGTTTGGTTTTATTGTACTTACATTTATGTATTTGTATATGGAATTTAGCATAAATTAAAATTAAATTTATAGATTGGTTGCTGCCGTTTTGCCGCCGCTTGCCGCTGAACCACGTCACAGCTCATTAACTCAAAAAGTTGAGCTTCTTTCAACTTTCTTTGACGCTCAAAATGCTCAAAACACGACGCCGATTGATTTGACGCTCCTTGCAGCTGAGAAAAGCCAGCTTCCTTTGAAAATGAATGACTTCCGGCCGCTTTGGAAGCTCAAGCTCGGCGGTGGTGTGAACGTACAGTTAGTGCCCTTTCACACCTACCTTGTTTGGTCCGGAGTTTAGGACTTTTCAGTTTGGTCCGAATCAAAATTACAGGTGTGAAACCTCCCTCGGACCACGGTTCAGACCAAACAGATGAAAATTGGTCTGACGAAAAGAGGTAGTCTCGGTCTGGATGGTTCGGACTTTCAGACGTTTTACAGAAAGTTGTGGTGGTTCCCAAAAAAACGAAAAAAGAGAAGCTGTCAGGAGAAATGAGCCGTGTTCCACATGGGGAGATGAGGAGATGAGGTTTTTAAATGAAGTATGGTCCGATGACATAAGAAGTCAACTTGCAGTCTTCTCCTTTCCTGTCGGCGACGATAAAATGTTCGCACGACGAGGATGTTCATTTGGCGAATTTGTGTATAGCTGGTGTTGCAGGTAATTGTGCGATTAAAATAACAATATAGTTGCAACGACATGCGTCTGTCCGTTCATGTTGTCAACGTTACCCGCCGAATTGACAACATGCAGACGTCAGACGAGTTCATATACTAAACCAATCATTGTCAAGATGCAGCCCAGACTGATGATGACGACTGATGATAAACTTCTTTAGTGCGCTCGCATTATTGCAGTGTGAAACCAAACCAAAACTTTCTGAAAGTATAAAATGTATCGGCTTTGGTTCGGACGTTGGCGCGGACTTTCAGGTGTGAAAACGTTAACTCAATTTTTCGTGCACTTCGATCTTTGAATCTTTACAGACCTTTTTTATTCAAACAGTTATATTATACCACTAATATACAAAACAAAGTCTCATTCATGAAACAAGCACAATGACATCATAAATAATGCAAGTGTTCCCACAGCTCAAGGTCATATGTTTCCTTCCCAGTGATGAATGCATAAGCTGATCAAACGTATGCAAGTCACTTTGGATTAAAGCATCCCCCAAATGCATACGTTTCTACATTAACTGCTGCATTGAATTGAACGAGACAATTTACATAGAAAACATCATGAATAAGACCCGAGGATCAGTGAGCACAATGAATATGATTCACCGGTCTATCATATCATATGGTTTTGTCATTAATACATCGACACCAGTGCACACGTGGACTTGGGAAAAAAATGCATAAAATGCTTCACGTATAGGAAAATCCACGGAGTGCATGCATTTCTCTCATCCCTTCACTGCTGGAAAAAAAAGAGGTCACATGTTGTATTTTGTCTGCCTCTCTCATTACATTTTCTGCTGTGGAGAAGCAGAGCCCGAAGACGCCCCCTCCTCCTCTCTCCAGACACACATTCGTCTCTCTCTCTCGTGAGCCGTCTAATCAGCTTGTGATTTTGAGACCCATCTCTGTACTTATCAAACCATTCCCGTTTACTTGAGCAGATTAAAGCGTCCGGGATTTGAGCGAGTGGGTTAAAGCTCCCTCTCGAGCGATTAGAGCTTCCGCTCTCTTTCTCCCGAATCCTGCCACGTTGTCCGTGGTTTCAAACAGCAGCACGGCATTCCCACACGCTGACACAGTGACACAGTCTTCACTTTCCCTCGTCTCATCCTCTGCCTAAAGCTGCAGTAGCAGATAGCATTTTAGCTCACACACACTCATTCACTCAATATGCAGTCTTATTCATTTAAGGGTCTTTCTTCAAACATGGGCAATTGTAGAAAATAACCTCTTAAATCAATATTCTCACTAGTTTATTGAGTCCACTAACAATGTCCAACAGTGGACATATTTGCATCAGATGAAAATTGTGAAAAATATATATACTGTATATATTACGGGTGTCAAACAATTAATCTCATCCAGAATAAAAGTTTGTGTTTACATAATATATGTGGGTGCACTGTAATTATTTTGTATATATATATAAATACACACACGCAAGTATATTTAAGCAAAAAAAATTGTATTTATATAGAAAATATTAATATTTATATATAATATTAATTATATAGAAATCTACATACAGTATATACACGAAAATATTTCTTAAATGTATACAAGCATGTGTGTGTGTGTGTGTGTGTGTGTATATATATATATATATATATATATATAAAATATATCACATTTCTCATTTTGTGTTTTACTTTACATTTTTACTGGGCTACTCCTTTGTCATGCTAATGCTAATTTGATAAGCTTTTTGTTTACATCGGTAATCAAGTAGGCTACATTAACATTTAAAACAATTTCTATTGTGTTTGCAGTGGAAAAACAGACTTTCACACCATTTATTATCATACATATATATAAATAGTACAAATATATAATACGTTTTAATGTTTGGGGCATAAAGGGCACTTGAAAAACAGCAAAAATCAAATGATAATTTATAAATAATTTAAAAACAAATTACAAAATGGGACGTTTAAAAGATCCATGAAAATGGAAATACAATAACGGTTTCAATAGGAAATACAATAACGTCTTTGGAAAATAGGTAACATGTCGGTGATGTGACTTCGTATAACAAAAAAACTAGCAAAAAATAAAAGTAATAACAAAATAATACATTAAAAATAAATAAAACAATAAAAGGAAATAAATCTAAATAATAAAATAATACTAAAAAGGTAAGGAAAAATAATCTTTACATTTATAAAAATGCATTCTTTTATTTTTTAAGTAATGACAAAATACTGTATTTACAAAATAAAAAAAATAAAGGGAAAAAGGGATAAAAAATAATGTACAAAAAAGTAAAAGCATAAAAAATACAATAAAATAATAAAATACAATACCAGCCCATTCATAAAGTGCACAAGAAAGATTCCCTATTAGCTCCTCTCCACCTAAGAAGAACTACACCAGTCCTGGTTTATTCAATTTGCCTTTGCCTTTAAACAGATACGGAGCAGCCACAAGGTGCAAGTGTTTTTCACTGAATTAAAAAGGAAGGAGAGAGAAGCGGAAGGTGAGAGAACAGTAATAGCATTCGGCTCAGACTGTCACGTTGTCACACTATTCACAGCTAGCTAACACTCACACAGTACATGCTAAAGACTGTTCGCTCAGTCGACACTGCGATTCATCAGATCCGCTTCAGGCTATCACATGCATTACTCACCCAGGGTTTTCATAATATAAAACTCTTGTGATAACCTCAACGTCACTGGGGAAATATATATAAAAAAGCGCCCTAAGGGAACTAGAGGATGTGGTTCAGGAGAAGCAAAGGTCAAGTGTCTTGCTCAAGGGCAAAATCTCATTCTTATGGGGTTGGGGGTTGACTAGTAAACACACTTTTAGCTTGAGCAGGATTTGGGGAAACCGACGACTCCATGAACGACCATGGCTTTTTCTGTAACATCATGGCTGTGTCCCTTCGGTTGTTCTCCATGAGCCCAGGCCAAACCTCTGAGGTTTCTATTTATACCCGTGAGTGGTGCATGTGTGACCGAAATGCCTGTCAGTGCTCTTTGATAGCTATATTTTCTCATCATTTAACTCTCTACGTACAACTGTGCTGTTTTTATGAAACTATGGACCTTCTGGAAGCTCAACAGAAGTGGAAACTAAATTGACAATAGCAGTGTTTGCTAAGACTAACATCACCATTACAATTGCTCATACAAACACTAAATTTAAAGGGATAGCTCGCCCAAAAATTCATTTACTTACACTCATGCAATCCCCAATGCATATATGACTTTCTGTCTTCAGCTAAACTCAAATTAAGATTTTTAGGAAAATAAACCATCTCTGTGAGTCCATATAATGCCATTGAATGGCTATCGCTCGGCTGACACTTGAAAAATCATGAACACGAGTGGATAAATCCATGTCCTCTGAAGTGAAACAATAGATGTGTGTAAGAAAAAAAAATGTAAGTCACGTCTCACTCTCATGATTGTTCGTATGCGTCAGCCAAGCAGCAGCCATTCACTTGCATTATATGGACTCACAGAGAAGGATTTTTTCCCTAAAAATCTTTGTTTGTGTCTATCTGAAGAAAGTCATATACATCAGGAAAGGCATGAGGGTGAGTAAATGAGAATTTATTTTTAGGTGAATAATCCCTTTACACCCATTTTGCTTTGTGGAGACTGTTGCTCTGAAACACACCTGAAACATTTTGATCCTAAAGCAACAACCAAACCAAATTTTTTTTAACTTTCCCTACTCCGTTTGTGTTTATTTCATATCCTGCACAGCACGAAATGTGGATGCAATTATGAAACAAAAATGAAAATATGCAAAAACCAACAGAGACAGACTTTTATGGGATCCTAACAAGAAACAGAACAGTAAAGCTTCATCAACACAGCTCCCAGTTGCTCCATTCACTCCATTGTTTATTTCCCCAAAGGCTCCAAATCACATTACTCTACAACAATAAAGAAAGTGTAGACTATGTCTAAATATTACGCAGGGCTGATAAATCAACATGCTAAAGTGAAACTATAATCAGATGAACTCTCTGCTACACTGCCTTTTCCTCTTTATTTGCAATTTCACTCCATTTAATAAAAAATAAATACTTGAGCAGGAGGGAACTGTTTTGTTTCCAAAAAATCTATTCATTTCACAATGAGTGCATTGACATTACAATTATGCTTAACCCAACAGCTTGTGAGGTCATGTCAACACATTAAACTGTGGTCGTTTATCGGTAAAAGGTCATAAACCCAATTTAAGGTAAAACCCAATCGACACGCATGGATATTCAGTATGCAAATGTCAGTTTTCTGATTGCTTAAAGCTAAAAAAAGTACACTATTGTTCAAAAGTTAAAAAAAATACATATATAAAAAAACAATGCATTTTATTTAACAGTGCCTTCCATTACACCCAAGGTCACAAGCAATTAAAACAGTAATATATTAAAGAACTAGATAAAATAAATAAATAATAAACAATCCCATTAGCATCAGAATTCAAGCATCATATACAATACAGGCTAATAAAAGTAGGTAATAAAAAAGGCTCGGTAAAAAAAAGGTAGGTTTTAAGATGGGATTTGAAAGTGTGCAGACTTTCAACTATTACGGATATTGGGAGAAAGAGAATTTCATAGGTGAGTGGTCGCATTGCTAAAAGTTGTAGCTCCCATGGTAGTTAGGCGTATACGTGGTGACAAGAGAAAGTGAGAGTGAAGATCTTAGAGCTCGCAAAGGGATATACATATGAAGAAGATCAGTAAAGTATGGATGAGCGAGATTGTGAATTGCCTTGAATGTGAGAAGCGGAATTTGAAATCAATGCGATACTTTAATGGAAGCCAGTGTAATCGCTGGAGAATTGGTGAAATGTGCTCAGTAGAACAAGTTCTAGAAAGAACACAAGCCGCAGACTTCTGAAACAACTGAAGTTTATAGAGAAGTTTGGAAGGAGGACCAGTAAGAAGAGTGATACATGAAGTAACCAGTGCATGGATAAAGACTGCACACTCTTAGAAGAAAAGGTTCTATCTAGAACCTTAAAAGGTTCTATCAACGCTAAGTATTTGGAACCCCTAAAAGGTTTTATACACTCTTAAAAAAGGGTTCCTCTGGGTTCTATATAGAACCCTGGGGTTCCATACTTGGCCAATAGAACCTTTTACCAAAAAAAAAATGGTTCTATATAGAACCATTTTGGAGTTCCATATATGAAACGGGGGATGGAACCATTTCTGGTTCTAAATAGAACCATTTCTTCTAAGAGTGTAGCGTTGATTTAAACTACAGAGGTGAAAGTACATAGTACGCGTATAACATGGGCTTAGAAGGAAAGTGTGCCATCCAGAATGACACCCAGACTCTTAACCTGTGGGGAAGGACAAACATTATGATCAATATTCTCAAAAAAAAAAAAAATCAGTTTAGTTAGAGTAGATCTTGTGCCTACAAGTAGGACCTCAGTTTTTATCACTATTGAGTTTTAAAAAGTCAGCTGAAAGCAAATCTTTAATTTCAGCTAAACAGCTGGACAAAGAAGGTGTAGGAAAAGAGCCAGAGGGTTTGGAAGACAGGTAGAGCTGGGTGTCATTAGAGTAACAGTGAAAATGGATACCATATTTCCTGAAAATGTATGGCCAAGAGGGAGGAAGTAGATAATGAATAGAAGCGGGCCCAAAACAGAGCCCTGAGGTAACTATAGATGGTCTTGATCGGTTATTTTGATCCATTCAATTGATCAAGTGACAGTAAATATTTTTATAATGTCATTAAAAGAAGATTTCTCTGTCATATAAATGCTGTTAATACATGTTTCTTGAGTAGTAAATCAGCATATTAAAATGATTTCTGAAGGATCATGTGATACTGAAGTCATCAGAAATGATGCTGAAAATTGATCTTTTCATCACATCAATAAATTACATTTTTAAATATATTAAAAAGAAACTAGTTATTTAAAATTTGAATATTATTTCACAATATTAGTTTTTACAGTATGTTTGATCAAATGAATGCAGCCTTGGTGAGCATAAGAGACTTTTTTTTAAAAAGTCTTAGACAAAATGTTTGACCGGTAGTGTATAAGAAAAAAAAAACTAAAGTAGTCTGTTTTTGACCAGATGACCCATAATTTTACTGTGCTTATGGAAATGAATGATAGACTTGGTACAAGTCTGTACCAATAATAAAAGTAAGTTAGGCTTCTTTAGGCTCTTGAGGTTCTTGGACATGATTTCTTTCCTAATCCAGTAATGAGACAAAAACATTTGGACAGTTTCAGAGGTATCATTCATATACATACACCACTACATCAATATATATATTTCAACTACTCTCATACCAAGGTTTAATACTTATGGGTTTGTTAGATGATCTAACCCTAAATACTAATTACTGTGATGCATAAATGTATGGGTTTGAAGGTCATCTGTCATTTAGTGCTACAAAGTGTGCAAACATACAATTTTCACAATTCATAATTTTGGAAATGAAGACACACATCCAGAATGGAAACAACCACCTCAGAGTAATCTAATCTCTCCACCAGATGGCTTTTATATGAGCATGTGGGCGTTTATAAACGTCTTAAAGGGGTACGTCTGCTGAATCGAAGGCATAGCTCTGCTGCCATTGTTCCAGAGGCTGAGGTCAGCAAAGTATTTATGAAGGCCAAGATTTAAGATTTCACATTTCTGTCCGATCAAATTTCTTTCTATCAATGATTCTGCCAAAACGAATCAGACTTTTCTAGAGAACCTTGGAAAAGCAATATAAAGAGAATAGTTTTATCCTTCAAGTTCTGCATGAAAACTTTCATTGCATAGGCTGCACTTATTAATAAAACAAAATTACGTCACAGTAGTAGACGTCACAAATAATTTGTTACTCAGCAAAGATAATGATGATACTAATAGAGCACAACACTAATCGTCCAAATTATCAATGACCTTGAAATGGGAAGTTTATTTCCCCAATTAATTATCTCCATTGGATATATAGACACAAAATAAAATAAAGAGCTCCACACTGTAAAAAAATATTTTCATGATTTGTTATCACAACATTTTTTTTCCTTTTGTCAAATCAACTTAGATAATTTATGTAGTTCAGATAACATAATATTTTGAGTTTCTGGTGATTAAATGAATCTCCTTCATTGTATTAACTCAACTTTTCCATTTCAATGAACTTAAAATTAAGGTAACCAGGTTAGTTATTTTTTTAAGTTAAACCAACAATATTTTTTTTACAGTGAAACAAACCAACCAGCTCCGAAATTAATCACAAAATTAAATACAAACTTTTATTTGAGGCAAATAAATAAATAAATTAAGTAAAACTTGATTCATACTAATTGGTTAGTATAAAAACATCTTTTTTAATTTATTGCAGTTAGTTTTGACTCGATTATGTCATCAACAATGCTTCATGGGAGTGGGTGGGTGCTTTCACCGTAATTTATCACACTTACTTGTGGCTGTCACAGAAACGCATAATATCATTTAACAACCTCATATTTCATAGCAAGTCTATCTTCAAAGGTTTATAAGTTACTGTTAAAAATAATTTTCTTTAAGGAGAAAATGATTTTTACTTCTGGAAACCTGGCTCTTGTGCTCTACGCACACAGCAATCATAGGGTGGGGCTAAGTAAACGTACCGTATTGTCCCATACTCTGCGTTTATAAAAGAGGGTCATGAGCGTGGGGTCTGTTTTGCATATGGGACTTCCTAAAGCACAATCTCCCACTACAGAGTCGGTCTCCCCCTTT
The DNA here is from genome assembly GCF_016745375.1 of Pimephales promelas. The sequence goes on along the minus strand of NW_024121099.1, from coordinate 12,664,541 downwards.
CCCAACCTATATATGGATACATCTCAAGAACTGTTTCTTTAACGGCGCTCTGGAGATTTACTGGGAGTTTGGCTCATTCACACAAGTGTAATTCTCCACAGAGCGCCAGGCCGAGCAGCCAGACAGACTTCCTACTCATCTACCGAGTTGGCAGTTGACCAATGAGAACTGTTGCGCTTTCACACTGTCATAATAATAACAGCAGCCGCTCAGAATGATCACAACTGAAGGAGCTGGAGTTTCTCGCTCACAGCTACTCGTGATGTCGGTCTGGGAGGAGATCAGATTCGTCTTCCAAAACTATGTGACAATGATCATGGGAGTTGTGGGGATGATCGTACTCGTGCGTCGATCAGATACACACCCTTTTAAGAACAGACGGATCCAAGTATTTGCAACACGTTCTTCCCTCACATTCCTACATTTTCCAGCAAAACTCCTTCATCCAAGGCAAACAAACTCAGAGACATAGTGAAAATATGGTTTCTGCAATTATTTCTACAACAGAATAATGTATTCTTAAAATGAAGACAAGCACAACTTCCCACTGAGACATGCCCGGTAAAACAAGAACCGTGGCGATATCGTGGTACATTAATGGTACTAAATGATAATACCATACCACCATGGCATATTGAATGATTTATGATCATGGCATTTTACATGGTTCTCCAATGTACTTTAGAAAACATGTCAAAAACAAAAAAACAAAAAAACACTGATGTCAGATTGTTTCCACCACTGATAAAAAAATAATTGTGACTCTCACAATTGCGAGATATGAAGTCAGAATTGTGAGAAATAGTCGCAATTGCGAGATATAAAGTTGCAATTCTGATAAATAAAGTCGCAATTGCGAGATATAAAGTCGCAATTCTGAGAAATAAAGTCGCAATTGTGAGACATGTGTCTCAATTGTGTTGCAAAAAGTTGCAATTCTGATAAAGAGTCACAATTGCGAGACATAGTCACAATTCTGAGAAATAGTCGCAATTGCGAGAGTTGCAATTCTGATAAAGAGTCGCAATTGCGAGACAAAGTTGCAATTCTGAGAAATAAAGTCGCAATTGCGAGATAAAAAGTTGCAATTCTGATAAAGAGTCACAATTGCAAGACAAAGTCGCAATTCTGAGAAATAAAGTCGCAATTGTGAGATAAAAAGTTGCAATTCTGATAAAGAGTCACAATTGCGAGACATAGTCACAATTCTGAGAAATAGTCACAATTGCGAGAGTTGCAATTCTGATAAAGAGTCGCAATTGCAAAACAAAGTTGCAATTCTGAGAAATAAAGTCGCAATTGCGAGATAAAAAGTTGCAATTATGATAAAGAGTCACAATTGCAAGACAAAGTCGCAATTCTGAGAAATAAAGTCGCAATTGCGAGATAAAAAGTTGCAATTCTGATAAAGAGTCACAATTGCGAGACAGTCACAATTCTGAGAAATAGTCACAATTGCGAGAGTTGCAATTCTGATAAAGAGTCGCAATTGCAAAACAAAGTTGCAATTCTGAGAAATAAAGTCGCAATTGCGAGATAAAAAGTTGCAATTCTGATAAAGAGTCACAATTGCAAGACAAAGTCGCAATTCTGAGAAATAAAGTCGCAATTGCGAGATAAAAAGTTGCAATTCTGATAAATAAAGTCGCAATTGCGAGATACAAAGTCGCAATTGTGAGAAATAAAGTCGCAATTGTGAGATAAAAAGTTGTAATTGCGAGACATAGTCACAATTCTGAGAAATAGTCGCAATTGCGAGAGTTGCAATTCTGATAAAGAGTCGCAATTGCGAGACAAAGTTGCAATTCTGAGAAATAAAGTTGCAATTGCGAGAAAAAAAGACAGAATTGAGACTCTCACAATTCTGACTTTTTTCTCACAATTATGACTTTATAACAGATAATTGCAAGTTTACATCTCCGAATTTTGAGTTATAAACTCGCAATTGCGAGTTATCAGGCCAATTCTAAGAAAGAAAAGACTAACTTTTCCCCCCTCAGAATAGTTTATATCTCACAATTCTGACTTTATAACACGCAATTCTGACTTTATCTCGCAATTCTGACTTTATAACACGTAATTGCGACTTTACATCTCGCAATTGTGAGAAAAAAAAGTCAGAATTGTCGCAATTACCTTTTTTATTTTTCATTCTGTGGCAGAAACAAGCTTTCATAGTTTATACTAATATACACGCGAAAGTATTTTTAGTAAAATATATCACTGTTTTAACTGTATTAGTGATTAAATACAAGCAGCCTTGGTGAGTAGAAGAGTCTTTCAAACCCCAGCCTTTCAATAAAAAAATCAATGCTGCTAACAATTAATGATTAAACCCATTCAATGACGTCTCCAACTAGGCCTCTTTTAAACAGCAAATCTATTGCTTTAAGAGCGATCAAACATATCTGATACAGTTATATCGATTGCAGATCTAAGTGCACTTTAGGGTAATAACTTTAAATGTGTGAACTAAAATATGCAAGGAGGATAAAAATGCTTCAAAATAACAGCCTACATGCTGTTTTTATGAGTGATAATGGAAACTGTTCGAGCGAGCGCTTTATAATCCAGGTTTGTTTGATCCTCTTCACCAACAGACAGTGATATTTCTACTCCACATTTATTATCCCTTCTTTAAGGTCAACATCAGATTATTCATGAATGATGTGCTCTTCAAACACAGATTGACTGAACAAGATATCATCATGCACTGCAGAACAATAGCTAGTAACCCACACAATTTAAAGCACCATTCATGTGCAAACAGAGCAGGACAACCACCAATGTCAAGGGTTTGTACAAATCCCTAACCCATGAGCAACTGTAATTGATTGAGCAAACACCACTAGTTATTAAAGAAGACCTTCACCAGGGACGGCCCTTCCAGTGCATCAGCAACGTTAGCGAGTATGGTGGTCAGCACACATGCAACTGAACTCCAGACACATTTAATTGGATTTCACAGTGCAGTGCTTGAGTAAATATCCCAAACAGACAGACCCTCAAGTAACCACACAGTCGAGTACAAACATGGCAGCGTAGCACCAAAAAGACACACGAGGACGACGAGGCTTCGCTTCAAGGTCTCTGCTGTTGCCTTATCAGCAAGTGAGCAGCGGAGCATGTGAATATCATTACATGCACAACGAACATCTGACGAACTGCATCACAAACACCCTTTCTCTACTGCAAACTGTTTCATCAAGATACTCATTCCATGCTCTTTCTACATTTATATGAAACAGGAATCACATGAAAATGTCAGTCTGCTGGTAGGGCATTGATTAAGTGACATGCTGTCCTCTGAGACAAACGTGCGCTGGCAGGAGAATACATTATGCCACTTTGACTGATGACCTTGTCTTCAAGCACATTCATTCAGAGCACAATTGCTTCAGTGTTACGCAGGATAAATAAGACAAATGCTGATTTCTTTCCAGTAATCATTAAAACCAGCTTAATGTAGTGTAAAGGTGATTTTTCTGGGACTCAACCGTACAATATAAACACAAGGACAGGAGTGGTGGCATTTTTCTAGTCTTGAAGACATCCGGAGTCAAGAGCATTTCGACATCAAGCATTCCAAGTATTCAACGTCTATGTTTCAAGTTAACGTCAACACAAATGCGTTACTAGTTTTCCCTTTAGATTAAGCTTTTGTCCAAAGCGATTTACAGTTGGGTGAGTTATGGTTATGTGTCACGATGTTGGGCACATTTTCTCTATAGGAATATTGCTAATATCTGTTGTCAACGTGATTATGCCGGGCTGTCATGTGATTGATTGAAGTGTGAGTTTTTTGTTCTGGAGTGTTGAGGCAACAATTGTAGTAAATTACAGAACTAATACACTAATTTACCCTACATTTACTACACGTTCTGTCCTTCTGGAGTCACCAGAGGTTAAGTATCTTACTCAAGGACACAACGGACATAGTTTGTGTGTCTACCCTTGTGAGGTTTCAAACTCCAAGCTTTGTTTTTTTTTGGATCAATGCTGATGTGATGTACGTGATGCAAATATACTATAAGTGCAACTCAACTATATCACACTCACACACACACAAAAAAATTAACAATTTTTCAATTAAAAATCATTCAAAAGTAAAAAGTAAAAATGGTCATGGTGGTCTAACCATAAAGATTTATACTAAAAGGCTGATTTTCTTAGAAAAAACTTAAGTATGGCATAATCTTTCGTCATATAAAAAGTAAAGTGTCACCCAAATTAAAGTCAGTGTGGCATAACCAACACACAGGAAGCCATTTTGTTGTCATTTGACAATAAAACCATCAAAACAGACAGGACCTCATGACTGTGACATTAAAACATATTTTTGAAAAGTCACAGTAATCTTGAAGAAAACGTATTCAAACTTGAACAAAAATAGCCTATTTGAAAACGGTGGTTACATCACTTGACATTTTTATAGGTGCAATAAATCACTTTTTATGTAGAAAATAGCTTAAACAACAAAAATATTAAATTGTACTTTTCCAAGAGGTTGGTGCCAACATTTTTCTAAGAATTCTCCTTCCTATCATCATTATTTGTCACTGACGCATCTAAGTTTGCATCAGTGTCACCTCTGTTGTGTCTAAAGAAGCTTTGGCAGTAGCTACTGCATGAGAAACCAAAACACTCTTGCTACTTAAAGGATATTCAAACTGGGTTCAGAGCATATTTACAGAGTGATTTAAGATCCAGACTCACCTGTTCTGCGCAGGGCTGGCTGTGGACTGGACAAGCCGCTGCTGATGTGGTAAGAGAAGCGCATGCTTTTGAACTGGTTTGAATAGGAGGATGAATTGTGCGGACTGGAGCTGATGAGATGCGCGCTCTTGGGTCGATTCAACTGCATCCCTGCCTGCAAAACCCTCACGCAGGCATCAGATGCGGGCTATTTCCAGGGAACGGGCTCTATATTCCAGGTCCAGATATAAAAGCCGTATCTTCAAAATAGTCCAGGTGCAAAACGGCCACCTCCTCCTCCTCCTCCTGTAGATGCTGGATAAGGCAGATCGATCCCCCCTGATCAGCCGGTGGAGAGTCAATCCGATCCAAGTCGCTTTGAGCAACAGAAACAGCCATCAACGATCAGTTTCACCAGAACCACATACAAGTCCAAGCAAATGTGATGTAAAGAACTCCCAATACGCAATGACCTTTAGGAAAAGCAATCATCCTCGTATGCCATTTGCAGTCAAAGGCGCTCACAGAATGTACACAAACAGACGCAATGAATAACGTCCATACATTATGAATCCCTATTGGCGTTATTTACATGACGTTTCCGATGCAAAACAGCTTTGAATAACCACATTGGTTCTGTTCGCGTTTTAAAACGAACTTTCCCGTTAAACTTCTTTCGGAATGTAAAAGACGCCGCATATTGCCGTTCCAACGGTTTTCCCCTCCGTTTCCTCTCGGACTAACCGTATCCCAAAATATGCACACTCAGCTGCTTTAAACACAATTCACACTCGCGGTTTGAAAACTCCTCCGACTGTCCGGGTCTTTTAAACGAGATTCTAACGCTAAACGAACGTTCCAATTTCGCGACGTTCCATTGTTAAAATTCCACAATTCCGCTCTTGTCGCTCTCCACCGGTTGCTCGTCTGTTCTTTTGTGGGACTCGACAACGCCAAAGTGTGTTAAACTGAAAACCTCCTCCTTCTCCTCCTCCACCAGGACATATGAAACCAAGCTTCAACCCCCTCCATCTCTCTCTCTCCTCTTTTCCCGAAGTCTGTTTCTCATTTTTTTCCCCTCCCTCTCTCCCTTTCTTTTCCTAAGAAATCTGAGGCAGGGGGAAAACTTTCAAAGGATTTGAACGTGAAAAGAAACTCCTGTGTGTCCTAATCGGGAAGATCGTTTATATTTCATAAATTAAACATTTACAGTCCATAAAAATATGTGGGTTTTTTTGGAGGGGAGCTGAAGTGGTTGTAAACATGGACTGTCCCGTTTGACCTACATTGCACCAGTAGCTCAAGTTGAAGAGGTTTCAGAGAGAGGGAAGAAAAAAAAAATCATTCAACTTTTAGCCAGTTTTGCATTTGGGCGGATATAATTGGGTGTCATTAGGTTAATAGCACTCCATTGTTATATAACCTTTTATGGCACATGATTCATATGACTGCATTTAAGATTTAACTAATCGCAACATGTTTTTTAAATACTAGGATTGTCAAACGATTAATCGTGATTAATCGCGTCCAAAATAAAAGTTTGTGTTTGCATAGCCTAATATATGTGGGTGCACTGTGTATAATTATTTTGTGTGTGTGTGTGTGTGTGTGTGTGTGTATATATATATATATATATATACACACATGCATGTATATTTCAGAAAAAAAATATTCATATATAAAATATTGATAGTTATATGTAATATAAATTATATGTAAATCTATTTACAGTATATATATGAAAATATTTCTTAAATATTTACAAGCATGTGTGTGTATTTATATATATAAAATAATTATATACAGTGCACCCACATATATTATGTAAACACAAACTTTTATTTCGGATGCGATTAATCGCAATTAATCGTTTGACAGCCCTATTAAATACACATTTAAAATAGTCCAACATTATTTAATAACTCATATTGTCATGCAAATACTGTTCAAAGCTCACTGGTCCAAACAAAAAGATGTCATTTCCTCTAAGCAATATGTAATTTAATATATTTTTCAATTGTTATCTCAGAGTAAAAAAATAACTTTGACATGCCGCTGACAGGTTTTTTTTTTTATATATATATTACCCCGACCCTTTGGCTTTCTGTCAGCAGTGTGAACCGTTTTCCCATAAATGAACATGTTATGGGTGGAACGAGCGCCATCAAACTCTGCAATGTTTATACAAGTTGAGTTGAGCCAGTAGATTCTGTCCAGCTGCAGGACTGGATCTCTTCACACGTCTCTCCATGAAATGCATTTTTTGGATGTTTATCATCATTGCATGTATAATGAGGTTCAGACGATTTCAAATCTATTCCTGCATCTCTCATATAACACAGAATTCAATCCATAGTTGACTTAAAGAGCAAAAAGGACCTACCACTAACTACAGTATTGACTAGTTAAGGTGGTTTGAGCCTTTTCTATAATTGGTGGCGTCAATTACACAGTTTGACCATTAGATGTCAGTCTTGCATAGAAAGTCAGATAAACAATTTACCTGTCATACTCGTAGTAGAGGGGAAGACGTTTTCTGAGACAGTAGTTAAAACCGAGAGTTTCTTTAAATTGTTTCACTGGAATTTATTTATTGGATATGTAAAAACAGAACAATTAAAACAACATACATTAAGATTGGATGAAATGTCCTTGATCTTTCTGTCCTTCAGTTCTTTCTGATGCCATCTCTGCCATCAAACGATCTGATCCAGTCGTTAGCAATAAAACATTTTCCAGATATCCTGCATCAGTCCTTCACTCGGCTAACTTCTGAACCGCACAACGATTTCCGGCTTCTCAGGCTATACCTCGGCTGCTGGGGAAACGATGCAAATATATTAGCAAATGGACATTTGCAATCAAAACACAGCTGGGCAAAAACTATAAACCATAATTGCTTTGTTAGAAATGGACCAATATTATTGAGAAAACCACTAGAAATGTGTTCATACAGCTGAGAATTTCAAATATCAGAAATGGCTGATAGTTCATCAAAATTAACTAATCTTTTTCCGAGTCAATTCGTTCGTTTTGTTAATGAATGAACCAAATGACTCGGAAAAAGATTCGTTCATTTTGATGAACGAGTTCAAACAGGAGAGTCACACAGAACAGAGCAAGACGAGCATTTGAGCTTATAAAACTTAAACTTTGTTTTTTTTTTTTTTTAAATGAGCGATCGTTTGGCTTGATAAGACCCTTATTCACCGTCTGGAATCGTTTAAAGCCCTTTGAACAGTTTGCAATTTGCACTGAAACTGTCTTTTGGAGCTTGAACCGTTTGGTTTCCACTGAAGTCCATTATATGGAGAAAAATCCTGGAATGTTTTCACCAAAAACATTCATTTCAAATTTAAAAACATTAGAAAGATATGGACATCTTGGATGACATGGCGGTGAGTAAATTATCAGCAAAAGTTTTTTTTTTTTTAAAGTGAACTACTCCTTTAAGGACTTATGAGCCTGCACACCATCTAGAGTTTCATGACAGAACTTTGTATTAAAGGGGTCATTATCAAGGTCGCTGACTGTACTATGAAACACACTCCAACTTCAAAACTTATTTAATAATAAACTTCCTGGAATGAAACCACATTAAGGTGAGTAAATAATGACAGAAATATCCCTGAAACACGATATGTATTGTTGTGCTACAGTACCTCATTGTCATCCACCAGCACACTGTAGACCGTGGCGGAAGACATCCGAAAACGAGACCCTGAGCTGCGCCGCTGACGTCTCTTCGGGGCTTCTGAGGTGCCTTGTGTCTCGTGATGTCTGGCTGATGATGACAATACAAATTTGCATTGGAATTAGGATTCATTTAAAGGGATACTTCAGGATTTAACATTAAGCTTTGTGTTAGTAGAGAACCTGTAGTATTTTCGAATTACTATCCCCCTGAGACGAGAGATTGTCTGGAAAAAATCCTCAGATGACGCAAGAATTGTCATTTTGCCCTCACTCGTCCCGCTCGCCACAGTAAACATAATGAATGGCGACTGTACAACGCAAAAGCCAAATCTCTGACATTTTGGGCGATCTCGAAACACATTTTCGGGCAGACTCATCATCACGGAGACTCACTAGTAGTCTAGACTATTTGTCCAACTACTGCGCTCTGTTACCGGTAGGCGTGGCTTCCTAGGGCAGCGAAGCAAGTGCATTCTGGGAGTTGTTGTCTTTCATCCATATAAGCCAAAAATACATTTTCTGGCTTTTCTCAGTCTAGAAAGCTCCCAATTCAAAAATAATTTAACATTTCTTCAACATAAATGACCCATTTTTAAATACACATTCATCTTTCCAGAGGTCAAGTACCCCTTTAACAGGGTTTCTGCAGTTTTTATGAAGGTAATTTTAAAGTCCCCCTGTATTCAATAATTGTATCACTTAAAACTCATCTTTGATCACCAAAAAAAAAAAAAAACCTGAAAAAAATTCTTTATGCCTTAAAATAGCTTGAATGCAACTCTATGCCTCATTTAGTATAATTAGTTATATGAATATGCAAATGAGCCCCATCTCCACTCACGCAAGCTCACAGATTCACGGGTTGAGGATCACAAGTCGACAAATATCAGAAAATCGGCTGAATGGATTCGAAAATGGTAAAACTCAACATGGGGGAGTTGTAAAATGAGCCTATTTCCAAAAAAGAAATAGGAGAAAATACTCAGCAATGGTGTTGACTTATGAATTTACACATGGTTTGTCTCAAAGCATATAAACAACCACAGACAAACAACATTAAAAACTTGATTGTCACCACAGAGGGACTTTAAGACTTTTTAAAGACCTTTTTAAGACCAAGTAAAGAAAATGTAAGGAATAAATTGACAACTGTCAAACGATTCTTAAATCAAGATACACACATGATATGCAAAACAACAAAATATAAAGTTTGCTTTCTGTGAAAATGATTAAAATGAAGCAAGATTATAATTAAAACAAGAAGAAATGTCTGTCAATGCGCTCATTCAAAAGGATGTTTTCATAACTCATTGAGTATAAACTCACTTTGATTTGAAGACTTCATTGTACATTTGTATCTCAAGTAAATGCACCTTGATTTAAAGATGTTTCTATATTCCCATTGGAATCAGGACAAAAATACTGAGGAAGCAACATTTAATTCCATGACTTTCTGCTTTCATTTAAAAGGTTATTTGTAAAAGGTGAATTAAGACTTTTTTAGGCCCACGGAAGCCCTGTTTAAGGCTAATTCAACATATTAGAGTGATATCTGAAATATTAGTCCATATTACATAATGCTGAACTGCATATCTTTCATAAAACAAATTTACATCACCATCTGAGCACAGGTCACCTTGTGAAACATGCAGATTGACTCCTGCTCAGATTAAAATGTCAACACTTTTCGAAGCAGTGCTTACTGTCACGAGCCGGAGAGAATGTCGACAGGGCCGCGCTCACGACGCTAGAGGGATGCAGAATCACTAAACTGTCATCTCTCTCATCCCACTTGCTTTCCCAGTGTTTTCGTCTGGACCTCTTCCATTCATCCACAGACGCCGAGATGCATTCTAGAAGGCATCACATGAAAGATCAAGAACAAATTCTGGAACTAAACCCTTTAAATGTCAATGAAGCTGCTCTCTTGGAGATACCTGCTTTCTGCAAGGCCTGTTGAAGATCAGAGCGGGTCTCTTTGAGCTCCTTGAGAATTTCAAGACTCTCTCGGCTGATATTTCGGTAGCGCAGAGAAAAGTACAGCAGAACAAGGCAGCCAACAAGGACCATGGTTTTTCTTAGAAGCCCGACTAAAAAAGTGATTTTCTCCTATGCAAAAAAAAATCCCGATAAAACCATGATTGACAGTATGCGGATTCATTTTTTATTTAATTTAGCAAATTTTAATTCCACACATTTTAAACCTAGACAACTGTGGCGGTGCTGACTGAATAATATTTACATACTTGTCGTTTAATGAAATCAAATCAAGTGCAACACTGTTTTACACATTACACAACACATTGTTTATGCGATAAACCTACTAATGCAAGGGACAGAGAATATGACATGATTTTTTTCTAGGGTACTCAAATCATTATGTATAGATAGGACAAGAAAAAACAAACATATGTATATATTAACAATGTCCAAGAAAGTGAACAATTACTCTGTAATACTGCACAAAATAGATTAAATGTTCCCCTCTTCTTACATTTTCAATGACAAGAAAGAAAGACAAACTTTCTTTCAGCCTCTTTGTCACACTCACAGCACAAAAAAAACCCAAAGTTGATCAAAACAATGGTTCAAAACCCAACTGTAAATTAGGCAAGTAAACAAGATTATACCATTTACATTACTGGACCAATTCAACAAGGTCTTACCATCTGTTGAAAACCATGGTCTTCATTTTCCAACACCGTCTTACAGATCATCCTTTCAAGGTATATATTCAAAGCCACGAGTCCAAAAAGGAAAAATCTAAAATGAAACATGATTCATTATCAATGCTGGAGTACTTTTCATTAAAAAGGTCAATAAGGTCATCATTGTACTAAAAAACACACTCAAACTTCAAAATATCCTCCCAGTCCAAAGAGACAATTTATTGGAAATAAGCTAAATGGCTCTTTTCAAACTAGTTATTCAAAAGTAATCAGATTAGATTCCGGCTATATGGACCAAATCTTGGAAATGGGTTGTTCAAAATAAAAAAAAAGGATTCTGAAATCAGATTAAATCACAAAATCTAGGCCTGGTTTCACAGACAGGGCTTAAAGGCCTTTATGTAAATTAGGACATTTAAGTATTTTTAAAAGTGTCTTACATTACTGGTGTGTATTTTTTTAAATATATGGCAGTGAAAGTTGCTTTCAGTTAAAACTGCTCCCACGACATGTATTTTAATCTGAGATCTGTCTGTGAAACCAGGCACCAATCTTGCTTTTGATCTGAATCAAATCATCAATTTGTGCTGTTCAACTTTTTTTAGTAGGATTACTTAATCCTGGACCTTCCTAAATTTAAAATCCTATTCAAAATCTCTCTAAAATTGGTCAAAAAAATACAATATTCGTATCATGTAATGTATACACACATTTATAATTTTATTTTGCTCTGTTTAACCCTTAAAGAAATAAATTCGAAGTAGACATTAGGCTACCTATTAAGCCTTCCAGTGCTATACATTTTTTTTTAAATAAATGTAAAAATAGTGGCATAAATTTATCCCCCAAACTGTCAATATCAAACAAAATTAATATATATTATTCTTTTTTTTTTTTTAAGCTATAAACAACATTGGCACAATCATCATAGATTAGCCAAGTCAAGTAGTTTCGAACAATTGCATCCTTTGTTGCATGTATATTTGTTTGTTTTTGTTGTGGATCACATGGCTACGGAAACCCTACCGGGACATGGTGATGGAAGGAAAAATTAATTTTCATGCTTTTGCATTCTCTCAACTTTTGAGTAAGTTTTGAGATTTGACTTTGCGGATGAACACTAAGTTTCTTGGGGGAACGCAAAACTTTTGTGAGAGAACGCAAAAGCATTAAAATATAAAAATGTTCTCCAATAAAAAAAATTCTCCATCTCCCTTTAGTGCCTCTGCAAGGGTTTGATTGTTTAAAGAAATTGAAAATAAAAAGGAGATGTTTGTTTGTTGTTTTTCTTCTCTTCCAAAAAAGTGAAAAGTAAGGCACCATTTCTCATTTCAGATGCATAGAGATTTACACAGAAATACGAAAAAAAAAGGCCATTTAATTCTTTAGAAAAGGCTCTGAAAAGGTCATGAAAAACTCATTTATATTTTGGCGAAAAACTCAAGGGGAAAAATGAAATAACATTAAAAAAATATATATATATATAAAAAAAAAAATATATATATATATAAAAATATATATATAGACTGGTTTCTACTCACCTGGCTCCAGCTGTACGACGCACAGAGGTCAGAAGATAAGAGGCGCCAAAGCCCAGAGCATTGTAGAAGAGGGAACTAAACGTGTGAGTCTCAGACATGATGAAGCTCTGGAGGAAAGCTACACGGTTAAAGATTTCCGCAAATGCCACCTGCTGCTCCTGCGCAGAATGCCTCATCTCCGCAAATACAACTTTCAGTCCTGAAACGTTCAAGCATTTTAGCTCAGTTTGGATTAAAGCACACATGCAAAGAACAAAGTAAAAGACATTTTGAGGTCAAGCACATACATTCAGTTTTATTTGCCTCATCTCTAAAACATGCTCAAATTAGGCTCAAATTATCCACAAAACAGTTGGAATTGAGTCTGCATGTTAAATGGTTAAGCAAAAATTAATCGCAGAGTGCATTTAATGAATCGCAGAAAATTGCAAAGTCATTGTTTTTGTTTTTAATATTTAGCTAGTTAAGTAATATCATGAGCAAGAGTGCTTTTTTCCAGAATATCAGCACATTTGCAGATGTCATATTAATTTCATATAACAGTTGAATGAATAATAAGTTAATATTAGGTGACTTACATTTTAGACTATTGTCTGTTGCTCTATTTGAAAGTAATTCCAAACAAATCCACAAGAGAGCCACAGCCCGTTCTCAGAGCAACACACTGACGTTTCCTTACTGAATAAATCCATGTTTTTGAACAAATCCTTCTAATGAACGACTCAACTCACTCATACATGAATGAATCAGACATTTTGAACGAATTTGAGGAAATAATTCAATGACTCACTCATTATGACAATGAGTTGGAACCACCTACTGGCGGTTTAGTTTCATACTTAAAAGTAGAATTTCACTATGGTTAGAGATATAGAACGCATTGAAAGTGGTAGATACAATGCATTTATACAATGCAATGAACAGAGAAACAGTGTTAACTTTAGCTTATATTGAATAAATCTGTAGTATGTATATTAATATTGTCATGTATGGCTAATATCCTTATTAAACACTGCTTTCAAGACACAGTTAAAACATATCTATTTAACATGTACTTCGTTTAAATGTGATTATATGTATCCTTTGTGATTGTAAGTTGTGTGTTAGTGTTTAAATGTATTACAAATGTAAAGGCGCTATATAAATAAAACTTCTTATGCGTATAGAACTTTGATTATAGATTGATTTTCTATTTAGGTTAGTATTTTGAGTTATAAAGGGGTAGGAGTACATAAGTTTTACTTCTAAGTTTTACCCCCTCTGTAAATAGAGGGGTTTTTTTTCTTTAAGTACCGGAAAGTACGGATTTTTACTTTGTTGTTCATTTGTTTTTACCACTATTCTTTGTTTCAATGATTATTTTTATTATTTGCATGTTCAATATATTTTCGACTATTGTGAGTGAAATATGAGATACTATTGTTGAATATAAATGGTATCTCATATTCCATAATAAATGATACACATATTACCTCTGTGGGGACATACTGGATTATTGGTTATTATCAGCAAATATTAAGGATAAGTTTTTTATTATTATTACTGATATTGAATATTTCATTGTGCACACTAATTTCCCCAATTTTCACATTTACATTACTTTCTTTAAAAACATTAATAACACTGTTAATTGTAATTCTATCAAATCTTAAAATAAATGTTATTTTTTTATACTATGCATTACATATCCATATATCAACCAGAATTTCAGCATCCAATTTCTCAAATTACCTCAACAGTATTATCCTTTGGACAACTGTTTCTATATAAATAGCAAACTCTTTGAGTGACTCTTTTTAAGTGACTCTAAGTTAGATAGTAAGCAGCACCTTGAGTTGAGTCCTGCAGGGTGCTCTTGAGTTCCTCTCCATTGCGAAGAATGCTCTCCTGGGATTTCAACGCGGCACTTTGGGCCACAACCAGATCTTCTGCCATCCGCTGGGTGGATGCCAACTGCTCCGCCACCCCTGCTGAACTCTCGGTCAACCTGAAACACAGATGAACATTGGCTTACATAAATATTTTATACACACAAATACCCTTCATATTCGAAAGAGGCACCCAGGGACCTTTGTACCTGTAAATGGTGTTCTCAGCTCTTTGTTGCCAGCGCTCACTCTGCAAATAATGACATATACTGTGTGCATGGGTAAAAAACTCAGTGTAGGTGTTGAAGGCCACAGGATCCATGTCTTGTGTGCAGGTTTTGACATCACTGTCTTCAGGACACTCTGGGAAACTACGACCTGACCTGCAATTAATAATTAGAGACATTTAGAAATTTAATGTGGAATGAAGTCACAACACTGTGGCTAAACTAGTGCTTCTCAACTCAGTTCAGTCATAGACAGCAGGGAAAAGAATATAATAATGTCTTAAGGATGGATGATACAGAGCAATATACCGAAAGATAGATGATAGACAGACAGATAAATAGAGATAGACCGATATACAGACAGATAGCTTACAGACGGGCTAAACTACCCTAAATGGAGCTCAAACGAGGCTAAATTGGTTTGCAGATCTCCCAGTCTGATCTGTTGTCATTGAACAGATGAAAACCAGCTTGGCCAGGCTACCATCTTAAAACCACCTAACAACCTTTGGCTGGTACAACGAGTTTCAGTTGATTCCAGTAAAATAAGCTCTTGACCTTTGCAAGTGGCAGTGTGTGAAGGACAAGGCAATCTTGCTCTGCACATCATCACTGAAATCTTTGCAGCTTGACTGTACTTTCTCCAGCGCTCGAGACCAACACGCGCCGTAACGCGGCTGCTGCGCCAGTTCACGCACTCGGAGTAACTCCACGCGGCCCTTGTCCTCTAAACTCCTATCGCTACTCACGAAACAGACAACTGCGACACCCCAAAATGCCGTGGTCCACATTGCAGACCGCGTGGAGTTGACGAACACACAACAGTGGTGATTTAAAAGAAATAATCTGCATTAACTAATACAAAAACCCAAAAGTTTCACAGCACGCGCACCACGCCAGCGTCAAGCGTTCAGTTCATTTGTCTCATTAACCACCATAGATCTTAGTGGTTCCACTTCCGCCTACAAGCTGAGTGAATGGGGCCTGTAATTGCGTTAATCCACGCGATGTTGGAGTAAATATTTGATACGTTTGCAGATGAGGGGAAGGGTTAGTGCAAGGGCAGAGAATTTACAGTTTGTAAAGTATAAAAATCATTATGTCTATCAGTCTAGGAAAAGTCCCCATTAAACTGTGTGTGTGTGTGTGTGTGTGTGTGTGAGAGAGAGTTAATTTAATTATGGGTGAAATATTGTGTAAAATGTGAAATTTCAGCAATTTTGTGTAAACGTATTCACAATCATGAAATTGTATACATCATATCCCTTCTTTGCCATCAAATTAATTACATTTCAATAAATCAACTGTGTTCACTGTATTTATGATCAAATAAATGCAGCCTTGGTGAGCATAAAACAAAAACGTATATATATATATATATATATATATATATATATATATATATATATATATATATATATATATATAATTGATCCCAAACTTTTTAGTAAACCTACCCATCACAGAAAACTTTCTGCATTTTTACATTTTCAAAAAAAAAAACATCTCTATGATTTATAAGCTGTTTTCTCATGGGGACCAAAAAATGGGATTTTGGAAATTGCCAGCCATGTTTGTGGGGACATTTTAACCCCATAGAGTTGAGTCAGGCCCCCCAATACCCCCCAAAACACACACACACACACACACACACACACACACACATTAAAACAGAAATTGTTTGTTAAAATGTGTTACAAATGTTACAAGTTTTTGGTACTGAGAAGGAAATACCACTACCACTGCATCTAAAAAATGGAGACCTGTAGGTATTCTGGAAGATCACTCCATCACTAATTTTGTTTGTGTCTTCCAGGAAAGCAAAGAAATTAAGTGGTGCTTGCTGTAAAAAAAAAAATCTATTGAAAATGACAACAATGCCCCAGATTTAAAATATGGATCCAAGAGGCCTATGTCCTGATAGTGCATTCATCTGTTTATTTGTGTTTCATCTATTGATCTATCTAGTGATGGGTTTAGTATGGATTTAGTGCCTCTCAAGAAATTAGCTGTCAGATTTCTTCTGTTTTCACACTGTTTCAACAGCAAGTGTTGTTGAGTGTGTACCCAAGCAAGTGTTTTCTGATTGCAGGGGGACAAAACTAAGCTCAACTCAATGTTTAAAAAACAGTTCCAACAACTCCAAAAGCTAAAACAGAAACCAAAATCTAAAAAAAAAAAACATGTAAAATCTAAATATGGATGGGACATATATGTTTGAAATGAGAGTGTTATTGATGCTATCATGCGCATATTGAATGCATGTTAATAAGTTAGCCTATTTGTATTTCTTTTCTGCCAAGTCTGTCAACCATGTTTAGGCCGGTGAGAAAAGAGGTGGGATGAACCCCTACTCTCAATTCCTCTTTTTGATTTTTTTCTGACCTCATTATCACATTCATTTGTCAAAAGAGGAAGTTGGAGAAAAATAATTTCAAACTTCACCCCACAGCAGCACTTGTTGATTGTTCAGATGAAAATGTCAGTCTGTCATGAGAACTCTTGTTATGGTAATAGAGATTGACAATGTTAATATTTGGTCTTGGTGGAATAGATCTGCTGAAGAGCAAGTTAGGTTTGGGATAGAATACAGTTTGTAGAGTTGCTTTAAAAATCATGATGTTTATGGAAAGTCCCCGAAAAAAAACACGTCGTGTGTGAATTAAATAAAACTGCAAATGTCTACTCAATTTGAATAGTTTTTTGTTCATTTAAATTTGTATTATTTAATTCAGTTTCCTTATTTATTAGTGGAAGACTAGTCTTCCCCATATGAGTTCTAGACCTGTTTGAAAAGTCTGCACTTTCACAAGACAAGAATATCTGAAAACAAATTAAAAATCTTGATTTGAATTTATCTTGAGGAAAACAGGGCTTTATCACAGAATGGGGTAATACAGTTATGCACTGTTATTATGGTGTGCAATGCAGCTTTCCTCGCCCTGGACGTTGTTCCTCTCTCTAGTTATCCACTTCTCAGCTCTCGCGAGAACGTACTCGTTGCCCCCGTTCCCTTGCACCCCACCTCTCGCGAGAACTCGCGTCCGAAGGATGGTGTTGTGTTAGAGGGAGTGGGAGAGGAGGGTGAGGGGTACCCACAAAGATGTTGCGTGATTTTTTGGAAATTTATTTATTTAAATAAAAATGGCCGCCGCAGAGAGCGGAGAGGAGAGACTGTAAGTGTGAATCGTATCCATTCCCATTGTCACGGCTTCCAGTGTCATGCGTCGCGAGCGGCGATGGCGTAGGTTTTGATCGTCGCTGTGTATATTTTGTCAGGCAGGCTGAGGGGGGAATGTTAGCCGCGCTAGCCCGCGAAGGCGTTGAGAATACGTCACTCGCATTTCTCCCGCTCTTTTTCCACGATCAACGGACACATTGTGCGGCACGAGAGCCGCGCGCTTTATCCCAATGTGTGTTTGGTGTCGATTTCTGACGTTACTTCAAAAACTCCTCTAAAATGTAGCGCGAAGGGCTGCCTGGGGGTTTGGACGCTCACATGTTTTGTTTTGCTGATATTCGTGGCTCTTTCGCGTGAATGTTACGCCGCTCCCGTGTTGTTTAATTCGAAGTGTTCGGTAGCTGTCAAAAACAGCAGACTGAAGTAAGTTAGCTTGCTTGTGGCGCTGCAGGACAAGGCAGGGGACTGAAATGAGATTTGTTCCAGATAGATATGCCTGTCCTGGCGTGGAATTACTTGACTAAGTGCTTAGGAACGAGGTTAAGGCGCGTTTTACTTCAGTGTTATGGTGTGGCGCCGTGTAGGTCGCTGTACATCACCAGGTACCAAGTTTGCATATGCAAGCAAGTTGGCCAATGTGCTATTTCTCTGTCTGATGTCACTGCGTGTGTCTGTGTTGTTATTGCTGCTCATTTTGCCCCTGCAGCTTGCAAACCATATAACTCCAGGTGCAAAACACTGTTAATGCGACTGTTGTTCTTCTCGCATCACTGAAAACTGAAATAGATAGTAAGCTTGCTTTAGCATTGCACAAGGCACTCCCATGTGATAGCAGACTGGCGATATTGTTGAGCTGCTGACTTCCGGTAACCAGCTAACGGATCTAGCAGCATCATACTTGTCTGTATGTGCGTGTGTGTGGTCGACCGCAAGTCGATTTGCACAAATGGAGTAACACGCAAAACACTGGTTCATGTCTTTTACACACACTTGTGACATGTCTTGAATCCTGTGCAACTTCTTGCTGTGTTGCATGCTCCATGAATTACAAGGGCAGGTACTGGGTCATTTGGTCTACATGACATTGAGTTTGGAATATTTTATAGTTTTATCCATTGTAATTTTTACATTTATTATGGAAGTAATGTGGTCACTGAACTAAAATGTTGTTTGAAATGGGGCAAATTGATTTTTCATTATAGTGACTCAACTTGTTCCAGTAAACATATTACAATCTTTCTGACTTATGTTTTTTTCAGTGACGGTTGTTCATGCTGGCTAAACATGATCCTTGATTGCCCAGGGCGGTATAATTTGTTCTTATCTACTTGAATTGTTCTTAAAGTGTTTGTTCACCCGGAAATGAAAATATACCATCATTTACTCAGCCTCAAGCTACCCTATGTGTATATGACTTTCTTCTTTCAGCCAAACACAACCGGAGTGGTATTAAATTGATAAATATTCCAAGCTAATGGGAGTGAATAGAGTTTTTGAAGCTCCAAAAAGCACATCCATCCATTATAAAAGTAATCCATTAGGCTCCGGGAGGTTAAATAAAGGCCTTCTGAAGCAAAGTGGTGCGTTTTTGTTTGATAAATATCCATTTTTATAACTTTATAAACTATAATCACTACGGTAACGGCCGTTCACGAGTCTTGTTCTTGCAGAAAAGTGACCTCTGACTCGACGCATGACGCTTGTTACGAATTAGAAGTCTAACATGAGAATTTTTCAAGGGAAATGTCATGTTAACTATAGATATTTTTCTCACAAAAATGCATCGCTTTGTTTCAGAAGGCCTTTATTAACCCCCTGGAGCCTAATGTATTATTTCTATGATGGATGGATGTGTTTTTTTGGAGTTTCAAAAACTCAGGCTCTATTCATCTCCCCGTTATAAAGCATGGAAGAGCCATTATTTTTAATAGAACTTTGATTGTGTTTAGCAGAAAGAAGAAAGTCATACACCTAGGATTGCTTGTGGGTGAGTAAATTATGGGATTATTTTAACTATGTCAGATCAGAACATAAAGAGCTGTCTACCGCAGATATTAATTGATTTCCAGCTGAGTTTCAAGGCCTCCGCGTCTCCGGTGAAGCTCCTACATAGGATTAAATTGTACAGTCAACATTCACAATAATGTGAAACTTAATAATGACCTATACCAATCAGGTTTCATCACGATTCTTTAATCGACCGGCCCCCAATAAGTTGTGGCTTAAAGAAATCTTACAGAGTGGTGGTGCTCATTTCATAAATGGTTAGTTCATGCATAAGGTCAAACCTATAAATTATTAAATGGCTAATGAACAGAATATCTCATCTAGGGGAGGGCGATATACCGGTAGACACTATTAACCGGTAGAAATTTGTCATCCGGTTAAAAATTTTGGACTGACGTCTCTTTTACAGTTACGTTCACGTGATGTTGCTGTGCTTTGTGGTCATACAAGCTTATAATGTATGCATTTTTAAGCATTGCTGTGATTTTTAAACTGTGGAAGCGCAATAAGCAGCGAAAGACAACTCATTTTGTGTTTGATTGTGCGCTTTATGAGGATGCTGCTCATAGACCATGTGAATACTGTACTTTTTGATGCCTTATTGGGCTTTACCAGGTCAGATACACACACTTATTTGTCAGAATGGAAGTATCCACAGTCATTTATGTCTTACGTGAACATAAATAGTAGAGTTTATCAGTGGATTCGGTCTTAAAGTGACAGTAGCCTAATATTCCGGTCATTAATGTTAATCAAACAACAAAAGACAGAGAAAATAATAACTCGCTGCTCCTGACTGAATCACTTTTGTTAATTTAATAAGAATATCCCATAATTTAATTTACACAATGAAGACTACGCATGCGTTTTTTGTACATTTAATTACTTTTTTACTATTTATGTAGTATTTCTCAGGTTGGTCTATTTCCTTTGTCTCTTTGTTCTATTGTAGATTTGTCCTATTTATTTGTAATTAATTAATTGTTTTTATTTTATCACTGACTTTTTTTACTTAGCCTAGTATTATGAAAAATATAGCTTATCATAAAAACCTTATTTAATACAAAAATAACTATATTGTTAAAATAATAAATAAATAATAAATAATAAAATAATATATTGTTATCATGAAATAAAATGACTTACATCATGATATAAGATTTTGGCCCTACATATTGCCCACTCCTAATATCGATGCCAAATGAAAGTATCTGCCCTAGTGATGAATTCATGGAGTATGTAACACAACATGAAGTTGTAAATGCATAGTAACAAGATTTTGATGTGTTGGGAAAGTGTTTCACTATATTAGGTCCTGTGATTGTTTCACAATAAATGATCCTGCGGTTTGACTGATTTGACAAATATAGATGAGGTAAAAATATTCTATGTAGTTTCTCATTTTCGAGGTCATGAAAGTTGCATGCATAGCATTTATGCAAAATGTAGAACAATGCTATTTAGAATATTTATTAATGGAGTTTTGCAAGTCACACCACAAGGCACGTGAACTTGCCAAAAGCGTTTTATGCCAGTGCCAGATTAACATATTTGGGCAACAAGTGTGATGAATTGATGCTGTTTTTTTATGTTTTTGCACAACAGGCATTTGAAATGAAATAATTTGTGATTTTCCTAAAATAACATTATTATTACACTGTATTCTATTCTTTATTAACAAAGTGATTGCAGAAATGTATTTTAATGACACTTGCTCTAAAGATATAAATCAAGAAGTCGAATTGTTGTGTCATTGACGATGTGGCGCAGTCTCCAAGGCAGGGATGTTATTTAACTTTGTAGTTTCATTTAAAATTGTATGCATCATCTAATCAACTAGAAAGAAACCACTTTTTTTGTTTGGTTTTACCATCATCTTTCTTGATCCTGACTGGTTGAAGGATTGTCAATCCTCTTTTACGTGTCATCAAGCATTCAGATCATATCAAAATTGTCTGATTTGCTCAACCTTACTACTCTTCCAATGATGCATTGAATAAGGCAAAAACAAGCGACCTAAAACTGATTGATTATGAGTAAAACATTGCATTTTAAGTTATGTATACTCCAGAATATTCATATATGTATGGAAATAAGTATTTTGAGATAATGGGAGACAGACTTGGTCATGTCGTTTGCAGGGTTTTATGGGAGTGGGTGGTCACTCACTGTTGAACCTTTTTGCCACAGTTCCCATTTCCATATAAATGATAATGTGTAGATCTCATTTCAAGATTGTGGATAGTGTTGTTTTTCACTCACAATTCAGATGTTAATTAAAAAAAAATTAATAAACCAGTTAAAAAGAAGAAGCATGTAAGATATGATCACTGAGCTCATGAAATGTTTAGGTTATTAAATCAATTTTTCTGTGGAGAAAATGTGATTTCTGGTTCTGGAACCTAACTGTTGCGCTCTATTAAACTTTGAAACTGGTAGAAATTGCATTTGTTGGAAATGCTACTCCACATAGTTTGCTCAGGCTGTATAGTAGAGCCTGACCGATAAAGGATTTCGAAGACCGATACCGATACAAATATTTGTTGGTTTTAAAATCCGATATTCCGATATATCGGCCGATATTTTTTATTTTTTTTTTAAATTTCAGAAACGCGCAACAAAACATTTGAGCTTTAACTAAAATAATATGAAAATGCATTTTTAAAAGAAACTGGTTTCTTTTATTGTCACAACAGGACAGACTGATGATAGTGGCATTAGCTAGCTTTGTGGTTAGCTAGTTTATGATGAGCCATAATTTAGCAATCGATTACGTCATACTGCAAATTGTATAACATACATTTTCAATATAACAGGCCAAGGAGAGATGATACGTCTCATTGCTATGTCACGCGCTAGTAAAGAAATACTTCAGTCACATTGTCAAAAGTTAAAAAAATAGGGACGGTGTAGAGTGCCCTCTGGTGGACAAACTATACAACTCCAACACTCATGACATGGTTGAAGCGTGTTTCGTCCGTTTTTTTATTTTATTTTTGAAATATTCATTTATCGGCCATTATAACTGCCGATACCGATAGTTTGGAAAATGCCTAATATCGGCCGATAATATCGGCCTGCCGATAAATCGGTCTGGCTCTACTGTATAGTGCAAGTTAAATTTGCTAGTTATACTTCACTTGCATACTGAAAGTCTGCCTACTGTGAGCAGTACGTATAGGGTCATTCCATGTCAAATCAACCAAATTTCAGAACCTTCTTCGGCTAAAATTTTAGATTTTGTTAATTTTTTTTCTGAAGAAAGACAAACTGGGTAATTCAATGTTTTATAGAGGGAAGGTCAAAATGACAATTTTCACATGAGATTTGGAGCCAAATTACAGGGGGGTAAAAATTACTTTAAAAAGATGAAAACTTCATTATTTTATATTTACACAGAGATTGGTTGGTTATTTAATTAAATCCGTTGACTTTAGAAATCTTTGTTGCTTTGCATGCCAACGGTGACAGTTAAAAAATGGGGAAAAGCACTTCTTATGTTTTTTTGCTACAAGTTTGCTTGCCTGTAACTCAAGAAGTATTAAATATATTTTAATATCCTTTTAGATTTTGGACACTTAATTTTAAAGGCCCTGTATGGTTCAATCCCTGAGACATGGAGATCTTAAAAGATATGGAGTGTGTGAAAATTGTCTTTTTGACCACCCTCTACAAAACAGTGAATTACTCAGTAAATATACATTCATGACCTTTAATATTTTGGCTTTCTTTTATGTATTTCTTTCACCAGAAAAAAAAGATCAAAATTAAAATGTTTAGCCAGGGACGTCTGGTTGAGTTGACAAGGAATGATCCTATGTTAAAAATTGGCTAGATAGAATTGAAATATGAACTGTTCTTTGCACTATATAGTATAATGATGTGCTATTTGGCACACAAAACTTAATAATCTTAAATTAATGTTTGTTTTTAGTTTGTGATTGTGGTGTGTAGTATTGAAACTGATGTCTGATTTTTTTTGCCAACTGTTATTGATTGTTTAAGGGAGTGCAACATAAAAAAACAGATTAACCAGTCATTCCAGCTTTATCTATCCGGTAAACTTCATGAATGTGTTCATCACTTGACTTTTGTCTTCTCAATTTTAACACTGCACTATTGTTGAAAGTGACAAAACATTTGAGCTCAGAAAATGCTGGTTCTGTTACAATGATCCCAGTCTCCACCCTGATAGAGTAACTGTAAATGATAAGGAAATCTAGTAAAAACAGTGTCCTTTAAATTTGGTTTTATTGCGGAAGTTTTGTTTCCCAAAATTAGGGAAGCAGTACCGCAAGATGACTAAAGAAATAAAATATAAATAGAATAATTATATATTAAAATAAATAGGCATTTTTTTCTCTTAAATCTCAGTTGCTGGAGATATGGAAATTATTTAGTTCACAACTTATATTTTTTGTTGATTATGATGTGATGTTTTAATGGGTTTTAATATTCTGTTCATTTCTCAAACACCAAGCCACCATGTGGTCATGACAAAAACATACATATTTAGAGGAATCTGCAAAGTCTAAGGAAAATTAACTTGTTTAGTAAACTTTTTTGTAAAAAGAAACACACAAAGAGTTTGTCCGCTTGAAGAGGGAAATTCCTTCGTCGCCTGAAGACAATGATTCAGCCTCCACGTTGAGGTTTTGCTAGAAATGGGCCTCTTAACACCTCCAGGGTGATTTCCGTGTGTCTGTATGCACAGTAGAAATCAAATTGAACTCGTTTATCCTGAAGTTACGAAATAGACATCCTGAGGATGACGTCCAAAGATGTTAAGATGCGAATTGCATCAGTAAAATTTTATGCTATCTCTTTAAATTCAAGCCACTTCCCGCCTGCTTAGTGTTGGTATTTAATTGAGCTTGTGTGATCTGAAAATAAGCCAAAATATTGAATTGATGATGGCTATCATGCAAATGCAGCCCTTCTGTCCAGTGTCCAGTTTAAAAAATACTTCATAGACATTTAGACAAGCGGTTGACTAGAATACAGTCCCGTAATACTGTCATCCTGTCTCAGTGTGCCACTTATCTCTTGTGTTGTCAGCAGAGGTGAGGACAAGAATGAAGACCAGGAGGGCTCAAAAGACAAGACACAGAAGCAGAAGAAAAACAAAAAGGAACGGCAAGATGTGGAAAAACTCGAGGCCACAGTATCTGTTCCTCCTCCCCCGCGCCTCTTTACGCAGGGGGATGTCGGACAACAGGCGGAGGCAGGGAAGTCTGAACCCATTGACCCCGAAGTTGGAGCCGCTCTCAGCGCTCCAGAATCTTCTGCATCAGCCAAGCAGCGGCGCTCCATCATTCGGGACAGAGGCCCACTGTATGACGACCCTTCACTGCCTCAAGGCTGGACGCGCAAGCTGAAACAGCGCAAGTCGGGCCGATCTGCTGGCAAATTTGATGTCTACCTGATCAAGTTAGTACAAGTTACAGGAAGTTTGTACTTTTTTTTTTTGAGAGCAACTGTGATGATGATACTAATTTCACAATGTTGCATTCCAAATGGCAGATGGAACAAATCAGTCATTATTAAAGTTGCGTTATTGTGTTTGGAGAGACACTGACTTCTAATGAAAAGATTCACTTGGCGGCATGTTGCAAACTGGGAAAGCTTGTGGCCTCAGTTGATGTGCTATATTCTCCGTTAAACTCAAATAAAACCATTTTATTTACATATATAATAGATTATTTATTTGAACTTTATTCATTGTGTACTTCTGTCCGTCATGTCAAAGCCAGCTTGTGATGTCTCTGGTCTCTGGTTGTACCATTATGTATTAAACTCAGTGGTGGGATGAAACGAAGTACAAATACTTTGTTACTTCACTTAAGTACATTTTTCACGTATCTTTACTTTACTTAAGTAAAATAATTTTACTTCGTTACATTTTGCAGCAATTATTATACTTTCTACTCCACTACATTTCTACAACTTCTGTTACATTTTCTGATCAGTTTTTCCCCTTGCCAAAACGTAATTTGACCGTCCGTTCGTTGCACGTTTGTCTCACCAGTGACGTTTGGTTGCCATAGATATATCAACCCGGTCACACTAAATGTGTCTCGCACGCAGTGTGTTTATCGTGCAATTTATATGCGAAAATTTGTTTTTACGTGCATAGGAAACGCACTTTGTGTAATATACGTTTGGTTAGGATTATGGCAAGCCAAGAGGTTCAGAATTACACCATAAATTAATTGCGTTTACTGCCAAACATAGTTATTAACATATAGTAAGGATAAGCATGACGTGTAGCTATATTGCCTAATTGCAAGCTTGTATCTGAAATGGTGACAACAATTATTTCCATCATTATTGAACATATAGGAATATTAGGTGGAATGAGTTAGAATTAAATGTTTTATTAATCATTAGAAAATAGACATTAAGAGAATAAATTGTTATGCAAGTACTTTTACTTTTAATACTTAAAGCACATTTAAAATCAGGTACTTTTTACTTATGTATGGTTGTCATTGTGTTACTTTTACTTTTACTGAAGTAAATATTTATCTGGATATTTGTACTTTTACTTAAGTACTGAGATTCAGTACTTCCTCCACCACTGATTAAACTGTTTTGGCCCAAACAAAGTCATACTAATGTTACATACTAATACTCATGTTTTTGAGTAAGAATCCCTCCCATTTTATTGTTGCTAAAGTCTTAATCACAGATTTACAGCTGATTTGTCTGAGGCGGGGATAGTAGGGTTAACTAAAACTAAAACCATTTTAAAAAATGGTTTCGTTACTTGAAACTAAATAAACCTTTATTGAAATAAAATCTAAAATATGCTTAAAAATATTTAATTTCAGCTAGTTGCCAAGGCAAGTTTACGTAACTGGTTCCAGCAGTATTTGAAGCTTGATACAATAACTCATGGTTATTAATAAATCTGAATTGCATGTGTAGATTAGAAAGAGCTGTGCATTACACTGGTTGGGGTCACAGAGATTTGTGTTTTAGAGCTTTTCTTTTTATTGTTCTTCCAAATAATTTGACATGACGAATGAATGAAGGGTGCACGCTGTTGAACACTGACTGAAGCCCCGTTCACACCGCCAGCGACTTTGTCGCTGTGTGTCGCTAGGGTCTGTACGGTCGGTGATGTCGCTTGTGGGCGTTCATAGTGCTATCGCTCTGATGTTATTGGTAGACTGCACGTCTGGCCATATCTATAGAAAATACCATCAGAAGTGATGTATACAACTATATAATTTTAATTTGACTGGGAATAAATGACTTTTAAGGCTAAAAAGAAACCGTATGCTGTTGGGAGAGTGTTTTTATATTACCACAGCAGTGTTCAGTGGATTAAATCATTTACTTGATCAACGATCGATCAATGAACAAATTAAACTCACTCATACTGTCACAAATTATAAAAACGTCATTCGAATTTGACAAATAATCAATTTTCTTGTGTCTAATAGTCAACGTAATGCAGGGGAAGTTGTAAAATGAACTGCATCAGTGCATCATAAAATTAAAACACTCAAACTATAACGTTAAATGTATGAACTAAACTCACTGAGACGGTCGACAGTTTCTTTTCCATGCATCATGTTATTATCCATGTATGTGGTTACAGTCAAATCATATAAAACAGTGAAATCGTCCTCGAACTCTTTCTGTCTTGCCTGCACTCGAGACGGTGACGTGAGCTTCACTGAAAGTCTTCTTTCCTATTGGTTGTCGCTCGCGAAAATCGCTTCTCATTTGCATAAAGTTGAAAATTCTCAACTTTTGTCGCTTGACACGCCCACATTCTGTCGCCAACGGTCACTGTCGCTCGTGTCGCCCGATGTCGCCAGCGTTCCATTGAAATGAATGGGATCTTGTCGCTTTGTCGCTGCGTGTCGCTGGCGGTGTGAACGGGGCTTGATGTGTCGCAGTTCCCACAATACTTTATTTTAAAGCATACTCAATAAGAATAAACATGAAATCAAATAAAATATTCAGATTTGCACCACAAGTGCATATGACGTACTTGTATGGTCGCAAATCTTGCACACATAAACTTTCTCACGTTCAAATGTTCTTTCAAATTAATATTAAATTACTTTCATTTCACAGTAATGTATTTGTTTTTATTTTTCAGCCCAGAAGGGAAAGCCTTCCGTTCCAAAGTGGAGCTCATGGCGTACTTCCAAAAGGTGGGCGACACCACCACGGATCCCAATGACTTTGACTTCACAGTCACGGGCCGGGGAAGCCCATCTCGTAGAGAAAAGAGACCGCCAAAGAAGCCTAAAGTGGTCAAACCCTCCGGTCGCGGGAGGGGTCGCCCAAAAGGCAGCGGAAAGGTACGGCAGGCTACGGAAGGCGTGGCGGTAAAGCGTGTCGTAGAAAAGAGTCCGGGAAAACTCCTCGTAAAGATGCCCTTTGTTGCACCTAAAACTGAACAGGGGGCGCCATTGGGGCAAGCGGCAGTTGCCAAAGTGCGCCGAGGGCGCAAACGGAAATCGGAACAGGAACCGCCGAGCACCCCCAAAAAACGTGGCCGCAAGCCAGCAGCTGCTTCTCAGTCAGCGGTAGGGACAGGCTCAGCCGCCGCGTACGCCGCCGCGGCCATTCTCTCCGCAGAGGCCAAGAAAAAAGCTCAGAAGGAGTCTTCCTTAAAGCCTGTTCAGGAGAGGGCGCTTCCTATCAAGAAACGCAAAACTCGAGAGACTTTAGAGGAGCTGGAGGGATCCACCACCTCTGGAACCACACCGACGGAGACGTTTGCAAAACGACTGATTACTTCAACTGTGACCCCTACAGGTGAGGAGGTAGAAACGGGACAGAGGCTTCACAAGCATCCCGGTCGGAAGCACAAAGAGGCATCCGCGGACCCAGGGAACGGCAGCAGCAGCAGCGGCAGCGGAACGGCAACCAGCGGCGGAGGATTGAAGAGTCACAAGAAGAGAGATCAGCGAGGGCAGCACTTTAAACACCACCACCATCATCACCACCACCAACACCACCACCTGCAGGCCATGCCGCCCTCCACCTACACTCCGCAGGCTCACCAGCTCTCCCTGGGTCACTCCACGCACGGGGGGCCGCCGGCGCCTGCGACCATGGAGAACGAACCCCAGGACTTAAGCACCTCCAGGCCGAAAGCGGAGCACGTGGCCTGCAGGGAGGAGGCGAGAACTGACAGGGACGCTCAGAACGCAAGCAAGACGACTGTGATGGGAGAAGGCAAGGAGATGAGGGACATTGTTCCTCCCTCCGCCGTCCCGAGGCCGAGCCGAGAGGAAACTGTCGAGTCCCGGA
This sequence comes from Pimephales promelas, assembly GCF_016745375.1. The sequence continues at coordinate 12,635,375 of NW_024121099.1, read as the reverse complement.
CACAAGTGAGCGAACCCGTGAGCTGACTGACTAAGTGACCGATTGGCAGCGGCGGCGTCGTCGCCGCGCGTGAAGAAGCGGAGGCGGTCGCAGCAAGACGAGTGATATTTCGTTCTTTTTTACTGAGGAAAAAGGAAACAAAAATATACAAAAATGTAAACGTACTGAAACAAAAGGCAGCTGTTGTGTCTCGTTCTCTCTGTGGGTTGGACGCGGGGAGATGATTCTCTTGCTTCCGGATGAATTCTCTGCTAAACCTTTTTCTTTATGGTTTCCTTTTATTTCCCACTATATCTTTGTATTAGTATATCTTAGCACTCACTTAGACCCCGTATTCCTTTGTCAGTGCTTGTAGGACGTAGAAACGCACTCAAGTGGTAACGGATGCCCAAGTCACACGCCATAGTAAGTGAAACTTTCGGATCAAATTGTTCTCGAAGGAACTAAAATGCCTCGTCGTCATGTCATCTCAACCCTAGCAAAAAGGTGTCCTATCAGTGTGTTCTTCCTTTTGTGTCATTTAACGAAGGGGCAAATCAGACGTTAAGAGAAAAAAAGGCCACATTTCCGATCTCCACCTTTCCATTTGAGTCGGACACAGCTGTTGCAGTTTAACGCTAGTTTAACTCAGACAGAAAAGAACTTCCTAGTTGTGGGTTTGTGCCAAGCTGACATTTCCAGCCTGTTGACCTGTGAAGATCAATTGAATTCAGTAGTATTATTTCCTTTTGCCTTGTTGGTATTTTTAGCGCACATATGTATGTTCATTACGAGTAGTTCGTTTAACCTAATCACCGTTTCGGAGGTGCCTGAGAAAATGCCACTTCATTTTCTTTGGTGGGGCCGATAAAGCACAAATGTATTTGTTGGGGAATATTGAAAGCACAGTCCAGTGTAGCGTCTGGAGTAGATGTTAACTCAAGTCAAAGAATATTAGAAGAGGAATTTGTTACGTTTTCCTGCTTTTTCCCATTAAGTACAATTTAAATAGTGGCCTTGTGTTCTTGTGACACAGATCCCTAACAAAAAAACAAAAAAAGCATACCATTTCAAATGTAGCGTTTGGTTTTACGGTGTGTGGTTATAGATTCATACCATAGAGCTGCTGTTCTAAAAATGATTCCGACAGGAAAGTTAATAGATTGCTATATATTTATATAATGTCTCGTCAGGCTGTAGTTTGTATAGTGTCAAATGCATGGGTTGCTGATGCTTGCGTGCTTTGCGTGCTATTTATTACAGGACTCCGACATTGTCTTTCCTATACATAAAGGTTTCTAAAATCGGGGACAGCACTATTGTTGAGGGTTAAACGTTTTAGAAACGTATATATTTTGAATTATGAAACATTACTTGACAGGAAAACGGAAAGAAAACTTAAATAAATTTCAACTCGATGGCATTGTGAAATATAGTTCCATTCGTTTTCTAATCTAAAGTCTTCAAAATAACAGCAGTCAAAAAGACGGACTGCAGATTATGGCTCCATGCAAGTGGTTAGATATTGGACAATGAGTGTCTTAGTAATTAACTGCAATATTATATAAAATAATATATATATATGATTAGGATAGGATGAAACTTAATTCTAAAGAAATTTGGAACCAAACTGAGGAAGTTCTTCTTTGTTTATGTAACATTTAGGATTTTACAGCACTTTCTGTTCCTTTTTCGCTTCTTTTCCTAGATGAAATGCACCTTACTTAAAAAAAAAAAAATACATGTATATATATATTTTTTTTAATTTATTTTTTTTTGCATATATTGTTTCTAGCATTGCACAGACTTCTGTTTCATGTCCGGAGGTTGTACCTTTCTTCAGATTTATGTTAGCATAGAATGCATGTTTTATGTCTTTATAAAGAGCCATACTTTTGTTTAGTTTAGCTTTCTCTGTAAAAACACCGCTCGTATACAAAATCATAAAATTATGATAATCATAAAATAATTAACACATAATGGCTACATTTCACTCACAGTATTTGATATCACATATTTATGGTCCATAATGGGGGGGACAAAGGCAGTAAAGTTAGTAAACGTCATGACATTTGACTGTCAGATCTATTCTAATGCAGACCCACATATTTTATGTATTTTAAAACCAACTCGTTTGGTTATGGATATATATAGGATATGGATATATATATGGATATATATATGGATATATCAGTGGCGTGCAGTGGTGTTCTGAAAAATATTCAAAATGAAAATGATTCAATAACAAAAATATTCAATATTCAAAATATGCGAAACCAATATTCATAGACCCCTGAATCTAATGGCATCACAAATTAATATTTTATACTCTAGATATTGCAGTTGTTGTTTTGAATAGTCCCAGAGTGAGATGGGTTGCCTTTTCCCCAAAGCCTTTCCCGTTTAGTTTTGTCTGTGTGTTAAGTCATGTTTAGTGTGGCTTGGGTGGTAGATGTGCATTGCCACTGACATATATGCCGATAAATGTCATAACAGACAGTTTTAAATAACACTCAGTAATCTTTTCGTTCAGATAGAGTGAGATTTTTTTATATTTGCTGTCGATAAGGGGTTCAAATCCATGTGAGACAGAACTTACTGCTCCTTTCTTCTCAAGTGTGCTTTAGAGTAGCCTCTTGGTATTTTGAATACGTTTAAATAAAAAATAAAACCTTTTGTCTCTAAATGGAGAGATTAAAGGGGTGGTTTACTGCTTTTTTTCTTTGCATGATTGTGTTTATAGGGTGCAATATAACATATATTCGTGGTTTTTCTTTTTTTAAAAGTCTTAATTTTTCATAAATTTCACCTTTATTGTAAGCCGCTTTCTCTGTCATTTGAACGACCGGTTGACTTCCTGAGTCTATGAAACCACTCCCTCAGAAACAGGCAATGGGCTCGGATTGGTTAGTTTGGGCCGGTGTGTTGTGATTGGCTAAACTGTAGTGGATGTTGTCCCGATACATCACGCCCATTACCTTTACGGGCGAAAGTTGCATGTGTGTTCCTGTCAAATGTACATAATCGATGTCGATACTGCAGAGCCAGTTTGAGCCAGAATCAGACCCAGAAAGCGGCGATGAAGAGAATGGCTCTTACAAAATGTTTCTGAATGGTAATTTGCCTATATTATTTTTAACTTTATATACGTTTGTTTTACACAATAGCATCGAACTAACTGGCTACTATATACACAAACAGCGTTGGCATTGGTTTACGTTTTTGATCAAATCGAAAAATAACGTCATATGTATACATGAAAAATACATTTACAAAATTAGTACATATACAAATTCAGGTCCAAAATGTTTGTTCGCGTTTGTCGTAGACACGAAATAGCATAACTAAGTGGCCAGCGCTGGCATTTGATAAAAATAAAATCTTACGTCTGAAATTATACATGCAAATACATTTAAAATGATTAAGTCTTAGCCGACTTACAGGTTGTGGCCCAACAACTTCCGCCTTTGGTTTTAAAGTCGGAAATGCTTCATGTTTTAGTAACAGTTTCTTGTTGAATCCGGTTTGAATTCGTGGAGATTCTGGAAGTTGTCTTTCGTAAAATGCGGAGAGCTAAATTACGATTGTAATTTTCAGGAACATAAATAATACCCATTGTTGACAAACTACAACGTCCATGGGAAGCCCGAACACAGAAGCCCTGACAGCTGGGACACCTTTTTTGCATATTCCGGAGGGAGGGTTGATGCAAATGTATGGGTTAGTGACGTCTAAAACCCGTTGTAGTCCCATTCGAGTCGTTTTTGTAGGCATTAAACTTCTTGATTTTTAAAAGACGATATCTCTGCTTACACTGAACTTTCAGTGCTGCAACTTTACAGAAACACACTATTTAAAATGAAAAAAGTGAAATCGCAATCAACCACCCCTTTAAATTAGTATTGACAATCACAAGGGAGCATTGCATCTTTTCATTTTCCCCCTCAAGTATTGTCAAGCACGAAAGTGTCTCCATTCTCTTCCTCCAGCCCCTGCTCCCTCGACCCTCACTGGGAAGGGGCACAGAGAACACAAGAGCGTTTCCGCTCGGAACAAGGGCTATGTAATCATTTCAAGTAGTCAGAAGCAGATAAAGGTAATGGATTTTCACGTGGTCCTCCAATTCCGTTAATTGCTTGAGGTCTAACAAGAGACTTTAAAGTGTTTGTCGAACACCACCGGCTCACTCTCTGTCCTCGTCAGAGCTCGAGCGCTCACTTAACCGGCGGCTGACGTTGTGAACGTCTCCCCGGTCTCACTAAACTCCAGCGGGAGAATGGAGGGAGCAGAATGGATAGCACATTCTCAGTGGGACAGGTTAAGGAAAGAAACCTCCAGACATGAATTGAAGTCACGACAACTCTTAGTTTAAAGTGTCGACTCACAAGCTGCATCAGTCTGGCTGAAACAGAAAGGGTAGTGCCTTTATTTTGGGAGACTTACTAAGGTGGTTGAAGTGACCTTTGATTCTAAAGAAACCCCTTTATCCCAACGAAGCAACGCGGAAGGTGAATTTATTTACTCAAACGCTTGGATTTTATTTGGTCATTTTTCATAGGTAGGACGTGCACTGGTGTGTGTGTGTGTGTGTTTTGTAACTAGAGGTTTCATTGTTGTACTATTTTCTTTTTTTCTCCATCAGCTGGACCTTTGTGCCCACCTAGAAACGATGAATTGTTAAAAACCCTCTGCTTTATGAACTTCTTGCCTTTTGTAGCGCTCAACGCCCACTGACAAAAATGGAGCCCTACAAACGGGTGAAGACAGAATAAGAAAATTACTTTTATTATTTATATGTTGGTTTGTTTGTTTTATTTTCTCGTTTGTTTTGGGTTATTTGTGCCTCTCTGGCAGTGAAATATGCTTTGGAATGTCCTTGTGTCCCTGTAGCCAAAAATACATGCTATGTACGTGAACATGTATCAATATGCATGATTGCCATTAGAAGATAGGACATTGCTTGCCCTTTACTATTATATATAAGATGTTTTCAAACAGCACTCCAAGAGCTGAGCCCAACCACACTAACCGGATCCGAAGGATTTCATGAGGTGTAAAATACTGAATGTGTTCAATGAAGGCTAGCTGTGCACTTCAGTCTGTTTAATACGAACAGATTTATTTCATTGAAGTATTTGTTTCTTGTTTTAATGATTTAACTCGTTTGGGCTTCATATGCCGCTGTATCAACAATTGTAGTGGCTAGAGTAATTTGTAGATTTCGGTGTTAGATTTATTTTTATTATTAGCATTTTTTTTTGTTTTTTTTTGTTTTTTAATTCTAAATCCAACATTGGAAATAGACCATTTAATCTTGATAGCAATAGTATGATAGTATACCCAGCAGATCCGATATGAGTTTTCGTCTCTAATTTGTGTACTCTGTTAAACAGTAGAACTGAAGTAAAAGAAATTTACCCTTATTGACTAAAAAGCAGCACTTTGAATCGTGCAAGAAGGACAATTTAAAGTCAAATGAAACTATAAGAAATAGATTCCAGTTCCACCGTGGTAGAAAGTTCATGGTCTATTTAACATAGTCTTGTGCCTTGAAGTTTCAGTAATAGAATTTATCTTTATACTGTAGTTGTATTTTTATTCTGAGTCCTGTGTTTGCCTCTTGTTGGTATTCAGTGCTTTGGATGTATTAAGGATTTATAGAAATCAAGAACATGTTTGCCTTGCTTTATTTTCTTAATTGAGGAAAAAAAAAGGATAACATTATAGGAAGATGTATTTGGGCAATATTGATGATGTAAAAAGCGATAGGATTTTGATGTTTTTTCATCCCTGATATGTTGAATGTTTCACAGATTAATGAGTGACGTGTGTTTGTTGGGAAATATTCTCCATTTTAACATAACCGTAAAAAAAAACAACAACAAAAAACTTGGCCTCAAACATAATCTTCCAATCAAACCATGACATTTTATGATAAAAAAAAATATATACTTCAACCTTGACCGAAAGGATGAGTCTAAGATCTGCACTTTATAAAGTATGTTTCCCGGCAGAACACCCATTCACTTTTTGTATGTATTTTTTACCTTTGTCCAAAGCTGTTTTGTTTTCATATTATTTTTTAATTTAGTTTTAAATAAAAGGGATGGGTAGTATGTATCAAAAAAAGAAAATGTTATTTTAACCAAACAATCCTACAGACTAAGTGTCAGTGGTTATTCGCCATCTGCCAAGCTAAGTCCTTGCCTTCCTGAAAGTGAAAAGTATAGTTTGTGTCTACTTTTATAGTACTGTGTTACTGTATCATTTGTTTGCCGTATGTAACAGATACACAATAGTAAACAACATTTACCTGCTCTTTGTCTTTAACATTTATTTCACTCACATCATAAACAAAACATGATGTTATTGTTGTTATACGTCAGATTTTGTTCATCATTAGGGCTTTGTTGTATATATATATATATATATATATATATATATATATATATAATGAATAATGTGAGAAAGGGAACGTGAATGAAACTAGGAAAAGTACTGATAACTATCTAAAAAAAAGGTCATGTTTCAGTTTCAGATTTTGCCGTTAACTTCAAACAAAAACGCTCATATTTTATATTGAGTTCATCTTTAGTGGGCTAATCACTAACAAATTCAACAAAATAACGTATCGCTGAATCCCGACACATTCGTCTGGCATAGGCTATTGAAAAACAGAACTATGAGCACAGTGAAATTTACACTATTACTAATGTGGAAAAGGGAAATGGAAGATGTGAGTAAGTCATACGTAGAGGCGAAAGATTTTAAGTAGCCTACTTAACTACTATGGTGAAGGTGATGACTAAATGTTAATAGATGTATGTGACGTAAGCCCCTGCTGACGATAGAAAGTTGGGCGAGTGCGTTGTTGTTTTTTTATGCTTTATTATCAACAAATAGCATAAACATTGGTAACTTCCATAACACATAACAACAACATATCACATGCTTCACAATACAATAGAAATTATAAAGAAAATGAAAAGAGAAAATAGCGGTAGTAGTCAGGGGTGCAATCTTTCCGCGCGGTAGCTCATGAATATTAAGCAGATGACGCAATATTAAAATCGGTTACGCAATAAATATTTATGAGCCACTGTCAGGCATTCGCCATTACAACAATACGTTTCGTGACGGCTGTGGTAGAAGAAAACAAGACCATTGACACAAGTGACAGCCGCAAGTAAGAAAATCCCGTGTTCAAGAACCACGTAAAGCAATATCAGAGCTGATGAAAGAGATAGAGAGAGAAAGAAAAGACTTACACATCTCATAAAGTCAGTTAAAACCCAAACACCGAGGCCGGGTTTTTGAAAATGTCTGGAGCTGAGTTTGAGAAGGAGTTTCTGTACAGCTTACCCGCGTGTGTTATGAGTCACTTTACACGGATTATGGACTCACTTTCACACTCTGACTGGATATTGTTCGGTAAGATGAATGTATTTATCTTTATTTATAGTGTTTTTTATTTATTTAACCCGAACCCTAGATGATTAGCGCACACGCTAACTCACTTAGCCATCTGAGCGGTGACGTCAAAAGTTCAGTTTCTGTTCAGTTTGTGAAACTTTTTTTTTTTTGGTTACAGGCTAAAATTTGTTTATTTTGTTTAGTTGTGAAAAACTTTTGCAAATCTCTGTGGTGATATCTATTTTGTTACGAATGTATTGGAGGTGACTAGAATGTTATGCTAAGTGTCAGGATTGTTGCCCTGGCCTGATGACTAATGATATTGGAGTAAATAAACGGGGAAATTAATTGATTAAAAAAAGTTTGTTTGTGAAAAACAAAATTTATTCAGCAAAGGACATGGTTTACTGATGTTGTTTGGAGCGTATGTCCATTCATTCAGGTGAGATGCTGAGATTTGATAAGTCACATGGTTAAATCACAGCTGTATTGGGTCATTTCCTCAATGTGGAATCATATGGGAATGCGAATTAGTGGAAATAAGTTTATATTTATGGCTATGTTGTCCATTAAGTATGTCAGCTAGGACCTTTTTTACAGTCTATGGCTAGGACGTAATAATGTATTATTCAGCTATGATTACATAATTAGGATTCTTTCAGGTTTTGGCATGAATGATTCCATATTATTTTTTGTTTGTTTGCTGTAACTAGGGTGTTTTGGTGGAAACTAAACTTAAACAGTGCTTTTATGTCCTTTGCAGCTTCACAGGTAATATCTGATCAGACTGAACTACGCCTTTTGGAACAAAACCCCAGACGCACTGACATCCTCATGCACAAATGGGGCTGTCGTAATGGGACAGTGGGAGAATTGGTGCAGATTCTTGACAGCTTGCAGTGGTTTCGGGCCCGTGATATCATTCTTGAATGTATGTATACATGATTTTTTTTTTTTTTTTCTCTCTTATTGTATATTCTCATGTGTTTGCTTCTGTTGTCTCTGCCATAACCAGCCAGCTTATCAGGTGGCTTTCGTGGTTGTTACGAAACTCGCTTCATCGTCTTTATCCTTGACACTTTTTTGTCAAGAAACTCCTAGCGTACTTTCACATTTAAGTTGTGAAGAACAAACAAGCACAATGCTTTCAAATGTGACATTTCTCAGCTGTGATCACATACATGAGAAAGAAAGAGAATGCAGATAGATTTGATATAATGATTTATTTAATTGCAAATGAGATTGAAATGAAGCCGTCTTATTTTTTTGGTCTATTTTCAGTAATAATATTAGAGCAGTGTTAAGGAGTAGTTCAGTGTAAAAAAAAAACAATCATTTGCTGATAATTTACTCACTCCCATGTCATCCAAGATGTCCATGTCTTTCTTTCTTCAGTTGAAAAGAAATTTAGTTTTTTGATGAAAACATTCCAGGATTTTTCTCCATATAATGGACTTCAATGAGAACCAAACGGTTCAAGGTCCAAAATACAGTTTCAGTGCAAACTGTTCAAAGGGCTTTAAACGATTTTAGACGATGAATAAGGGTCTTATCGAGCAAAATGATCGCTCATTTAAAAAAAAAAAAAAGTTGAAGTTTTATAAGCTCAAAGGGTCACCTTGCTCTGTTCTGTGATGCGCGTTCATGACTCTCCTATTCGAACTCGTTCATCAAAATGAACTAATTTTTTCCAGAGTCAACTCGTTCATTTCGTTCGTTGAATGAACCAAATGGCACGAAAAAAGATTCGTTCATTTTGATAAACAAGTTTGAACAGGAGAGTTTTTGTTAATTTAAATAAAGCTATATACACACACACACACATAAAAAATATATATATATATATATATATATATATATATGTTAGATAAAAAGACTAAAATTAAGAAATAAAAATAGAAATATTGCCTTGGTAACCATCTGAAATAAATAACTTTAAGTTGAAATATTAAAACTGAAATAAAAATAAATGAAAGCTAAATATAATATATAAAAATGACAAGCAAAGTGACTAAAACTTAAATTAAAATTAAAATGAAAACTGAAAATATATAAAAACAAAAGCTAATTAAAAATAAATAAATAAATAATATACTTCATAATAGTAAAAAATAATTTAAAAAAAATGTACCAACTGATATATTTCAGTTTTGTGCAATTTATTATAGTTGGATTACAAATCCATTAATGTACTCTTATATGTGTTTCCAAAGGTAGACCTATACCGCAGTCTCGTTCGGAGCAACAGTCGGCTTCAACGGTACCACAAGACACTGCATGTCAAACCAGTACAGTCAGCTTTGTCAAAGAGATTCTCCGTGAACACGGTAACATCTTATACTTTCTATAGTGCTTTCACCTGATGATTTGAGTGGTAAAAATATGTTTTTAATGTACGTTTTATATGTTTTGTTTTTCCAGAAATCAGGCCTCTACCCAAGCCTAGCCCTCCACCGCCCGATCTGGACTCGATTGATTCAATATCCTCAAATATAGCTGAAGAGGTGCTTTATTTAATTAAAAAATGCAGCCATTAAAAGTATTAATTAAAAAAGGACTTGATGGGTTTTATTGTGTTGTTGAGGCATTAGTCAGCATGACTCTTCCGTTAGCCATTATGTTTTTCTACCTTTCAGTTTCCTTATGCACTGACAATTTTTTTTTTTACAGTGCCCATACAAGAACCGTGTGGATCCCCCGCCTCTTTACTCAACTGCGATGAGCTGGCCGTTTGAGGAAATACAGCGAGGAACATGCAACTTTTCCCCATGTAAGCAGATTGGTGAAGGGGGTTTCGGGCACGTGTTTCAAGCTGTGATGAGAAACACTGAGTTTGCTGTGAAGAAGCTGAAAGAGGTACTAAAACATCATCTATGAGTTTGCACAATCTATTATTGAGTCGTTCAGTTTGTTTCTTAAACATCCATGTCCTTTCTCTCTCTTTTTCATTTGGATGTTCGGAGCAGAACTCTCATTTGGATTGGAATGTTGTGAAGGAAAGTTTTAGGACGGAAGTGGAAAAACTCTCACAGTAAGAAACTGTCTGTCCATCCTCTGCTCCTCTGGCTTATGCTTCCTTCTCTCGTGGATTAAACCTGTCTTTCCTGATTTGTCTAAAGGCTTCCACACACTACAAGATAATTGAGACTATTTTGGGCCCAATTCTCCCCTTCTGACAATCCTAGGTAAAGTCCCAAATATCTTGATAGTTCTACAGATTATCTTAAGGTTTTCTGGTGGGGTGAGGTGTGTTAAGAGTAATTGAATCTGCTCTGAAGAACGTCAGCGATCTTTTATCATAAATATCCAACATGTTGAATATTTTTCGATCAGAAATCCTGCTATGTGGGGGGATCCTAGAGGACAAACGTGTTTGCACTCTAGATTGTCACATGGAATGAAAAGATACCCAATCAGAAAGCTGGCTGACAGAAGCATTACACAACTTCATTCAGACCTTCTTTTTTTTTTCCCTGTAAAAAGCAGTCCAAACATTAATATCGTCATTTCTTTCTCGTGGTCTGCCATGTTTGTTTACTCTTAAAGGTGTAGTTCACTTTAAAAAAACTTTTGCTGATAATTTACTCACCCCCGTGTCATCCAAGATGTCCATGTCTTTCTTTCTTCAGTCGAAAAGAAATTAAGGTTTTTGATGAAAACATTACAGGATTTTTCTCCATAAAATGGACTTCAATGGGAACCAAACGGTTCAAGGTCCAAAAGACAGTTTCAGTGCAAACTGTTCAAAGGGCTTTAAACGATTCCAGACGATGAATAAGGGTCTTATCAAGCGAAACGATCGCTCATTTAAAAAATAAATAACAAAGTTTAAGTTTTATAAGCTCAAATGCTCGCCTTGCTCTGTTCTGTGATGTGCGTTCGTGACTCTCCTGTTCAAACTCGTTCATCAAAATGAACAAATCTTTTTCCGAGTCAATTCGTTCATTTCGTTCGTTGAATGAACCAAATGACTCGAAAAAAGATTAGTTCATTTTTATTTTTCATTTTCATTCCTTCATTTCATTTAAATGAGCAAACATTTCGCTTGATAAGACCCTTACTCATCGCCTGGAATTGTTTAAAGCCCTTTGAACAGTTTTCAGTTTGCACTGAAAGTGTCTTTTGGACCTTGAACCGTTTGGTTCCCAGTAAAGTGCATTATATGGAGAAAAATCCTGTAATGTTTTCATCAAAAACCTTAATTTCTTTTCGACTGAAGAAAGAATGACATGGACATCTTGGATGACATAGGGGTGAGTAAATTATCAGCAAAAGTTTTTTTTAAAAGTGAACTACACCTTTAAGCCACGTTTGACCCTGTGTTCACAGTTGGGACTTGTTGTTTGTGAATGGAATGATATACTCAGTCACATCGCAGCACTCCACACATTATAGAAACAAAACTGTTAAATCTGTTTGTTTTGAGCAATATTTGTGATCTCTCACATTTTGAAAGACTGATAAGATTTGAAAAATCTTTTAGTGTGGGCCAGCTTTTTTCAGTCTGCCTGTGATTCATTTATGTTTGTTCAACAGAAGTGCAGATTGGGACTTACCCGCTTGAAATTTGATTGCTCTTTATGCACACAACACCTCTTCATGAGCCAAAAATGAAAGTCTCCAGCACACCCTCCAAATATTTTTTGTGGTTAGTTGTCATCCTGTTGTCTCTTAATTAGGTCATTTTTTTTCTGACACGTTTTTCAGCCAGCACTTTCAAGCCTTCCTTCCTCAGTAATGCTCTCATTAAATGTTGAGTAATGCAATCTAAAGCAACATGTTTTCTTATTCCGCAGATACAGGCATCCCAACATAATGGACTTTGTTGGCTACTGTATAGGAGGACAAACTTATTGTCTCATATATGTTTATATGCCGAATGGCTCTTTAGAGGACCGACTACGCTGTGAGGTGAGTTATCACTTTTGCAAGAAAATATGGGTTGTGTTTCATGATTTAGTAAGCCGTAGTTCATTCAAAATGAAAATTGTCATCTTTTACTCACCCTCATGCTGTTGCAAACCTGAATGACAAACGGTGAAAGTGAACGCAGGGCAAAGCTGTCACGCACAAGAAAAAAAAAACCATTGAAAGCAGTTTGTATGACTCATACTGTAAGAGGTTTGAAGTCATATGAAAATCATTATTCGCTGAAAATCATCTCTGTCAAATCTCATTTGCAGGCATGTGCATTCTAATATTGTGCATCAGTTATTTACTTATTGCGCAAAGTTTGACGTCAATGATAAGATATGGCGTGACGTGTCACTAAGGCTACGTTCAGACTGTGGCCCAAATTTTTTTTTTGCTCAAATGTGACTGATCTTTTCTTCACAAACAACATGGAATCTGATGTTTTTAATTCTGATTTGGCCACTTCTAGTCCTAAATCTGATACTGGTCAGATATTTTGCAATGCAACAACAGTCTGAACAGTCGTATCAGAATTCATGCGACTTTTACGCCACTCTTGAGCAATATTCATTCATGGGAGTCACTTCAAAGATTTTAAATACCCGAAAGGTAGTGAGTGAAGGATGGTGATGTTTCAGAACTTGTAAGTATTACAGTGACAGCTCTATATACAAACAAAACATGAGGGCTCGTATCATAAATTAAAAAAAAACCCGCTCTTTTTGTCCGTGCGGTTTTGTCCATCGTCTGTGTGCAGATTTGCTGGCTTTCTGTGGCGGATCACGCTATAAATAAACACAGAATCCCTTACTTTAATGTCCTCTTTGTTTAATTCTGTATGACCGCATGCTGTGACATCATTTTATTGTTCTTTTGCACATGCAAAGTTCGGGACCATAATCTGTTCACAATGCAATCTGATATTAGTCACATTTAAAACCACAATGTGAACAGCTATACAAAAACAAATGATCTGAGCAATCGAAACTTAAACTAGTCAAATCATTTCACTAAACAAGTCATTTGTATTTGGAGTACCATGAAGGTAAGTAAATGATGACATAAGTTAATTCTATGTGATCTAATCCTTTCAAGGTATAGGTCTGTATTATTCACAATTCTTGTTTCTTTCAGGACAGCAACGCCCTCTCTTGGTCACAGCGTGTAAATGTTGTAGTGGGCACTGCGAAAGCTATTCAGTACCTGCATTCTTGCTCACCTGCACTTATTCATGGAGATATCAAGAGGTGAGTGCAAGAACATGTAAACCACATGAAGACTAACATTCAAATGTTTGTGGTCAGTATTTGTTTTTATTCTGAAAGAAATGTATTACTTTTGTTCAGCAAGGATGCATTACATTGTTCAAAAATGACAGTGACGACACTTTATAATGTTACAAATGATTTCATTAAAAAAAAAAAAAATACTGAAAAGAATCCTGAAAAAACAAACACGTCTTGGTTTCTACAAAAATATGAAGCATCTCAACTGTTTTGAACATTAATAATAATACGAAATGTTTCTTGAGCACCAAATCAGCATCGAAATCTGATGGGCGCAAAGTACTTTTAAAATAGGATGGGTTTAAGTCCATGAAAATCAAAATGACTTTAAGCTTTTGGGTTAGTTCACTTTTTTGCTACTGGTTTCGTTAAAACACCAGCATCAAAAAACAAAGGAAAATTTTCAAGGATGAATTCTCACACTAAAATAAAATCGACTGCCGTCCCATTTTTCCTTTTTTGTTTGAATACATTGTTCACAGAAGTCAAATGAATAAAATGCATTTCAAATGCCATTATACTGTATGTTGGCTTCATGTTAACCATTAGGGTTGCATCAGGCTTCTTTCACAAACCAGTCATCTTCCCTCAGCTCTAACATCCTTTTAGGGGATCACCTGGAGCCCAAGCTGGGGGACTTTGGATTGGCGCGTTTATGTCAGAGCCCCGGCAAAACCCCAGGCAAAACGTCCACGGTGGCTCACACTGCAACGGTACGGGGAACCCTCGCATACCTCCCAGAAGAATACCTGAAGGATGGACAGCTAGGAGTGGAGATCGACATCTACAGCTTTGGAGTGGTGAGATTCATTTACATTTATTCTTTTAGCTGACTTTTTTTTTTTTTTATCCAAATCAAATCAAAACACTTTATTTGTCCTCAAGGGGCAATTTATGAGGCCACATAGTAACGAAAACATTATGCATTATAACATCCTACGTCAAATAAATAACACAGTATACATAAATACATATTAATGAATACCTAATATATATTAAAAAATAACTAACTAAATCGAGACATAATCAACAAGGGGCTAAAAACGGTTGAGAATTTAAAAGCTTCACAGATCTGGGAACAAAGGTTGCCTTTCTCCTTTGTGTCCTACAGTGATTTAGAATTGCTATATATGTCAGAAGTCACACACCTCTGGAGCAACTAGGGGTTAAGTGTCTTGCTCAAGGACACATTGGTGTCTCACAGTGGATTCGAACCCTGGTCTCTCACACCAAAGTCTTATCCACTGCGCCATCATTCATCTTTGAAGACATGCATTGTGAAAGCAAAATATCATTAAAGGGTTAGTTCACCCAAAAATGAAAATTCGGTCATTTAATTACTCACCTTCATGTCGTTCTATAAAAAACGAAAGAGCGCCATTTTAATGAAATCTGTGATCTCTCTGTCCCTCCATTGACAGTCTGTTTAACTACCACTTTGAGGTTCCAAAAAGTTCATTAAGAGATGGTAAAACTAATCCATATGAATTGAGCGGTTTAGTCCAAATTTTCTGAAGAGCGTCAATGCCTTTATATGATGAACAGATTGAATTCAGGCTTTTATTTTATAAACGTTGATCAGCAAACTTAAACTGAACTTCAATCAAACCTGCTTGACGATTGAGAACAAACCTCATTGGTTCCTGCTGAAGCTCAACTGTGCGGCGTAACACAAGAATGAACCTCATTGGTTCTCACATATCAATCAAACATGATTAAGCTTCTGTTTACCATAACTGATGTGTGCCCTGATGAATTTTTGAATGAAATAAAATGAATGCTGTTCACTATACAGTATTTGGACTAAACTGCTTAATTCATATGGATTATTTTTACGATTTCTTTATGAACTTTTTGAAGCGTCAAAGTGGTAGTTAAATAGACTGTCGATGGAGGGACAGAAAGCTCTCAGATTTCATTAAAAACATCTTCATTTGTGTTCCTGAAGTCTTATTAGTTTGGAGCGACATGATGAGAGAATTTTAATTTTTGGGTGAACTATCCCTACAATATTATTATGCATACTACCCAAAGGTTGAGGTGAACTATCCCTTTATTAGCTATAAGTGAGTTATTATAACTTCAACCACCTGATTGATTGTACTCAAAAGTTCACCATCATCCTCATCTTGGGCTGAAATTCACACAAAAAAAACAAAAAAACATTGAAAATAGATTGAGACTCCATCACACACCTAATGCGATTTCAGCTCACTTTCCAATGTAGAAATGTAAAACTACTTTTTGGCCCACTTTAATGGTTATTGTTTTTTTAAAGCAGGACCCACACTTAATTTGATTAAATCTGTTATGGTTCATGTTCATGAACAGATGCTGCAAACGTCTTTCGGCTTTCCATTTTTGAGAAAGTAACACTTCAGTTTCTCTCTTACCGCAGGTCTTGCTAGAGATACTTACTGGACGGCAGGCTCTTGAGGTCAATGGCCAGTCCAAAACTGTTTACTTGGTGAGAAGAGTCATATCATAGTAACATTTGTTAGTGTAGATTTGGTGTTAATGGCAGGTGATTAAATCTGTTATGTTTCACAGAGAGATCTGGTTAACGAGGAGGAAGATGATGGGAGAAATTTCAGCAAAGGGAAGCCCTCGCGGGAGCTGTCCTATGCTCACGCAGCGAAGAACATCTGCAGGAAACATCTGGATCCTCGATTAATAACTAAAGACTCACCTAACCCTAATGGATCAATGGAAATTTCTCAAATGGCATGTCAATGTTTAGAACGACGGAGGAAGAAAAGGCCTCCCATGACAGAAGTAAGAGAATCTATTCAAATGCTATTTGTTTGTAATTAGTTGTTTTAAATTAGGGCTGTCAAATGATTAATCACTATTAATTGCATCCAAAATAAAATTTTGTGTTTACATAATATATGTGGGTATTATGTAGGTGAACTGTGTGTGTGTATATATATATATATATATATATATATATATATAAAATATTCATATTTTTATGTAATACAAATTATATATAAATACAGTATATACATGAAAATATTTCTTAATGTATACAAGCATGTGTGTGTATTTATATATATATATGTAAAATAATTATACACAGTGCACCCACAAATGTTATGTAAACATAAACTTTTATTTTGGATGTGATTAATCGTTTGACAGCCCTATTCTAAATATAATAAAATATTTCACAATATTACTGTTTTTACTGTATTTCTGATCAAATAAATGCAGCCTTGGTGAGCAGAAGAGACTTCTTTCAAAAACATGAATTAGATTTTAATTACTCCAAACGTTTGAACTTTTTGAATGGGAAGTAGTCACAAAATATTTTTTCTATAAATTATGACTTTCTGGCTAACAATTGGACTTCAGGGGAAAAAAGTAATTTTTTTAGAAACAATAATACCCCTTCATAATAATATGTTTTAGTTAGAATTATGAGGCTTATTCTGGCTCTATTGGTGTTTTGTAGGTGTTCAGAGCACTTCAAGATGTGCATTCAGGGTTGAAGACCTCTGGCCGGTCGACCATGGTCAGAATATCTCCTGTATCATCTCATCCATCCACCCCTGAGCCTCTGCGCTCCGACAACAGCTCCCTGGACTCTCTCGCCCATCAGTTCTCCAAACTCCACCCTCAAGAGGACACATACCCCTGCCATCACAAGCCTATCTTTCCCAGCTTGGCCTCTGAAATGACTAGCTGCTCAGAGTTGCATCCTGAATCATGGGTTTCACAGTCCTCTGGCATGCCATGTGAATCAGATGAGAGTCAAGGCTTTTCTCAGTACTTGACAAGTCACTGTAGCAGACCTCAGTTGACGTCATGTGGGGCCTGTGGTGTTCAGAGCGCTAAAATAGGCAGTTCTTTAGAGGAAAGCCCATCACAATCTAGTCCGAATGAAGGTAATATTTGCAAAATAAACAGGATTAGGAACATCATAAATATTTAAATAAGCATTTTTCTGATTGTATGTGTTTATATGTTTCTGCTTGTCCCAGTTTCATTCTCTGTCTGAATCTTTACAGATTTTTCTGACCAGAAAGTGTTTATCAACCCTGTGAGGCAACGACTGGTCGAGAAAATTGAGCTTTATGAAGAGGGGAGGATTTTAACTTCTGATCTGCTATCATCAGGAGAATCGTTATGTAAGTACAAACAAATGTTTGGTGGGGACCGATCTGGGTTCTTCAGGCAACACGAGAAGCTGCTTTAAGGGGGAATTTCATTCAAGCTGAGCTGATTATGACCCATGTTGTATTGTCATGGATGCTGGTTATCATGAATGCATCTGTTTGATCGGTTCTTTGAATGCATCACAAAGGTCACAAATTGCCATTTTTTTTATAACTTAAAGCGCTACTAGAGTGACAAATAAGGCCGAATACAAGACCCCCATTATATAACCAAGCCCAGTAAGCAATAGACACATTTTGTATGTATTATTTGAATGCTTTCAACAAACTGATACACGTCCAACTAATACAATTGAACAAAACATATTCTGTATGTATAAACTCAGCAAAAAAGAAACGTCCCTTTTTCAGGATACTGTATTTTAAATATAATTTTGTAATATATGATATATTTGATATATGTGACCCTGGGCCACAAAACCAGTCACATGTGTTAATTTTTTGAAATTGAGATGTATACATCATCTGAAAGTGGAATAAATCAACTTTCCATTGATGTATGGTTTGTTAAGATGCAATATTTCGCTGAGACGAAACTATTGAAAATCTGGAATCTGTGGGAGAAAAAAATCTAAACATTGAGAATCTCCTTTAAAGTTGTCCATTTATGTATGTGATTGTCCTGCATTCACTCACAAAATATTTTTTTTAAATATTTACAGTAGGAAATGTACAAAATATCTTCATGGAACATGATTTTTACTTAATATCCTAATGATTGTTGGCATAAAAGAAGAATCGATAATTTTGACCCATACAATGTATTGTGTACCTGTGCGACTTATGACTGGTTTTGTGATCCAGGGTCACATATTTGATATTTTCTAGAGACATTTCTGTTTGTCAAATGTCAAATTTGTTCAGTTTATGTCTGTTGAATCTTTTTATGTTATTACAAATATTTACGATTACAAATTTGATGGGGAAACGATGGACGTTTCTTTTTTTGTTGTGTGTATGTTTGTGTGGAGCTACATGCGTTTATTAAAGCCACATATATTTAATATAATTTTCATTAGCATTAACAAACGTTCAGTGCATAACAGATCAGTTCTGCAGAGATGATTTAAGGCTTCTTGTCTGAAGAACTCAGTGCAGTTTCTTGTTGTGAGAAAGTTACCTTATAGAAGTTACCTGTTTAATTGAATTTAAATAATGTATACATATATATACATATATATTATTTATATATATATATATATACTGTGTATATATATATATATATATATATATATATATATATATATATATATATATTCATTCATTCATTCATTCATTATTTTGTAGACCGAGGGATGAGTGCTCAAACAAGGGAGCCAGAAGAGAGTGATGAGTTTGCAAGTGAGACATCTGGAGTCAACATGCAGTCACCGGCTGCAGTTTAACACTGGATGTTTGGAAGAAAATTTTGGTCCCACTTTATATTAAGTGGCTTTAAGTACTATGTACTTACATAGGAAAATAAGTACAATGTACTTATTGTGTTCAGGTTGTATTGTAAAACACTTTTGCTGCTATTGAGGTGTGATAGGGGTAAGGTTAGGGACAGGTGTGGTGGTATGGGTAGGTATCATGGTGGGCTGAGGTGTAAGGGAAGGATCAACTGTGTAATTACAAATGTAATTACATGAATTAATTACAGTTGTAATTACATGCAGGTATTTTCAAAATATAAGTACAATGTAAAAACATGTATGTACACAATAAGTCCAATGTATCAAAGTAGTAACTTCAATGTAAGTACATAGTACTTAAAGCCACTTAATATAAAGTGGGACCAAAACGCCAAACAAATAAAATATTATACAGAATATTCATGAATTTCTTTATGGTTCTTTTTTTATGGTTATGGTAGAGAAATTACCTCCATAAATACCTCGGCCAAAGGTATTTTTTATTTATGGTAATAGCAAGTGAAAAGTGGTACGGATAATGAAAGCTCTGAAGTTGTGAACCTGTGAATCTTGAATGACAAGTTAAATGGGAAGATATAAAAGTGCATAATTTATACGCCTGTTATTTTGGCGATCTAATGTCTGTCTGTTGTTTTTGGCTTAGTTCTCAAAGGCAAATGGCTTTTTATAGCATAAAGTCAATTGTATGGTTTAAATCACCTACATGAGTGCTGTTTAACATTAATGACACTCTATTTCTATGGTACTAACTGGTGATTGTTGTACAAATTGAATTAAACATTTAGCCTGTGCAGTTTTCATTATGCACATTTTAATTGTTAGCAAATCTACAGCAATAAAATAACAGCTTTATTTGAAACACAAATGTAGAAATATTGAATGTGATATTCAATATTTGGTTTATTCAATATTTCTACATTTAGCCCATTGCTTTTCAAAGACCCATTTTTAAACCTGCCAAAAAGCTTCTTTTCATTCACACTCTTAATGTTTGCTTATGATAGTGTTTATTGTAAACACTGACTTGTAAAATGTTTATACTTGAAAAATTGTTTCAGATGCATATATTAAAATCTGCTGTTTTCAAAAAAGTTTAGATCATTTTTCAAAACACTGGGTTTTTGTGAATGGAATATAACTCTTATGCGTGTTGGTACTTTTATAAGCATATGATATTTACACAAATTATATTATTATTAGATAATTTTTTCATCCAGAGATCATGAATATCAGAGAAATCATTACGTTGTGGATTTACTGGAAAAATTACAGTTTTTACTGTATTTTGTTGCATATTAAATAAATAAATAAATATATATATATATATATATATATATATAACCTTATTTCTGTATGTATATATTCTATAATAGATGTTTCTATGTCACAAGGGTTGTTTTTTTAAATTAAAACCAGCAAATTTCCACTTTTTTATATTTTTATTATATGAAGATCACATTAAAGATCCAAAAACTTATACAATATTTATGTGAAAATTATATATATATATATATATTATATATATATATATATATATATATATATATATATATATATATATATATCTACAGATGTAATTTACTTAAATAAGCAAGGCACACTAGTACAATTTGGGAAAACAATGTACAAATGAACCATTCATCTTCCAAAAAATGTGTCTAACATCCAATCACATTTGCAGGCTGGTTTTCTAATCATAGCCTAGGCTATATGATAGAACATTGCAACAAAGATGATGTTTAAATACAGAGAAATGCAGTTTTTATAAGAAATAGTTTTAGTCTTCATACACGTATTACATGTATGGATAAAGAATTTACTCAAAATTAGAATTGTTTTAATGAAAACATTAATTTTCAACTGCCTTTTTGTCATCCAACATTTCAAACACAATATGGTTGGTTTCTATATATAAAGTAGTTTTCAAGTAATAAACTCTCAAAAATAAAGGTTCTATTTTCTGCACTGTGGTTCAAAGAACCTTTATCATCCATGGAACCTTTCCATTTCACAATAAAAACAAACAAAAAAGAGTAACTTAGGCTAATACTAAGTAAAAAAAATGGTTTCTTGTAATAACTGTTTGAAGTTTCTTATTGTTCCTCTATTGCATGGTTGGGAAAACCCCCTTTTAGAAACTTTATTTTTAAGAGTACAAGTCATATCTTCCCTAAAATACGAGTGCATACAGTAGGGATGCGCGCGCTCTAGAGGCTGATCTGTTGAGCGCTTGTCAGTTGTCAAGAAGATGGCGGCTTCCTGGGCGGCATGAAAAGATGTAACGTTAGAGTTAGCAATATCTACAGTGAAAGGCGCACCCAGGGTTGAATTTGTTCTCCGAGTCCTCTCTCGTGATTTTAAAATTAAGTTAACGAATCGGAACGAGTAAGTATTTTGTGCTAGGCAATGACAGAATCCGTATATTTTGCAGCTTTCTGTGACGGCTAACGGTACATCCGCCATTTTTCTTGAGGGAAGCTAAGCGAGTAGCCAGAGACGAAACAATAACAGACGTTATTGAATTGTGCATCTCGAATAAAATGCCATTTGTAATTCTAACAGTAAATAAACATGAAACATGTAACATTTTCTCTGTTGTGCCAAATGAGTATGTAGAATTTACAATGTTGTAATGAGGTATTTAGCATCCTGCCCTGGATCTCATTGAACATTTCAGATTGAGTGCTAATAGCTAACAGCAGCAGCCGATGTAACGTTACGTTCTTCTTGTTAGTCTTCTCAGCGCTGTTTTGAGGCAAGAAAATGTGTTTACTAAAAGTAACATGGTGCATTTCTTTATAAATATATACATGCATTTGGATGATGAAAAAAGCACGAAGCTTTTTCCAGAGGGGTGGATTGTTTGGTTTGTTTATCAAGATGGCGGCACCCAGACAAGAGAGGCATGAAAAAATCCACATATCACAGAAACCTACGATATTAACCTCAATCAGCATTTATTTTAATGCGCACTATTAACGCGTAATTTTTTTTGTCCTTTAACAAATTTAAGTTTCATGCGCGCTGATTTTTTTTAACGCGCCTTGGTATTATGGTATGATTTCCGTGATTAACGTTACATTATAACACCAATATTTTAATACTTTTTTGGATCTTCGCCCGGTTTTTTATTTTAGATGAATTTTTGGGGTACATTTTTTTAAATGATTTATTATTATTTTCACCCCTCCAATCACTATCTTGTTTTTTTAAATCGCCACCTATTATTTTATATTATTGGTTGTGTTTGATTATTATTTTTTACCGTCACTTTATTTTTTTGCTATTTTTTTCCACCGCCCATTTATATTCACAAGCTTTGTTTTTTAATAGACCTATTTTTTTATATCACCCATTTCCATATACTAATGTTCGATTTTTTTTTTCACCGTCACTTTTTTTCTTTTTTTTACTATTTATTTATTTATTTTATTTTGTCTCACCGCCCATTTCTATTCACTAGCTTGTATGCGTTCGATTTTTTTCCACCGCCCATTTCTGTTCACTAGCTTGTATGTGTTAGCTTAGCCCCGTTAGCAGCTAACTAGGCGCTCGTGCTGGTAGCGTTTAGCTAGCCTCTGCAAGATGGCGGCATACACATCCTCATCGAGCTTTTCTTTTTCTCTTAGATGCCTTTAACCAAACCTGCTTTTTCTTTTACTAAACGGGGATTCAAGAAAAAAATACACAGGAGCCCACCTGCACGTGATGTTGTTTATGTGTAATTATTTTGCTTTATTTCTCCCGGAATTCGCGTTTCTTCAGCCACCGGCGTCCGTCTATTTATTTTCTTCTCGTGATGAAAAGCGTCGTTTGCCGCTAAAATGGCGGTTCGCGCAGATTTGAGCGGCTAACATGCTAACCGGCCAACATTAATCACACGCTATACTTTTGGATTCCGAAGCGCACAAACACTAATATTTGTTATAGTGTGATTTTTAGTACCTTTGGGGCAGTATTTGGCCAGAAATAACCTTGTGGAATTCGAACAGAATTTGGTGACCTAGTTAGCTCGCGCGAAGGCTACATTGTACTAGCGGGCTAATCCGGTTAGCACAGAGTTTTTGACACACGAATGCTGTTGAAATCCGAACTAAAACCAGCGCTGTCCGTGGGATTTGTGTTTCGCTAGAGAAGTGGACATGGCTTCTTCAGGCACCTCGGCTCTGCAGCCGCGCTGGAAGAGGGTTTTGGGCTGGTCTGGCCCGGTTCCTCGCCCAAGACACGGACACCGAGCTGTGGCCATTAAAGAGCTGATGGTGGTGTTCGGCGGAGGGAATGAAGGCATTGTGGATGAGCTGCACGTCTACAATACAGGTAAGGATGCTATTCCTTTATAATAAAGCAGTTATTTGTGCACGTACTTACGTTTTGTTTCAGTAGCATTTAACGTTAGCTCACTTGTGTTATTAGCCAAATTCTGTCCGTTCTGCTATCTCTTGGTGGTTAGATGTGTTGTTTTGGATTTTACAACCACTGTTTGACAGCTAACATATTGTTGCATGTTTACACGGCTGCTTTTAGTTTTGTTTAGCAATAATTCCTGGACTAATTGTTAACATAAACAACGTTAGCCAGGTGCATTAGCGCAGATAGCGGGTATACCAAATCTGCATAAGTGATCAGCTACCTAAGCTAACTAGCCGTGAAGAATGTGCACACAATTATTGTAACTTACACTTGCTTGTGCAATTCAAAACTCAAACCATCAAGTAACATTAGTGTTTGCACTAACATTAGCGCAATTAATGTGGGTGCATCATCTGCAGAATATGGCGTTGCACTCATGTGCACTATGGAGTTGTTTTGTTTTAAGATGTTTATGTATCAGCTAGCCAGCTAACGCTACAGCACTAGCCAAGCACTGGATCTGGCACGCCAAGAAAAATGCAAAGAGAAATGGCGGGTTAAAAGAACGCCACCTACGTCATCACAACACACATGCCCCGCCCACAGTATTTCCCGCATTTCCATGTGAATACTTCTAGGATGAATGGAAGAGTTTGTGATTCACAGAATTTCTGATTTTAATAACATTTTGATAAGGTCTGTGTGATGTTATGCAATATTAAGAAGTCGATTCACTCCAAAAACCATAGTTATACTGTACATTGAAAATATAAATACTATATGCTGTTAACTGATTATTATTAAGATCATGATTTAAAGATGACCCATGAGCAACATGCAAATGTTGGGCATTCTTTTTATTTTAATTTAGAAGCTGTTTGTAATTATGCAGAACCATTCATTAATTGATATATCATTATAGTGTCTATACTAGATGTGTTTTTTTTTTTTGTTAAAATTTTGTAGTTGTTTTTATTAAGTCTTTTACATAAAGTTAAAGTAAATCAAAATAAGAAATGTTTAGCTGAATTTTTTTTAAATTAATTTTTTTTGCAGTTAACTTTTGTTTTATTTCAAGTAGCGAACGTGTTTTAGTTAACTAATTACCATGTGCAGAACAGACTGAAAGAATGTGATGCATTGCAAGACACCACTGAAAGAATTTATTTAATCTAAACCACAATGACGCAACTGTGTTTCTCAACAGCCACCAATCAGTGGTTTATTCCTGCTGTCAGGGGTGACATTCCTCCCGGCTGCGCTGCATATGGATTTGTGTGTGACGGCACCAGACTCCTTGTGTTTGGGGGCATGGTTGAGTACGGAAAATACAGCAATGATCTTTATGAACTACAGGTAAGCCTATCAGCACCCTCTTTAAATCTCAAAGGTGGAGCTTAAAGGGATAGTTCACCCAAAAATGAAAATTCGGTCAGTTCTTACTCTCCCTCATGTTGTTCCAACCCTGTAAGACTTTCGTTCATCTTCGGAACACAAATTAAGATATTTTTGATGAAATCTGAGAGCTGGATCACTCCTCCATAGGCTTCTTAAGGGATTGAAACTTGTTCCCCGAAAAGTTATTAAAGACATTGTTAAAATAGTCCAAGTGACTACAGTGGCTCAATCCTAAGTTTATCAAGCAATGAGAATACTTTGTGCGCAAAAAACAACAACAAAAATAACGACTTTATTCAACTATTAATTTCCTTCTCTGTGGGCCTCAAAGTGAGTTCTCTAGTGTACACATGACCAGCGTAGGCCAATAGTGAGCCTACATGTGACGTAGCTCTATGCTAAACTATGTTAACTGACTAGAGGCCCACAGAGATGGAAAGGAATAGTTGAAATAAAGTCGTAATTTTTGTTTGTTTTTGTGCACAGAAAATATTCTCGTCGCTTGATAAACTTAAGATTGAGCCACTGTAGTCACTTATTTACAACTATTTTAACGATGTCTTTAATAGCTTTTTGGGGCCGACAAGTTTCAATCCCTTAGAAGCCTATGGAGGAGTGATCCAGCTCTCAGATTTAATCAAAAATATCTTAATTTGTGTTCCAAAGGTGAACGAAGGTCTTACAGGGTTGGAACAACATGAGGGAGAGTAAAAACTGACAGAATTTTCATTTTTGCGTGAACTAACCCTTCAAGGAGGCTGTTGTTTTCATTACCTCTTTCTCATAGCATCCACCCTAACGTTTGTAATTATTCCCTAATTTCTGTCAAATACTTAAAACAGGCCAGTAGATGGGAGTGGAAACGTTTAAAGCCCAAAGCCCCCAAAAATGGCCCACCACCATGTCCTCGCCTGGGACACAGCTTTTCTCTAGTTGGAAACAAATGCTACTTATTTGGTGGACTGGCAAATGACAGTGAAGATCCCAAAAACAATATTCCCAGGTAAAAGACAGAGCCAAACTTAATTCATGAATGTTTGAGCAGCAGATCCACAATTGAATCATTTCTCCATTTTTACACCAGATACCTGAATG
This sequence comes from Pimephales promelas, assembly GCF_016745375.1. The sequence goes on along the minus strand of NW_024121099.1, from coordinate 12,609,344 downwards.
ACCTCTACACACTCGAACTACGCCCAGGGTCAAGCGTAGCAGGCTGGGAAATGCCTATTACGTACGGTGTGCTTCCCCCTCCTCGCGAGAGCCACACCGCTGTTGTCTACACAGAGAAAACGTCCAAAAAGTCTCGTCTCATCATCTACGGCGGGATGAGTGGCTGCCGCCTTGGAGACCTTTGGACTTTAGACATAGGTGAGAGAAAGTATTCATACTTTTCAGTCACGTGACTGAAACGGAGGCCTGGAAGGCAAAACATCCATAGAACTGCAACACAGGCCTGTCTGTTTCAATCAACAAGCATTTAGATCACCCCTCAATTGAAGGAAAACTAAAACTAATCCAGTATTTCAATCACTTAAAAAAGCAGGGCATTCTTAAGAAAAACACTTAATGTACTAAAACGGTGATAAAATATCAAATTATAGTAGTATACACCTCATTAATCATGCATACTATATACAGGAAAGCAGATTACCCTGGAAAATGAACGCATTGTGCTAAATGGTTAAGACGAGTTTTCTATGGAAAAGCACTAAACAAGAAACTGCGTTTTGTTTATATTTTGTATTCTGGGGGTTATCTGCTCCATGTGATCGTTCCTATAATGGTGTGATATCAAGGGAAAACTATGAATTGGCTTAAAGTGTACTCGCTCTGTTTTGCAGATACTTTAACCTGGAACAAACCTGCCATAAGTGGAGTGGCACCTTTGCCCCGCAGTCTCCACTCTGCAACCACTATAACCAACAAGTAAGTAAAGTTTCTCCAGCTTGTTTAAACATACTATGTTTATTTAAACATTGACTGTCAGCAAGGTTGGAAATGATTGAGAAACTACTGCATTTTGGGTGCAGAATTTAAGGTGACATCGAATCATAAATGACTTTCAGAGTAGGCTTGCTTCGGTAGTCTGTGTTACACGGTGTTTCGGACACACTGATTACACCATGGCACCGCCCCCACTGTCGTTTAGCTTTTTTTATAGAAGTAAAAACCATTTAGTTAAGATGGACGATGGATGCTACAATTATAAACTGAAAGCGTCTGCTTGCTCCATACAGCACGAGCTGCAGAGTCGCAGCACAGTGCAGCAGGAGTCAGATTTCACTTATCACGTAAGGAGAGATGACTGACAAGACGATGGCAGAGGATTTGGTGCGCAACAGATCCTGAGCGTCAATGACAAATATCTAATCTTGTAAAATGTGGGGTCAGTACCGCCGCTCCCTATACACAGAGTATGCGTGACTGCGAATTCGAAAGTCTTCAAAAATGATTTCAATACCCTGCATATTGATAGCGACTCCCTGATGTCCGCCAATTATGACAACTCCCCCCTTAAAGTAAACCGTGTTTGAAAAAGTATTATTGCGATTGTAATTCATAATAGAATTGCGCACTGCGCTCGTATAGCGTTGGCATTCAGCGAACCTGGCAAATGATCGGCTTTATATCGAATATCGTCATCTGCAATGGCCAAAAAGATAAATAAAATTAACATGATCACTAAAACAATTGTTTGTTTAAATTATCTTGCATTTAAATAACACATTTCCTTGTGGAAGTGAATAAAATTAAGTACCTCCCACAGTTTTAATTTTTACCTCACTGAAGAAATGTGTGTTGTGAATGCCTTTCCATGTTGTCTTCAATAGTGGACTAGTTGGTGTGGACTTCACTAACTTTGGTCTCATGTGTTTGTAGGATGTTTGTGTTTGGCGGATGGGTCCCTCTGGTTATGGATGATGTCAAAGTAGCCACACACGAGAAGGAGTGGAAGTGCACAAACACTTTGGCATGCTTAAATCTAGGTATGTTTAAGGTGCAGCAAGCGATTTCTGAGACCCACCGTTGATATTTGAAATCAACAAACACACACACCTCTCCCTTAATTGCTCCACCCCCAAAATAACAAACACGCTATGCAACACAGGATCCACTAAAGCCTTGTTTATACTTGTATACCCACCACGAGCCCCACTGATTGCGCATGCTCCTCCCCAAACGGACGAGGTGTTAATATACTTGATGCACTCGCCGTTGTACTATTCTTTAAAACGCATACAGAAACTCAGAGTAATTCTTCTTTAAACCATCAGGAAGCAGCGGTGAAGTATTTTATAAAGTATCTTTATTTTTGCGCCATCATGTTACATCACTGCTTTGAATAAAATAATGAATGCAGTGCCATTTATATTCTGCTCATTGCATCAAAACACTGAAATTATGCTTTTTAAATTTGAATATTCGTAATATTTAAATTTAAAAAACTTCTTCAGCCATTTTGACAGGCCTTTTAATTAGACTGCAAGAAGGCATGTTGTAGATGGTGTACAACAGGTTTTTCAGCAAAGTTTTGGTCATGTTGATTATTTAGAGGCCATAGAAATCGAGTTAAAAGAGAACTGCCTTTGATTACTTAAAATGCTTTTACCATTGCTGATCTGGACCTTTATTTCCTTCAGACTCAATGTCTTGGGAAACCATCTTGATGGACTCTCTCGAGGATAATATCCCACGGGCCAGAGCTGGACACTGCTCTGTTGCTATTAACAATAGGTTATACGTCTGGAGTGGAAGGGACGGCTATCGCAAAGCCTGGAACAACCAAGTTTGCTGCAAAGATCTGTGGTATTTGGAGACAGGTGAGTTGAGTTGATAAAAATCCATTCTCAGGGGCATCTCGATTCTGTCTTCAGCAACTGATTCGATTATTAAAACTTGAGAATCAATTCTTATACCTAGACTGTATAAGTGTTTGAATTAACTTGCATCTCCCAGTGCTTTGATGTGCCAATAAATGTAACACAGTTTACACATTATAACAGCCTTCTGTCTGTACCATCTTGATGACTTTGCTCACGTTCGTTCTCGTGCACTGACACGTTCCTTAAACTGAACAGCGAATCAAAGTTCTCGCTCTCACCGATGGCCCAACAGCAATTCAACATGCCGAAATGGTGTGTCCCAGGCTTTAAGGACAAGACAACACATCTGATATGTTAAAACAAGTGAGGTCTTTATGAGCAAGTAATTTAATCATTTATTCAAACCGATACTTGCTTAATTTTTTTGTCTGTTCAGAATAATGGAAGAATCATGATCCCTTTTAAACAATATAAAAAAAATAAATAAAAAGGTTTATCCAGAATCATGCAACTCTAATGTATTGTTTAAAACAATATATAAATAAAGGTGACTTATCTACTTAATTAGATTTAGTTAGTTAACAATTCTTAACATAAATTTTTCCTCATTTAGTCATTTGTAATTTTTATAAAAACGTAATTAATTTAATAAAAATGTACACCTTTTATAAGATCTTCCTAGTTAATAAGAAAAAAGGTGTGATAAGAATCATTTTAAAAATCGTTTCTAGAATCGGAATCAGATCAGAAGATTCCCACCCCTATTATTACCATCTCAAACAACATTTATAATGCATAATCTCGTATCTTTCTATCAGATCGTCCTCAACCCCCATCACGTGTTCAGCTGGTCCGTGCCAACACTAACTCTCTGGAGGTGAGCTGGGGGGCAGTGCCTACCGCCGACACTTATCTGCTGCAGCTACAGAAATACGACATCCCTGCTGCAACAGCTGCCACATCGCCTACGGTCAACCCCGTCCAGTCGTTACCCATCAACTCCCCTAGGAGTCCGGTGCCCGCCACTGCTGCTCCTGCAGCTCAGAGCATGCCTCTCTCTGGGGTCACACTGGTGCCACAAGTCCCTTCCCCCACAACCGCCATGCCAACCAGCCCGCTTGCTGCCTCACCTCGTGGACCAGGTACAAATGACTTAATGAATGGCTTTTTGCAATTTGCAGACTGCTGTGCAGGGTTTTACTTTCTGTAAGTAATAATACTAATAACTATGTGATATTACCAACCCTAACTTAAAATTTTCATTACAGCTATTCTTAAAGTGGCAGCGCCTCATTCGACCCCCGGGACGTCAGTCGTTACTGTGCGTCAGGCCACTCCTGGAGGAAAATCCCCAGTCACGGTTACATCACTTCCTGCAGGCGTCCGCATGGTTGTCCCCGCACAGAGCACCCAGGGGACGGTATGTAGACGATCAATATAAATCTTTAATTAGGGCTGCATGATTAATCAAAATGAAACTTAAATTGCAACATGTTTTAATATGATTATCAAATAAATAAATAATATAAATAACGTAGCTAATATAATAATTGAAAATTTTTCAGTTGTAGTGTAAAATAAAATGTTCTTTATTTTATAATATAATATTGTTTTTCTTTTGTTTAGTAGTTTTCTGTATTAACTAACAAACATTTATAAAATAGTTATTGATATAATTTATTTATAGTCATATTGATTTAAAACCACACACTTTAGCCAAATTGTGCAGCCCTATAAACAAGCACAGCAAATCTGGAGGGGGGAAAAACAATTCCGTTTCTCCCCGAATCGTGCAAGCCATGTCTTCATTTTTAGTGTCCAGTGTTAAATTTGCATTTAAACCTTAAATGCACTGTAACTGTTTCTGTCTCTAGCCAATTGGCAGCAGCCCTCAGATGAGTGGCATGGCTGCTTTGGCTGCAGCTGCAGCCGCCACACAGAAGATCCCGCCCTCTTCCACTGTGCTAAATGTTCCAGCTGGAGCCACCATCATGAAAACCGTCAATGTTACTCCTGGATCCACAACTCTGCCGGCTACTGTCAAAGTAGCTTCACCTGTAATGGTAAGTGTCATCTTGAGTAACCAAATCTTTGAATTAACATAATAAACCAGAAGTCTTCAATCGTTTATATCTAATCTGATGTTGTGCTATAGGTCAGCAAAAAGTACTTTGGATAAAAACATTTTAGTTCTAGACATAAATAGAATCAACTTCCCTTTCTGGCATCCTTCCGGACATGAATCATCCTGATTATACACTTCCTGTCTTGTAGCTATTCGTGATTTAATGTGTCTTTGTTCCTACTTCCATTCCAGGTTACTAATCCTGCGACCCGAATGCTAAAAACAGCTGCAGCCCAGGTCGGCACTTCCTCTATCTCTACTCCCAACACCCCGAATCGACCAATCATCACTGTGCACAAATCAGGCACAGTAACCGTAGCTCAGCAGGCCCAGGTTGTTACCACCATGGTCGGAGGAGTCACCAAAACTATAACCCTAGTTAAGAGCCCCATCACAATGGGTAGCAGCGGTGCTCTGGTAAGAACAACATCATATCTGATTTTCTATGCTTAAAAGTACGGCTGCTTGTCATGAAATCAACATATAGCGCCATTGTGCATTGTGGACCTTTGCCTCTCTCTCCCACCTCACTTCCTTATCCTAGTACAAGGCAAAAACACCAAAATAAAAAAAATTAAAAGTAGGACTCCTTGTTGTAACCGATTGCACTATGTATCGCAGCGCTGTCCAAGAGGCTATTGCGCATAGTATATTTTAAGATAAACACTCATTTTTATTACATTTGTTTTATAATAATCATAATTATTATAATTTCAAAACTATACTTATTTTGTTATGTATTCACAAAAGTTTTAGCTATATTGTAAAGCTGTTTTATTTCTAATCACAATTTTTTTTTTTTTTTAATCAGAAAAAATCTGTTGTTATATATTTTTTTTCCTGAAAATGTGCATCCCTAGTGTTTTGACTCTATGAATCCGGACTTTTTGAATTTTTTTATACTCGGTAATAATAACCCTTTACTGTTCTCAGATCTCCAGCCTTGGGAAGATGATGTCTGTTGTCCAAACCAAACCAGTACAAACATCTGCGGTCACCGGACAGGCTGGAGGCAGTCCTGTCACTCTAATTCAAGTCAGTAGTGCTGCTCATTTGAAGCACATACAATTCTTAAAATAAATTCTGTTAATTGTGAATTTAAACAATCTATATTGTCATTTATGCTTGTTCCCCTCACTTTTTCTTAGACAAAGACTCCTCTGCCTGCTGGTACCATCCTGAAATTGGTCACATCTGCGGATGGCAAGCCCACCACAATCATTACAACTTCCCAGGCTGGAGGGGCTGGCACCAAACCTACTATCCTGGGCATCAGCAGTGTCTCTCCAAATACCGCCAACAAACCAGGCACCACCATTATTAAAACAATCCCTATGTCTGCTATACAACAAGGAGCAACAGGTCTGTTTTACAACTGTTCATCCCATATGTAATCAAACATTGGAATAGATTTTAGTTCAGTTGAATCTCAGAGGTTATTTATGCATTTTGAGTTGAGCTTCACAACCATGTGTTGTTTATAACTAACTAACAGCTCTGTTTTTTTTACGCATCGTTGATTTCCTGTTGTGATACCCTGTCTCGTTGCTAGGTGTGACTAGCAGTACTGGCATGAAGTCACCCATCACGTATATCACCACTAAGGTTGTTACTCCTGGCACGGGTACTCCGGGGAAAATCATAACAGCTGTGCCTAAGCTAACAGCAGGTGCAGGACAACAGGGGGTCACACAGGTGAGGCGTATGGCACATTTAAGCTCATATTGATTTAATTTGATATTTTGAGTGGTACCTGAATGTTTTATTTGCTCTCAGGTGGTCTTGAAGGGGGCACCAGGACAGCCCGGCACTATATTACGCACTTTGCCAATGGGCGGAGTGCGTCTGGTTTCACCAGGGACTGTGTCTGCCGGCAAACCAACAGTTACCACACTGGTCGTCAAAGGCACCACGGGTATGAATATTCAGGTGTAGTTTGATTCAAATTAGAGAGGAATTGTTTTTCATATCATTAATGACCTCTTTGAATTTAGGAGTTACAACTCTGGGTACAGTAACTGGTACTGTATCAACTAGTGCGGCAGGGGTCAATGTGGCAAGTGCTAATGCCAGCCTGGCTACTCCTGTCACCACACTTGCCTCCATCGCCACTTTGTCCAACCAGGTGATCAATCCCACGACCATCACTGTATCTGCTGCCCAGACCAGTCAAGCCACCGCTACAATACAAGTGAGTCATTGTAACATTTATTATAATCTTACAAAAGATTTCTATTTCAAAATAATTGCTGCTCTTCTGACCTTTCGATTAATCAGAAAAAAAAATCATGGTCTCCACAAAAATATTAAGATGCACAATTGTTTTCAATATAAAAATTTGGTTTAGCTGTCACAGGAATAAATTAATTGTTTAATATACAGGGTTCCCACAGATCCTTGAAATCATTGAAAGTTTGTGAATCTGAAAAACAAAATTCAAGGACCTGGAAAGTTTTTGAAAATAGAGACAGGTCCTTGAAAGTGCTTGAATTTATTTTGTGCCAGAGCATTTCTGGAAAAAAAATCCCTTTGGTCCACTAATTTGTTATTTCACCAAGGCTTTGTGGCCTATGCACACTAGCTTACTTGATTTATGGTAGTCACACGCACTTCCGCGTTACGTTAAGTGTTTCCCGCGTGAGGTACTTTGTTATATGTTGCCATGACGTTGATGCGCACACGAAACTGTTACGATGGTACCTTAACGTTTCACAGACACACCGTGGAACAGTGCAAAAATAGGCTGAAACCACTAAACCTGATGCCTGGAAAATTTTCAAGTTTCAAGATATTTGGAATATTTTATAATGTATTTGATCTACACTATGTTGACCCCACATTAAGTCCTTGAATTTGAGGGTATTGGACCTGGAAAGTCCTTGAAAGGTCCTTGAATTTGAAGATAACCGAGGTGTGGGAACCCTGAAAATATATTAAAAGAGATACTGCTATAATTTAATACATTGTACCAACCCCAAATTTGAACAGTAGTGTAAAAAAAACTAATTATAATTTCCTACCTATTTTTTTCAGTTGTGTATATTGTTTTAAGGCATATAAATAACAGTATATAAAGTGTTAAGAAATTATATATTATAGTAAAATAATTGTATTATTATTTATAAATTCATTCAACCAATTAATGGGGACTGGAAATTTCTCTAATTTTATGTTTATTTTTCCTTTCAGTCGGCACCCCAGCCTACTCAAGTAACCCTGATCACGACTCCAAGTGGTGCTGAAGCCCAGCCTGCACAGGATCTTCCTGTCTCCATCCTGGCCTCTCCCACCTCAGAGCAGCCCTCCACCACTGGTGCTGATGCTGGTGACGGCGCTGGCGACAGTGCTGCCACCGTGACACTGGTCTGCTCCAACCCACCATGCGAGACCCATGAGACTGGTACAACCAACACGGCTACAACGGCTTCTGCCAAAATGGGCACCGGACAGGTTTGTTCCAACCCACCATGTGAGACCCATGAGACTGGTACAACCAACACGGCTACAACGGCTTCTGCCAAAATGGGCACCGGACAGATTTGTTCCAACCCTCCGTGTGAGATGCATGAAACGGGAACCACCAACACAGCAACCACTGCCTCTGCGAATATGGGCAGGGCACAGCAGGTCTGCACCAATCCACCCTCAGAGACGCATGATACGGGCACCACCAACACAGCCACTACTGCCAGCTGCAACATGGGCTCTCAAAAGATGGGCACCGTGAACAGTAAGAAGGATGCTTCTTCGTCAGCTTCATCCTCAGCTTCTGGTTCAGATCATGAAACGCCCGCCACACAGGCTGGCACCATGCGGCAGGAGACTCTCCGCACGGGTACCACCAACACCTCTACTACCGCCCGCTCCAACATGGGCTCTGACCAGACGGGAACAGTGCAGAGCTCCAGCAAGAGCCAAGCTTCCATCTCCTCTACTATGATTCCCGTTTGCTCCAGCCCTTCAAGTGAAACGCTGGAGACGGACACCACAAACACTTCAGCTGAGTCTGGTGATGTCCAGCAGGTCTGCTCAAAACCACCTTGTGAGACGCATGAAACGGGGACGGCTGAAACTGCTGCACAGTCAAGCGCCAGTATGGAAAGTGGGCAAACTAATGTTGTGGAGAGGGTGTGCTCCAATCCTCCCTGTGAAACGCACGAAACGGGCACCACCAACACATCGACCCAGGCCTCGTCTACTATGGGTGCAGGAGAGAGTGGCACCGTGCAAACAGTGTGCTCCAATCCTCCATGTGAAACGCACGAAACGGGCACCACCAACACACCGACCCAGGCTTCATCTACTATGGGTGCAGGAGAGAGTGGCACCGTGCAAACAGTGTGCTCCAATCCTCCTTGTGAAACACACGAAACGGGCACCACCAACACACCAACCCAGGCTTCATCTACTATGGGTGCAGGACAGAGTGGCACCGTGCAAACAGTGTGCTCCAATCCTCCTTGTGAAACACACGAAACGGGCACCACCAACACACCGACCCAGGCCTCGTCTACTATGGGTGCAGGACAAAGTGGCACCGTGCAAACAGTGTGCTCCAATCCTCCATGTGAAACGCACGAAACGGGCACCACCAACACACCGACCCAGGCCTCGTCTACTATGGGTGCAGGACAAAGTGGCACCGTGCAAACAGTGTGCTCCAATCCTCCATGTGAAACGCACGAAACGGGCACCACCAACACACCGACCCAGGCCTCGTCTTCTATTGGTACTGAACAAAGTGGCGCCGTGCAAACAGTGTGCTCCAATCCTCCATGTGAAACACACGAAACGGGCACCACCAACACAGCCACCACTTCTACAAGCAGCTTAGAAACTGGAGAAGGAACAGGTATTTATCTACATAACACTCAAAGATTACTGTTTTAATGTAAAAAGGAACAAAATAATTTAGGTTAATTTTGTTATTAAATATAATTCTATAGTTAATTATGATTTGTTTTTAAAACTGAATCATGTGCATCGACTAGCTTCTCCTAGATGATAGGGATGTCAATTGTCACTTGTGTCAAGATTCGATTCACTGCACATGGCTTCATTTTCATCAATGAATACAAGTAGTCAGATATATAAACTCCCTAAAGCTTAAAGGAGTAGTTCACTTTTAAAAAAACTTTTGCTGATAATTTACTCGCCTCATGTCATCCAAGATATCCATGTCTTTCTTTCTTCAGTCGAAAAGATGTTTAGGTTTTTGATGAAAACATGCCAGCATTTTTCTCCATATAATGGACTTCAATGGGAACCAAACGGTTCAAGGTCCAAAAGACACTTTCAGTGCAAACTGTTCAAAGGGCTTTAAACGATTCCAGGCGATGAATAAGGGTCTTATCAAGCGAAACGATCGCTCATCAAAATGAATGAATCTTTTTCCGAGTCATTTGGTTCATTCAACGAATGAATTGACTCAGAAAAAGATTTGTTCATTTTGATGAATGAGTTCGAACAGGAGAGTCACAAATGAGCATTTGAGCTTATAAAACTTAAACTTTGTTATTTATTTATTAAATGAGTGATCGTTTCGCTTGATAAGACCCTTATTCATCGTCTGGAATCGTTTAAAGCCCTTTGAAGCTGCACTGAAACTCTCATTTGGACCTTGAACCGTTTGGTTTCCAGTAAAGTCTGTTATATGGAGAAAAATCCTGGAATGTTTTCATCAAAAACCTTAATTTCTTTTCGACTGAAGAAAGAAAGACATGGACATCTTGGATGACATGGGGGTGAGTAAATTATCAGCAAAATTGTTTTAAAAGTGAACTACTCCTTTAAGTCTGAACACAGCAGAAGACAGGAGCATCTAGAACTAATAAACACTAGTAAATACTAAAAGCGCTTAAAACTGACATGTGACTTTTTTTTTTTAAAAGCTTATTTTATTTATGTATACAAGTCTTCTACAAAGCATATGCAACCAAGGACATTTTTTATTTTGAGCCAGCCATTTAAACTTGTTAATATCAGGGGTATTTCTCCCCCAATTTGCATGCTGTCAAGAGTACTAAATAGAGATTATCCATCTTTTCTACTGTAAATGTTCTGATGCCTATTTTACTTATAATATTTGAATGCTGCTCCAGTGTGAACACTTCTAAAATAAACGTATAGATTTATAATACTGGTCATCATATTATAAAGCAGTTATCAGCATTAATTATAGTCTATCAATGTTAGTTTCAGTGCACCCTTAATAGAGCTCCTCTGCGTTTGTCCTTTAGCCCAGCAGGGTGGTGATGGACAGAGTGACAGCGGCACCAGCACAGAACCCACGTCATCTACAGAACCGGCCAATCCCACAACACAAAGCAGAGCCATCACCACAGTAACACAGGCCACACCCACTCCAGGACCATCAGTACCGGTATGAACGCGTTCTTCTAATCTGATCGGCTGGCTTTATGCAATTTCCTGGGCCTGACGCACATTCATATTCCACTTTGCTCTCAAGGTTATCTCAGAGACTATTAAAAATTGAGCATAAAAGCTGCTTAGTCATTTTACAAATACAGACAGTTGCTTCCTGTCTAATTGGGCACATTTCAGCTAGAAAAAGCTGTAGTATTGCTTGTTGGTAAACTTGTTGCAAAATAGTATTTAACAAATACATGAATTAATATGTGAACGTTTTGTTCAAATACATGCAGATGTGTGCTCTAAATTAAGCGATTTATCTTGTTCTCTATTTCTGATTGTTTTCTCACTCAATGTAGGAGATTTCGTCTATGGCCGGATCTGCGGTAGTGGCTGATGTCCCGGGAGAGGCGGAGGCCATGGAGCAGACCAGCGCAGAGGCCGTAGCAGCGGGAGAAGAGCCCATGCAGACCGAGTGTCAGGGAGAGCTCAGCGAAGAGGGAGCCATCCGGGTCGTTGCCATCGATGAAAGTGCAGCGGGTGACGAGGGAACCGTGCTACAGGTTCATGTTGCCATGGAAGCACAGCCAGGTCAAGGAGATCAGGCTGAGGTATAGAAGAAACTTTCATAATCATATGGTTTAGAGATAAATGCATATGATGTGAATTGACTTTGTTAGTATACGCTTTTGTGATGCTTTTTTTTCCATTCGCTTACAATGTTAGTCATCGTTTCTTTCACCAAAACAAGTGTAATTAATTTTTTCCCCCACCTTTTTTGACCCTTAAATTCAATAGACTATTTTTAAAGAATTTTTGCATTGCAAACCTTGTATGTTTTTGTTTTAAAACCATGTTTTTCATTATGTAGCCATATATACATTATATATTGGTATATACACTACTGTTCAAAATTTTAGAGCTGACAACTTTTTTTTTTAAATGTTTTTGAAAGAAATCTTTTTTTTTTGTTTTATGCTCCAACAAGGCTGCATTTATTTGATCAAAAATACAGTAAACCGTAATATTGTGAAATAATACTACAATTTATAATGTTTTCTATTTGAACAGGAATGAATTACATTTATTACAAAGCAAAATTTTCAGCGGCATGCATGTTTTTGCCGTTCTTGTGCACAATAATATTTTTGTGGAAATAGTGATGGGTATTTCACGCTTCTTTGATGACTGAAAATCAATGCAGCATTTATTTGAAATTGATATCTTTTGTGACATTATAAATGTCTTTACTGTCACTTTTGTTCAGTTCAATACTGAATAAAATTAGCCTGGATGCCAGCCGAACGCCGAATTTTTTGGTCGGGAAGTTCGGTCTGGACTCGATCCATTGAGGAGTAATTATGATCAGGCAAAAAATGATTGGGCCAATCAAATTGGCAGGGCGGGCTTTATACGATGATGGACAGATGATCTGCAGGGACGTTATCAAAGATCGCTTGTCAAAGATGACTGCAGCTGGAGAATTGAGATGTATAGATTCCGCTGTCGCGTCTTTTGTAAAATAAATCGACAGCGCATTCATTTTAATAGACAAACAGAGAACTTCAAACGGCATTTGTCGATCGGAAAGATATTTTTGGCGTCCTTCCTACATGATTCGGGAAAAGTGTAACTTATCAGGTGGCTCTGACGGTCGTTAAGAAGATGGGACGTAATGAAAAGCCTGTGGCCGTTGTGGTTTCTCCTTTGGTCGCACTCATGGAGAAGTAAAAGAAGCAACACTCGTTATTTAACTTCTAAAATAAATAAAGTTAGGCTACGTTCTGTATTTGAAAACTGCGCTATGCAAAGGAGTTGACTTACTGCGTTGCTCTGATTGGTTGTAGGTCTACCGACTATCCAATTGAGTGTAGAGGTTTTTTTTTTTTCCTGGTTCAGTTATGACATGCCTCATAATCAAAGCCCAACGGAGGAGTTTCAGACTCATATTCTCTCTTGAATATGAGTATGACGAAGTCAGGCTAGAATAAAATCTTACAAATGTGCAAATATGAAACAATTCCCTGTTTTCTCTGTAAAGCAGATGGAGGCCGGTGTGGATGCTGCGGAAGCGATGAGTCTAGCTGCTCAAGACTCAGAAGCACTCGCCCTTCCCCAGGAGCTGATGTCTGCAGAAGGACAGCAAACTACCCTCATGGTGACTGGACTGACCCCAGAGGAGCTGGCTGTGACGGCAGCGGCTGAGGCTGCGGCACAGGCTGCGGCAACTGAAGAAGCGCAGGCCCTCGCCATCCAGGCCGTCCTACAGGCGGCTCAGCAGGCTGTGCTCAGTAAGTGTGCGACACGCTGCCGTATTCTTAACGTTATGATGGACACTTTGAATTCTCAGCCTGACTTTCTGTTTCAGGTGCGGGAGACGCAGGTCATGACGGGCACCAGTCCACCACCATCCCTATAGTTTTGACCCAGCAGGAACTTGCTGCTCTAGTTCAGCAACAGCAGCAGCTCCAGGAGGCGCAGGCGGCTGCAGCCCAGCAGTTGAGTGCTGAAGCGGCTGCAGCTGCACTGCCTACCGAAGGCTTGGCACCAGCAGACAGCCTCAACGACCCTGCGTCTGAGAGTAATGGCCATGAGATGGCAACCGCTGTTACTAGAGCCGTGGCCAGTCTCCTTCCACGCACTTCTGCGGAGAGTAAGAGATGCTTTTTTTTTTTTAAGTTTTAAATTATTAGGAAAAAAAAGTTTCCTAATAATTTGGTTTGGGGAGATCCATTTATGATGCTTTATGATCCAAATGTGTTGGTTTTTGTTGCATGCTAAAAAATGTCCCTCTTTCTTGACAGCTCTAGCCCCATCAAGTACTTTTGCACCATCTCAGACGATTTTGGTCGCCAGTCCTGCCAAGATGCAAGCAGCCAATGCTTTAGCTGAGGTGGCCAATGGGATTGAATCGGCTGCTGGGGTGAGTTCACCAGTGGTTCTTGATGATTACTGCACTGATCTCTATTTCAGACTATTGTTCAACCAGTTGTTTTTATTGTAGAAACCTGAAGCGCCTCCAGCAGTCGTGAGGCCTCCAGTGAAGAAAGAGAATCAGTGGTTTGATGTTGGTTTCGTTAAGGTCACAAACATGGTTGTCACTCACTATTATGTGCCAGCTGACGATTCAGCAGTTACTGAGGTAAGTAATCATCAAGTTGATGTTAATGTTGTGTCTTTATTGGAAAAGGAAGTGTTATTTAGCACAAATTGATATGCACTATACCTGATTGATGGATATATCGTTAAGGCTGTTCATTTTCACTGTTTAGCCAAACTGATTTAGAAACTGGACTTGTATTTTCCAATAAAAGAAATACAAATTCTATAATATTTGTTACATATAACAACATTTGTCAAACAAGTCCTTAAAGCAACATCTAATTAAGTCATTACACTTGTCATTAGGGGTGATGCCAATAACAAATAATTTTTTATATTTGAAAGCCGATAACCAATATATTGGCCGATAAATCTAAACCAATATTTTTATATACTTTTTAGAGCCTGATTACAAAAACAAGTCTCACCATTAAAAGCCATGTCCCAAGCACACAATTGTAAATATGACAGACTTGCACTGCAAGTTTTGCTTAATTGTGATTACCCAACTTTAATTATGAAAAATAATACAATAGGATTGATCACATAAATTTGACAGTTACTCTCTTTACAACTTTAAAATGTAAATAGTGTATTTCTTATTTTGTAACAATAATATAAACATGTAAATATAAAATTCAGTTGACAGGAATGGTGGAGCTTATCCCAGTGTCTTGAACCAAATAAAAATAAATGCAAAACAAATAATGCATCTGTTATTGTCTATTATTTTAATTAAATAGATAAAAAAAATGTATTATTAAATTTAATGTTTAATGTGTGTATATCGGTCACCTTGCTCTCTAAGATTCTGGCATTGGCCTTTAAAACATCCATATAAGACTACCGCTAATCCTCTTGATGTTGCAGGATGATTCTGGCACAATCCCAGACTACAGCCGAATGAAGAAGATCGAACTGTCTCCAGGCACTGCGTACAAGTTTCGCGTGGCCGGTGTCAATGCGTGCGGCCGTGGAACGTTCTCCGAGGTCTCTGCGTTTAAAACCTGCTTACCTGGCTTCCCTGGAGCGCCGTGTGCCATCAAAATCAGCAAGGTTGGTGACTTATGGGTTTCTTATTTGCTTCTCTTTATTCCAACATTCCTTACTATGTGGCATTTTGTGAATCTTGGTGAATTAAATAATTTTTCCTCTCTTCAGAGCCCCGATGGTGCCCATCTGACCTGGGAGCCTCCATCAGTAACATCAGGGAAGATCATTGAGTATTCAGTGTATCTGGCCATCCAGAGCTCGCAGACGGTCGAGGCGAAAGCGTCTACTCCGGCTCAGCTTGCCTTTATGCGGGTGTACTGTGGCCCCAACCCGTCCTGCCTAGTGCAGACGTCTAGTCTCTCCAACGCCCACATCGATTACACCACCAAACCCGCCATCATCTTCCGCATCGCCGCCCGCAATGAGAAGGGCTACGGCCCCGCCACGCAAGTCAGGTGGCTACAAGGTGGGGAAATGTTTTTGTTGACACTTTTCACAGACTGTGATGACTTCCAGTCAACATGGTAAATCTAATCTCTATTTTTCAGAAAATGTTATGTACATTTAGAACACTATATTTTGTGTTATATTACCTTGGCATTTAATTAAAACTAGTCAACAAATGCTGTGCTTGTAATACAACGGCTAAGAGAGTGACAGCAAGTCATAAATGTAATCACCCTCTTGATTTTACTCTTTTGGAAGTCAGAAACTATTGTGGATTTTGTTGTTTTGCAAATGGGAACACAACAAATTTGTTGTTTTAGTTCACCACTATAAAAGTTTAACCCAACTATGACCGCTTCTGAGAACCCCGGAAATGTAAAAAGGGTCCATTAGGGTGTTTTCATACCTGGCGCGTTTGGTGTTTGTTTCGGACCCTAGTGCATAGGCATATGTGAATTGTGTGCATTGCATGAATTGCTAATGAATTGTGAGCGAAAAGACGAAGTGAAATGCCTTGTTGAAATTTGGTCGGATAAACATATTTCAGAACAACTGGCCAAAACAAAAATACAGATGAAGCCTTGATTCTTGGTAAAAATGAGAAAGTAATATAATGACAGCTAAAAAGCTGTTGTTTGACCATCCTGACCAATGACCGCTATGAGCATAATCCTGAAACATAACCAATTGCACACCGACCAACAGGAAGTTTACTCGCTCTTAACTTCTATTAACTCATTTTGTTTCATTTTTTAAAATATTGCCTTGTCAAAGCTAACCAAACCACATTGCACATTGTAACAATTGTAATCTTTGTTTTGGAACAAACCTGATCTATAGACCTTATTCAGAGCAGCGCCATGACGGGTATGAAAGTGAGGCTGTGAGGGATAGACTTACCGTGTTTCCAATGGCATCTGCTGTAAAAAGCTGAATAAAGCTCCTAGATTACTTAACATTTTCCACAGCTTACGTTATCGGGAGTTTTTTTGTCAACTGACATTTCTTGGAAAGATATTTTTATAATACATTAAATAACAGTACAGCCCATCAAAGAGATGCAAGTCTATCCCTCACAGCCTCGCTTTCATTCTCATTAAAAATCAAAGATGGCGCTGCCGTGAATAAGGCGTATAGGTGTGCGCCCTTAAACGCATCTTTAATATGTGGAATGGATTAAAAAAAAAAAAACTTTTTTTATTTAAATATTGTTTGCAGAAACCAATAAAGATGGCTCTGCGGCCAAACCTGCAGCAAAGAGGCCGGTCTCGTCACCTGATATGTGAGTTTGTTGCCATTTAATACCTTTCAAAATGAGCAATGCAAGCCTGTCATATCCCAACCTTGATGCGTTTTAATGAAACAGATAATTTCTTTGCCCTTTGCAGGAAAGGCACTGGTCCAAAGAAGGCCAGATCTGACCAGTGAGAGCTCACTGTGACCCCTCACTCCGCCCTCATTATGAGCAGAACCATGACTGAAATCCACTTCCTGCTGAATGACCTTCCTGCTTCCACTTCTCACACCATTCCATCCTCGAAATGCAACGAAATGGAAGGAAACTGCAGCCAAAAAAAGGAAAACAGTTTGTTTCCATTTTTGAGAAATCTGCTCCCATCACTGGACATTTTGGTGCCATGTGGACGCCTTATTTCCAACTGTATTTTTAAAATAACCCCATAAATGTTCCTCCTCAAAAGCACATACATTTGCTTTCCTGACAATTTTGTGTAAAGAGATTCCAATGGCAGCGTTCAGTCTCATTATGTTCAATCTTTGTTTTCCTCCCTTGATATTCTTTCTTGTTTTTTTAAGCTTATTTCAATACAAGCAATAGATAAACAGAAAAATAACTTTGCTCTTGTCAGTTTGTTGATGATTTAATTATTTGGCCAAGTCTGTGTTAAAAACGTGCTGAAAGGAGACCGGTATACGGAAGAGGCAGTGCGGATGACAAAACGGCGCAGGGGAAACATCAAAATAAAATGAAAACTAACAGCACTTGGTGATGCTTGTGAGGGAAAAGACTCAGAGAATCTGTAATTATTCATTCACTTCGAGTTCAGTAGCCTGTTTTTCATCACTGTGTTCATATATTTGCTGTGAGGGACAACTGAGGACTGCAACGCTGAAGACTAAAAGACTTCAATCTATGTAGATGAAAAGCATACTACTTTTGCATTGCGTCAACCAGATCTTGTATAAAGAGAGAGGGAAAAAAAATCCCCAAAAATAGTAAATGATTGATACAGGAGTTCTTTGTGTGTGGTTTATTTTTGTATTTTTTTTTTTTTAAAGGGTTTTCCTCATTGTGTGTTTCAGGGCAGTTTTAAACCTCACACCTGTTCATCGCTCATTCCTGCTGTCTCCATGTTTATGGATTTGACACGGGCTTGTCTAATGGCCACAGTGTTTCACATCCCATGTTCACGTTATGAATCTTTATTTTGGGAATTGTAGTGTAAAATATATGTATTTGTTCTGGACAATGACCCACTTTTGACAACTTTGCTTCTTTTCCCTCAGCATTTTATTTTTTTGTCATTTATAGGATCCTGCTGCAGAATTCCCCCCCATTCTTGTCAATAGTCTACATTTCCTGTAAATTTGCTTTTCTGAGTCTCATTTCTTTTATATGCTTGGTTTTGTGAGTTTATGGATACGAATTGGGATTCTCAAGCTGTGCAGAAAAAGTTTGAACCATTTTCATTCTCTGCGGACTGTTTGGAGATGATGTTTAGGGATGCAGGCCTGTGTAAATGCTAAATAGGTGGAAATTAACAAGAGGTTTTGATGAGTGTTTAATGGAAGGTAGAAACAGTTTGTTCCTGTTTCTCGTGGTTGGGAAAAGATGGATTGTTGGTTTAGCCAGAGTTTGAGCTCCGTTGTAAATTAGTTCTTTCACGTAGCAAGACGTAAAACGAAAATCTCTTTGCCTTTTTTATATAATTATCTGTAACAAAATGTTTTTACATGTTGTCATCTATTGATTGCTTTTGTGTCTTGACATATAAAAGTAATGGAATTCTGTCTCTGTGTTCATTCGTCTTGTTTTGCCTGCTGTTAATTTAACGTTTTTGTCATTTGTGTTCCTGATTGTGTCTTATTGTCTTGTTTTAATAAATGGTATGTGCAAGAAATGTAGATGACCATCCAAGAGATTAAAGATGATATGAATCAGGAACAAGAAGAGAAGTGGCTTTGGGATTTTAACATCAACTTTACACATTCAGACCAGTAAGTCATTTTTTTATTATTATTGAAATGTACTGTATTTTACCTCAAATATGTCTATTAACATCTATTTTGCTTGAGACTTTGAGTCATGAGTGTACAACATATATGTTTAGACTAGAGAATGGTTGGACAGAATTGAGTTTAAACTAGTGCAGCCAAATCAATGAATCCCATCTAACATAAAATGTTTTATTTACATAATTTGTATGTGTGTGTTTATAGAGACACATTCATGTGTCTGTGTAACGTTACATGTACGTATATATGCACACACAAAATATATAAATATAAGATACATTATGCAAAAAAAAAAATTATTTGATGTATTAATCGCATTACAAATTAATCGATTTGACAGCACTAGTTTAAAGTATCAATCAGCTTTTAGTCATGTTTTTTCGGAAAATGCTTGTGCTAACGTTACTCGTTACTCTGGAACCATTTGTATGATACAAATTTATAATATTTTGTATTAACGTTACTTTCAAAGTAACGTTACTGGCGCACGAATATATCAACTCAAGCGATCTAATAGCTAACGTTTGGGCTAAAAATTTAACGGTTAACGTGTCTCCTGGATCAGACCGCTCGAAATATAAAAATCAATTTAATTTAAAGCTTTTTTTATTTGTTCGTTTTTAGCTGGAAGATCATTTTTAGTCCGCTTTTATTTGCGTGGTTGGTAAGGTCGTTCTAAAAAGATTTTTGTCCTCGCTAGCTTGCCGTACAGAAACGGTTTTCATGGCAACTGCAGCGGAGCGTCATCATCGGATTCTACCACAGATCTCTTCTAAACAATCCTCAATCTCGCTATTGTTTCCTTTCAGTCATTATTTTGCTCTGTTGTGTTGCTGTATATTTTCCAGTGTGTGAATGGAAAACAAAGGTAACGTTACATTTCTGCTTTGCTAGTCGGCTAGCAGCTAGTCATCCTGCAGTGGAATGGATCAGTACAGTATTCTGGGTCGGATTGGGGAAGGAGCTCACGGGATTGTTTTCAAAGCCAAACACATTGAGGTAAGACCGTGTACACCTGCATTCATCCTGTGTGAAGGATAATAACGCTGTATTTTACTACATGCCTCTGTCTATGTTCATGTTTTCAGACAGGAGAAACAGTGGCTCTGAAAAAAGTCGCTTTGCGAAAACTTGAAGATGGAATTCCAAACCAGGCCCTGAGAGAAATCAAAGCCCTGCAAGAGATTGAGGACAACCAATATGTGAGTGAGACAGAAATACTGATCACTGGAGACCTGTGGAGTGAACATGAGCTCTTTTGCAGCTCGCATTGGGGGAAAATGCATTTGTAGTCATATGTATGACATGAAATGAGACAGTCGAATGTCAAAATTGACAATGAAAAGTCGAAATTAAGGCATACTAATTGATGAGAGTATTTTTGTTTTAGATGAAAGGCATAATTTGAAATGATGACATACTAAGTCAATTATTATATACATGGAAATGATGGGATTTTAAATCATGACATATTTAATTACGAGATTAAAGGGTTCACCCAAAAATGAAAATTGTCCCATAATTTACTCACTCTCAAGCCATCCTAGTTGTAAATGACTTTCTTCTGTCAGCCAAACACAATTGGAATTATATATCTAAAAAATATCATGGCTCTTCCAAGCTTTCTAATGGGATTTGGGATTTTACAATGAGTTTTTGAAGCTCTAAAAAATCTATCCATCATAAAAGTAATCCATATGGCTTCAGGGGGTTACTTGTGATAAAGGTCTTCTGAAGCGAAGTGATGCATTTTTGTGAGAAAAATATTCATATTTAAAACTTTTTTTGTGACTTTCATCTTTAATTTAATCTTGAATCAAAATCTTTTTTTTTGTGGCAGAAATGGGCTTCCATTCTATGATCATTTGGATATACACAATTTATTTTTTTCATCATTTGATCTAGACTTACTTTTATTTCTGCAGGTGGTGAAGCTAAAGGATGTCTTCCCTCACGGCACAGGCTTTGTTCTAGTGTTTGAGTACATGTTATCTGATCTGTCTGAAGTCATTCGGAATTCCCAGCGTCCTCTCACCGCATCCCAGGTCAAAGGTTACATGATGATGCTGCTGAAAGGAGTGGCTTTCTGCCACGAGAACTCTATTATGCACAGGGTGAAACTGTTTTCCTTATATCATTAGATTTGTCCTCATATATATCTGTGCTTTACTTTACATCCATGCTCTAAATGTTTTTTGTGTGTGTGTGTGTGTGTAGGATCTGAAGCCTGCAAATCTTCTAATCAGCTCAACAGGTCACCTGAAGATCGCTGACTTTGGTCTGGCGAGGCTCTTTTCAAATGAAGGAGATCGTTTGTACAGTCACCAAGTGGCCACCAGGTGATGGTTTACTTAAAGGGATAGTTCACTTTGAAATTGATTTTTGATATATTTTAGCTTACCTCAAGGGCATCCAAGATGTAGGTGTCTTTAAATTAAAGGGTTCATATGACTTACAGACCGTTCTTGTCTGTCAGTCATATAATTTAGGTCTATGGTCACCACCTCGAAAGGAGTAGTTCACTTTGATAATTTACTCACCCCATGTCATCTAAGATGCCCACGTCTTTCTTTCTTCAGTCGAAAAGAAATTAAGGTGAAAAGGTGTTAAGGTGTTAAATTTTGATGAAAACATTTCAAGATTTTTCTCCATACAATGCACTTTAATGGGAACCAAACGGTTCCAGGTCCAAAAGACAGTTTCAGTGCAAACTGCAAACTGTTCAAAGGGCTTTAAACGATTCCAGACGATGAATAAGGGTCTTATCAAGTGAAACGATTGCTCATTTAAAAATTAATTAAATAACAAAGTTTAAGTTTTATAAACTCAAATGCTCACCTTGCTCTGTTCTGTGTGACTCTCCTGTTTGAACTCGTTCATCAAAATGAATTCAATTCGTTCATTTCATTCGTTGAATGGATGATTCGAAAAAAGATTTGTTCATTTTGATGAACGAGTTCGAACAGAACTCATCAAAAACCTTAATTTCTTTTCGACTGAAGAAAGAAAGACATGGACATCTTGGATGACATGGGGGTGAGTAAATTATTAGCAAAAGTTTTTCTAAAAGTGAACTACTCCTTTAAAATCAAATCTACATTTGTTCTAACTTGAACCCAAAGCCTACCGGTAAATCATATGGCTGTGCTGTGTTTCAGATGGTACAGAGCACCAGAACTTTTATATGGTGCCAGAAAATATGATGAAGGAGTTGATCTCTGGTAAGAATTTTAAGAATGATATTCTCAGTTTATTCGCAAAGTGGACATGAATCTAAAATGTACATTTGGAATATTGCTCAGTTTATTATAATTAATAAACATCGACTGTGCCCCGCCCTACATTTGTTCGTGTTAGAGAAGCCGTTTCACTCAGACGTACGTGACAATGGATCCTTTTCGCAGACTGTGATGACCGCTTGTCATATTTTCATAAAAAAAAAAAAAATTTATAACGCTCTACATTGGGTTATATTACCTTGTCAGTAAATGAAAAAAATAATAATAATCAGTGCTGCTTCGAGGGTTTATAACTGTATTTTATAACATTATACTTTGTGTTATATTACCTTGCTATTTAATTAAAACTAAAACTGCTGCATGAGTGTTTCTAATACAACGACTTGAGAAAGTGACGACAAATTACACATCTTTCTCTCTTCTGACCAATGTAATCAATCTCTCTGTATTTTTTTCTCCCTTTTGAAAAGTTGTGGAAACTTACAGATTTTTCTTTTTCTATTGGACCAAATGGAAATACAAAATTGTATATTTGCTGTCGTCATAAAAGTTCGACAAATCAGTTGTTACTCATAACACTTATTCAAGGTGTACATTTTATATTTTTTTATACATTTTATTAGCAAGTATTAGTATTAATCAGTTCTATCCTTTTTATAATCAGGTATAATTACTGTAAAAATATCCAGTGTGTTATTCATGACTTTTTAAAACATCCAGGTACTAAAATGTTATTGAAAAAAATCACTGAACTGCATAAAAGAATGAATTTGAATATCCAATGCAATGTATTAAGCAATTCTTCAGTCTGTAAATGTGAAATGTATAGTTTAAAATTGTGTCTAATGTCAGATTTCATATGAAAGCAGATATTCCCTACTAAGAAGAATCTTTTGTTTGTTCACTAGATGGCAGTAGTGCTCATTCTACATTCAGCTGGTGTCACAGTGTTTCCTCTGGCTTGTTTCAGGGCAGTCGGCTGCATTTTCGGGGAGCTGTTGAACAACTCTCCACTTTTCCCGGGAGAGAACGACATTGAGCAGTTGTGCTGTGTGCTCCGAGTGCTGGGAACTCCCAACCAGAAAGTTTGGCCCGTGAGCTCTCGCTTAACATTCCCTTACTCCTGTTTAGAATGACATGATGCACAACTGTTCTCCTAAAGGTTTTGTGTTGATGTGCCCAATCTAGGAAATAACAGACCTACCAGACTACAATAAGATCACATTTAAAGAAAACCCACCTATTCCTTTGGAGGAGATTGTACCTGACACGTCACCACAAGCTGTGGACCTCCTGAAGAAGTTCCTTGTCTATCCGTCCAAACATAGGATCAGTGCTAGTCAGGTGCACATTTGAAGTTTAGTACACATTGATTCAGTCAGTCATGTAACTCCAATGACACTAATAACGCCCTGTTTGGATCCTCAGGCTTTGCTCCATCCATATTTTTTCACGGACCCTCTCCCGGCTCATCACTCGGAGCTCCCCATCCCACAGCGTGGAGGAAAGCACTCCAGACAGCGCATGCAACCGCCTCACGAATTCACAGTGGATCGACCCTTACACGAGAGCTTGGTGGACCCGAGTCGGATCCAAAGGCACGCGTGGAGTTGTTTATGAAACCTCGGGGTTTGTACTCTTTCGAACCAGGAGTCATGCTCATTTATTTCATGTTTAAGGACAAATGCAAACATTCAAAGTATTTATTATAATATACAAAAATAGGCTATATAATATTGTAGTTTTTTTTTAAATATGTTTGTAAATTTCATAGTACACGTTTAAATTTCTTGAAATATTTCTGTTTAAGTTTGTACGGCACATTTTACTATACACATTATAGTAGCTCATTTGAATTGATTGCATCTCGAGCTGTATTACGTACTCCAATTCAGTGGAACTGAAAAATGAATATGAAAAAAAACTAAACAAAACCTTCTTCCTTCTTGCTCAACAATCATTAACCTTATCGTTTATCTGGGGTTTTTATTTCAGTTAGGTGTAACTTTGTAAAGTGATCTGATAGTAACAGGTTTAGGTTTTATTCACACATTCGTTTTCAAAGGTCAGTAAGATTAAAAAAATGAATAATAATACTTGAATTAAGCAAGGATGCATTCAATTATCAAAAGTGAAAGTCAAACAGCACAACTTTTTTCTTGAGCTTTAAATCATATCAGAATGATTTCTGAAGGATCATGTGACGCTGATGACTGGAGTTATGATGCTTTACATCGCAGGAATAAATTACATTTTAAACTCTAATAATATTTCACAATATTACTGTTTTTACTGTATTTTTGATCAAATAAATGAGATGAATATAAATTTGCTGACCAGAAGAGACGTCTTTCAAAAACAAATACAGATAATATATTAATACTAGGGCTGTGCAAAGATTAATTGTGATTAATCGCATCCAAAATAAAAGTTTGTGTTTACATAATGTATGTGTGTGTGTTGTGTATAATTATTTATATATATGAAGAGTTCAGATGCAAAAGCCTCTAATATATTTAAGTTCAGTGATTTCACTTAAATGGCAATGATAATTACCTATTAATTGTTATTTAAGTGAAATTACTGAACTTAAATATACAAGTTTGATAAAAATCATCATTAAAGAAGAAAATTTCAAATGGCATTTAGAGGCTTTTGCATCTGAACTCTTCATATGCATGCATGTCATTTGCATGTAAATACTGTATATAAATATAAATACATAATCTATATTGTATATAAATATACATATTTTATATATGAATAACGCATTTTCTTAAATATATACATGCAGTGTGTGTATTTATATATACACAATAGTTATACACAACACACACAAATATATTAAGTAAACACAAACTTTTATTTTGGATGCACAATTAATCTTTGCACAGCCCTTATTAATACAGAACCATTCTACCTTTTAAATGATCATTACATTGTTGAAAAGCCGTGGAGGAAACTAGCCTTATCAGTGAACATGCAAACGCCTAGTTTCTATTAAAAGTGTCTTATCTTTTATAGATTTTTCTTAATGGTTTTGAACCTCAAACACAGTCATAGTGGTAAATCACTTGTGCAAATACAACATCTCCCTCAAAGGTGGATGCAAATAGTGCAACTGTAATATGAAATTGGCATTGCAATTAGGGTAAATAAACTCTAAACCAGAACAAAATGCTAAAGTGGTGCATATCTGTCATCTTTTTTCTGTTATACTTTACATTTTTAGTTAAACAACAGACTCTTTAACACAGCATGAATGACCACCTTCAAACCGAACGAGCAAAAGGAAAGAAAACGGTTCGCTTTGATTAACAAATGACTTCCACAGCCCTGCTCTGTGTGCATGTGGTCAGGCTGTGTCTTTAGAATGATTGTAGCATTTGTCTCTATTTGCATCTGTGCAATCAGCTCAACTGTCCTCGGGTGTTACATATTAAGCTGTGCTTTGCATCTTTTATTGGCTCCACTTTCCCTTTTGTTCCATCACTTTGCTTGGCTTTTTTTTTTTTTAAGTTGGTTAATATAGCAAGTTTAGTTAAAATTCACTAAAAGGAAGTTAATTCTGTCATTTATTTACTCTCGTGTTTTTCCAAAACTATTAGTTTCACAGATTTTTGTTCATACAATGAAAGTAAATGGCCTTCAATGTTGTTTGCATGCCAACATTTTTCAGGATATTTTCTTTTGTGTTCAACTGAAGATGGTCAGTTATAAAGGTTGGATCTGAATTGGGGTAATAGAGTAAATGATAACAGAATTTTAATTTTGGGATTATGTCTTTATACGTTTGTACTTTCTATATTTATGTATTTTATTGATTATATTTAATTTTATTAATATTTTGAATTTGGTTATGTTAATTTTTGAGACCTGTTTTTCTTTTCACGTTATTTTTTTTAATCATTATTTAATATGGCTATATAGGTTTGTTCGTTTTTATTTATTTTCGGTTAATAATTTATTCAATAGCAATGTTTCAACTTAAACTAAACAACATTTTGAATATATAATAAAATAATAATAAACTAAACTTTTTCAATTTATATTTTATTTTATTTCAGCTTTATTTCAATTAACAGAAACAAATAGTTTATATACAGAAGAGGAGAACACATTTTTGTGTGTATCTGAGTAGCTCTTTTTGCTCTTTGTTGGCTTTGCATATTTGTTATTGTAATTTGCAATGCAGACTTTTACGAGATTTTCAAATTACGTGAGATGTTTCTAGACTTTTTTTTGTGCATTTGCACTTATGAGGCACCATATTTGCTGAAGTGGACCTGTCTTTGGCCCCACCCACTGTATCCACATGTGTAACCTCAATCACCCAGAATGCCAGAGCTCAGAAATCTTCACACATAAAGTTCTGGCCATCAGCAGTGCTCACCTTCATCACAGACACCTGTTCTGCGGACTGAACCGATAAGATCAGGTATGCCTCATTATGATCTACATGACCATATCTACAGCCAGATTAGCAAATCAAAAAATGCTTGTGATGCTTATCTTCTTTTTAGAGTAATTTGATTCTAAACTTTTTTTTCTGTTAAATGGAAAGTTGTTACTGGCTTTGCTGTTGAGTTTTGTGTTGTGCACTTCAAACCAGTACCACTTATTTATCAAAGATACTGTGGAAGAGTTTTTTTTTTGCTTTTGAACGCATGGATTTTGTGAGAATCTGACTTAAATATGTTCTACATGAATAAATGGTATTGTAATTGCAGTTTGACTCCCAAACACATTCAGAATGTATTTCTTAAATGTAGTTTTTAAATAGCCTTCAAACTGACGATATTCTATTACAATTCGTGAGCTTAGAATTATAAGGTTCTATTGAAATTGAGTTTTTGACATAATCTGATCCATTAGGTGTTTATTAATGGCTGTGTGGTGTTATTTTTGTAAAAAAAAAAAAAAGAGTAATAGATAAAGCTATAATAGAAGATTATACTACATAACAGTTTTGCCAGCTGGGATGTAAAAACTTTGATGCTCAATATCTCAGAACTACCCTAAACGGAGATAGAACCTTATAATTCTAAGCTCACGAATTATTAAAACTATTAAATAATGCTATTAAACTGTCGTCTTGTTCTTATTGGCACAATTAAGGCATAATTTGGATGATTAACGTGATTTAGCGTGCCAATTCAAAAATAAAAATACATAACTATATTATTATATACACAGATTGCCCATGTTCATTCATTTTCCATAATGAATCATCTCCTTGTCATGCAGTACAAAAGGTGTTGCTGATAGACATGGAGAGCTCCGTTGAGCAGACTCGCTGGGCATCATCCTCCATGTTGGCATCAGAGGTGATGCCCACTTACCCTCCTGACTCCAGCTATCTGGTCCACACTGAGGAGGGCTCGATGTTCCCCTGCACTGATGCGGATTACAGCGGCTTGCCCTCTGTGTTCACCAGCCCCATCCATGGCCGCCCATCTGGAGCTTTTCAACACAGCCCAGGTCAGTGACCCATGGTACTTTGATACACAGCATACTACTGTTTTCTGTTTGAATATATTTTCATTTCTGAATTTATTTCAGCATTACTACTCTAGTCTTAAGTCACATGATCCTTCAGAAATCATTCTAATATGCTTATTTGCTGCTCAAGAAACGTTTCTCATTATTATCAATGTTGGAAACAGTTGTGCTGCTTAATATTTTTGTGGAAACCGTGATACGTTTGTTATATTTGTTGATGAATAGAAAGTGCAAAAGAGCGTTTATTTTTTAACTTTTGGAACATTTTAAATGTCATTACTGTCACTTTTGATCAATTTAATGCATGCTCGCTAAATAAAAGTATTAAAGGGATAGTTCACTTTGAAACTAATTTTTGGTATGTTTTAGCTTACCTCAAAGGCATCCAAGATGTCTTTGTTTCCACAGTATTTTCAATACTCGATACGAGGAAAGAGTCTGCATCTACATGGTTCTTCGGGTCAATAATGACCCGAAGCATTTCAATAAAAAAATGTTAAAAATCGTAGCTTCATCGGAATGGTCCGAAACTTGGTGACTTTAATGGTACTTGGTATATGAACACCCCAAAAAATTGGGGACAGGATTTGAAAAGTCAAAGTGGTCGTAAAAAAAATAGTCACACTCAGGACATTCGGGTCAAAAATGACCCGCAAAGGAAATGAATGGGAAATTGGCAAAAATGTTTTTTTGTGCGTACAATCTACAAATCAGCAACGATCTTGAAAAAACAGCACACAACAGTGAAGGGGTGAATCTATAAAACATCAAGAGTGCAAAACAGACACATCCACACACACAAATACACCTTTATACACAAACACACCAAACAATTCAGATTATACATGTGTTTTGCATTTTTAAAAAGCTCAGTTTGTCCATGAAATGGCATCCATCTAATTTCAAAAATTGCTTTTATGAGGCCTAGGCCTGACTCCAAAATGAAATACAGCTTTAAAAAAAATTTTTTATAAGAAATATTTTTTTCTATTATATTCAATGGGGGAAAATTTGGTCATAATTATTGCATTAATACTATTTATTCATTTTTTTTTATTTTTGAAATTTTCTCAAAACACCAAAAAAGAAAAGAAAAAATATTATAAAAAACAAGTAAAAACAAAAAATTATGATTTTCTTTTTTAAATATGAATCCCGCCCTTCGGGTCAATTTTGACCTGAAGGCCCCGACTGTGACTGTTAAACGAACTGTTACTGTTACTACTCTTGCTAAATAATATATACTTACTCATACCAGTTTACAGTTTAATATGCAGATAAGTCATTTAATGCCTCTGTAGTGTTATCAAAAAGCACTTTTTAACTCTAGAAACTTGTCATTTTCCTGATTTCATTTGCTTTCTTTAAGTATTCATCCCTCTCTTCCTCAGTATATCCCGTTTACTCCTCTCCATTCCTCGGCAACCTGTCCTGGCTTGAAGGTTCAAACGGATCCCCTCTAACCAACCTCTTCCCATCATCCCCGTCCTCCTGGCATGGCAGTGCATTTTCCAAGACGTCCTCCCCGTCCTTCCATGTGTCCGCGTCCCTCGCCTCCGCCAGACCGCCTCATTCGGCCCTTCCCTCCCCTATCCTGGACCAGAAGGAGAGTGTAAAAGGAGAGAGATTGAGTCCTCCTGGAGGGATGTTCCCTCTAAACCCTTCAGTGAGTGGTGTGTATGCTCACACACACTCCTCAAAAGCCCACTCGCAGTCACTGGGCCACATCAGTCCCTACGGGAGCTTCACGCAAGATTACAACAGTTCAGCTGCTCTCTACGCTCCCTCGTCCTTCTCACCCAAGTTATGCAGCAAGATGAGATTCTCCCCTTTAGGTGAGGATTGTGTGATTATGTGATTGTGTGTAATATAGCTGAATGTAAAAGTTTCAAAGATCAAAGTTCACGATACATTGAGTTATTGTCTCCCAAAAGAAATAATCCATTCTGAACCGCCTGAAACAAGTCGTTCGTTATTCCAATCTTACTTCCTGCTCAAATTTGCTTAAAGTCATCTTTGGCTGCCCATCAATAACGTCTATTTTGACCCTCATACTCTGTACGGTAGTTGTAGCTGAGGCCAGGAATAGTTTGGTTCGTGTTGTGACATGTCGAGAAGACGCACTTCCAATGATCGACGTCTCCAGGTCGTATTGATACGTTAAAACCAACGGCATTATTGCTGTTCGGATCACTGGAACTAGTGCTGAGGAATCCTCCAGAGCTGAAATTCAGATATGATAATGAGCATTTACTGTGAGGCACCTGCTGTATGCTGTCGACCAATCACAACAGAATGGGCCCACTGACCAATCAGAGCGGAGTAGGTTCTTGGAAAGGAGGAGTTTAGAAAGACTGAATCCTTGATCAAAGCATTTTTTTTTGACAATGCAACCTATATTATGAGAAAAATAGTGTTTTTTGGTTTTGGATTAGTGTAAGCTTATGGTAGGAAAAATTAGGAGCCTCTAAAATAGCATCCAAACGAACGACACAAAATACAGAACAATTTCCCATCCCAACAAATATAATAAATACGTTTTAAAAAGTAAACAATTTTAGTAAAAATGTGTTTGCACTGACAGGGAACTCATTTTTTTTTAAATATTATATTATATACAATAAGATTTATTGTTTTTGACGTCTTTTAACTCCAGAAGAACTGAGAACTGAAGGTTATAAGGTTCTTATGGGTTCTGAACTGAAGGTTATAAGGTTCTTATGGGTTCTTCAGATCTGAGAACTGAAGGTTATAAGGTTCTTTTGAGTTCTTCAGATCTGAGAACTGAAGGTTATAAGGTTCTTATGGGTTCTTCAGATCTGAGAACTGAAGGTTATAAGGTTCTTATGGGTTCTTCAGATCTGAGAACTGAAGGTTATAAGGTTCTTATGAGTTCTTCAGATCTGAGAACTGAAGGTTATAAAGTTATTATGGGTTCTTCAGATCTGAGAACTGAAGGTTATAAGGTTATTTTGAATTCTTCAGATCTGAGAACTGAAGGTTATAAAGTTCTTATGGGTTCTTCAGATCTGAGAACTGAAAGTTATAAGGTTCTTTTGAGTTCTTCAGATCTGAGAACTGAAGGTTATAAAGTTCTTATGGGTTCTTCAGATCTGAGAACTGAAGGTTATAAGGTTCTTTTGGGTTCTGAACTGAAGGTTATAAGGTTCTTATGGGTTCTGAACTGAAGGTTATAAGGTTCTTATGGGTTCTTCAGATCTGAGAACTGAAGGTTATAAAGTTCTTATGGGTTCTTCAGATCTGAGAACTGAAGGTTATAAAGTTCTTATGGGTTCTTCAGATCTGAGAACTGAAGGTTATAAGGTTCTTATGGGTTCTTCAGATCTGAGAACTGAAGGTTATAAGGTTCTTATGAGTTCTTCAGATCTGAGAACTGAAGGTTATAAAGTTATTATGGGTTCTTCAGATCTGAGAACTGAAGGTTATAAGGTTATTTTGAATTCTTCAGATCTGAGAACTGAAGGTTATAAAGTTCTTATGGGTTCTTCAGATCTGAGAACTGAAAGTTATAAGGTTCTTTTGAGTTCTTCAGATCTGAGAACTGAAGGTTATAAAGTTCTTATGGGTTCTTCAGATCTGAGAACTGAAGGTTATAAGGTTCTTTTGGGTTCTGAACTGAAGGTTATAAGGTTCTTATGGGTTCTGAACTGAAGGTTATAAGGTTCTTATGGGTTCTTCAGATCTGAGAACTGAAGGTTATAAGGTTCTTTTGGGTTCTTCAGATCTGAGAACTGAAGGTTATAAGGTTCTTTTGGGTTCTTCAGATCTGAGAACTGAAGGTTATAAGGTTCTTTTGAGTTCTTCAGATCTGAGAACTGAAGGTTATAAAGTTCTTATGGGTTCTTCAGATCTGAGAACTGAAGGTTATAAGGTTCTTTTGAGTTCTTCAGATCTGAGAACTGAAGGTTATAAAGTTCTTATGGGTTCTTCAGATCTGAGAACTGAAGGTTATAAGGTTCTTTTGGGTTCTGAACTGAAGGTTATAAGGTTCTTATGGGTTCTGAACTGAAGGTTATAAGGTTCTTATGGGTTCTTCAGAAATGAGAACTGAAGGTTATAAAGTTCTTATGGGTTCTTCAGATCTGAGAACTGAAGGTTATAAAGTTCTTATGGGTTCTTCAGATCTGAGAACTGAAGGTTATAAGGTTCTTTTGGGTTCTGAACTGAAGGTTATAAGGTTCTTATGGGTTCTGAACTGAAGGTTATAAGGTTCTTATGGGTTCTTCAGATCTGAGAACTGAAGGTTATAAGGTTCTTATGGGTTCTTCAGATCTGAGAACTGAAGGTTATAAAGTTCTTATGGGTTCTTCAGATCTGAGAACTGAAGGTTATAAGGTTCTTTTGGGTTCTGAACTGAAGGTTATAAGGTTCTTATGGGTTCTGAACTGAAGGTTATAAGGTTCTTATGGGTTCTTCAGAAATGAGAACTGAAGGTTATAAAGTTCTTATGGGTTCTTCAGATCTGAGAACTGAAGGTTATAAAGTTCTTATGGGTTCTTCAGATCTGAGAACTGAAGGTTATAAGGTTCTTTTGGGTTCTGAACTGAAGGTTATAAGGTTCTTATGGGTTCTGAACTGAAGGTTATAAGGTTCTTATGGGTTCTTCAGATCTGAGAACTGAAGGTTATAAGGTTCTTTTGGGTTCTGAACTGAAGGTTATAAGGTTCTTATGGGTTCTGAACTGAAGGTTATAAGGTTCTTATGGGTTCTTCAGATCTGAGAACTGAAGGTTATAAAGTTCTTATGGGTTCTTCAGATCTGAGAACTGAAGGTTATAAAGTTCGGTCCCACTTTATATTAAGTGGCTTTAAGTACTATGTACTTACATTGGAGTTACTACTTTGATACATTGGACTTATTGTGTACATACATGTTTTTACATTGTACTTATATTTTGAAAATACCTGCATGTAATTACAACTGTAATTAATTGATGTAATTACATTTGTAATTACACAGTTGACCCTTCCCTTACACCTTAACCCACCCTGATACCTACCCATACCACCACACCTGTCCCTAACCTTACCCATATCACACCTCAATAGCAGCAAAAGTGTTTTACAATACAACAGGAACACATTAATACGTTGTACTTATTTTTCGATGTAAGTACATAGTACTAAAAGCCACTTAATATAAAGTGGGACCTAAAGTTCTTATGGGTTCTTCAGATCTGAGAACTGAAGGTTATAAAGTTCTTATGGGTTCTTCAGATCTGAGAACTGAAGGTTATAAAGTTCTTATGGGTTCTTCAGATCTGAGAACTGAAGGTTATAAGGTTCTTTTGAGTTCTGAATTTGAAGGTTATAAGGTTCTTTTGAGTTCTTCAGATCTGAGAACTGAAAGTTATAAGGTTCATAAGGGTTCTTCAGATCAGCACATTGGTTTCTGAATTATATAGTTTCACATGATCTAACATTTTTATATGAATGCCCACCTGGAGGGTTATCTTTATCAGGTGCTAATGTACTGAGAGATGGATACAGTGTACTGTACATCACTTTTCCCATAGAAAATCATTATTTTAAAAAATGGTTTATGAAATTACAGAACCAAATTCATTATACTCCTTACTAACTAACCAAATCCCGAAAATGAATGCAACACATTTCAAGTTAAGCATTTTTCCATAGAAATCCATTATAAAGAAAATGTAGCTCTTTGCATTTATATTGAATTAGATGTCTCAGTACATTAGGGCTGGTGCTGTATAACTTAACATATCTTTGTTTTTCTTTTGAGAGGTGATCTGAATATTTGTGGCTTAAAACAAAACATTCTATAGATGTTTTCCCCATCTGTTTATTTATTTATTTTGCCAGTCACATGACTAAAGACTATTAATAAAGCACCAGTACATAGATGGCTTACTAAAGAACTAAAAAAATGTTCTTTGTGGAAATTAAACGGCATTATTCTATTAGCAATTTAACTGCAACCTTAGAGTGTAAATTTCAATGTGTATTTTTGATAAATATGCAAATTAAACATCATCTTCAATCTTTTGTGGTGACAGATACGCGTGAGTGTGTGAACTGTGGGGCCACTGCCACCCCTCTGTGGCGGCGTGATGGAACGGGCCACTACCTCTGCAATGCCTGCGGACTGTACCAAAAGATGAACAGACAGAACAGGCCTCTCATCCGACCCAAAAAGAGACTGGTACACCTCACTGATACTCAGTAATAATAGTAATAGAGTAATAGCCCAATAATAATGCAAATCTGAATTTTTAACATCATTACTCTAGTCTTCAGTGTTACATGATGCTTCAGAAATCGTTGTAATATGCTGATTAGCTCCTAATATTACCAATGTTGAGAGCAGAAACCGTGACACATTTGTTTTGCAGGAATCTTTGATGAATAGAAAGTTAAAAAGAACAGTGTTTGAGATGGAAATCTTTCTGTGACTTTCACCTTTCTGTCACTGTTTATAAGACGTAGAGTGACTCTAGCCTTCGTCTCTCTTCCTGTAGGTCATCAGTAAGCGAATAGGAACTCAGTGTGCCAACTGCCAGACCAGCACCACCACACTGTGGAGACGCAACGCCAGCGGAGAGCCCGTGTGTAACGCTTGCGGACT
Source organism: Pimephales promelas (assembly GCF_016745375.1). The sequence goes on along the minus strand of NW_024121099.1, from coordinate 12,575,046 downwards.
CTATTTCAAGCTTCACAATGTGAGCAATTTCACTCATTTCACTTGACTGTTTTTGGACGAAAATGCCAAAATCTTATTCGGTTAATTTTAGTGAAAGCTGATTTGTATCATTTCAGTGGACGAATTTGTGTTGACACTCAAAACCTAGCAGTGCATTTGTGCTGTTACCTGATTTGCATAACTAGTTTTTGTGGATCCAGATCCAAGATTAATTACTTCCTGGAATTCTGTGGCACTTTCAAAACATCATGCGTCAACATTTCAACTAACCTTTTTCCACCAATTTCAACCCATTTGTCATTATTATTCCAATTGGTTCAGGTAAAGGCACATGAATCACACATAGCACCTCTAAAGTTGCTGTATGTCATTTCTTGACTGTGCTAAAGCATACAAATACCATAATATGTTTGAAAACATGCTAAGTTCACATAGTTTTTTCCCAAATCAATGCTACAGCCATTTATTTTACTTTGAAATGTGCGTTCTGTGTCGAAGTCTGTCTTTGTTTTGACACGTCTTTTCCAAGACGTCCTCCCCGTCCTTCCTTGTCTCCACGTCCCTCAGCTCTCCCAGAAGTCGGATGTTGCAAATTCTACCTGACCTAAAAAAGCCTCGGCATCCATCTCTAGAAAATCTTAAAATTGTGTTTTTTATTTATCCTTTGTTTTACCAGGTGATGAGATATCCCATTGAGATATTCAAATCTCTTTTACAATGGAGCCCTGGAGCAACAATTACATGAGTTACACAAAATCACATAAACAACACAACAAACTAATGTAAAAGAGTTTAAGAATGACTTATTAATCATTGAAAACATGTGCATTGTTAAAATTTGGAACATTTAATAATTGAAGAGTTCCGATGCAAAAGCCTCTAAATGCCATTTGAAATTTTCTTCTTTAATGATGATTTTTATCAAACTTGTGTATATTTAAGTTCAGTAATTTCACTTAAATAACAATTACTAGGTAATTATCATTGCCATTTAAGTGAAATCACTGAACTTAAATATACAAGCTTGATGAAAAATGATCATTCTAGAAGAAAATTTCAAATGGCATTTAGAGGCTTTTGCATCTGAACTCTTCAATTGTTTGCAATGTTCAAGTGGGATAAAAACAAAAAGCTTCAATACTTTTTGGAGCAAATTCCCCCCCATTGGAGCAAATGAACGGGAGTATACTAAAACGCAGATAAATCATGTTTGAGCCAAAAAAATATTGATGGTTTAACTTAAAAAAGTAAGTAACCTGGTTGCCTTAAAATTTTAAGTTCATTGAACGGGAAAAAGTGAGTTAATACAATTAAGTAGATTAATTTAACCATCAGAAACTCAAAATTATATGTTATCTGAACTAAATAAATTATTTAAGTTGATTTGACAAAAGAAAAAATGTTGTGGTTACTACACTGTAAAAAATATTGTTGGTTTAACTTAAAAAAGTAAGTAACCTGGTTGCCTTAAAATTTTAAGTTGATTGAACTGGAAAAAGTGAGTTAATACAATGAAGTAGATTAATTTAACCATCAGAAACTCAAAAATAATAAGTTATCTCAACTAAATAAATTATTATAAAGTTGATTTGACAAAAGAAAATATGTTGTGATAACAAATCTTGAAAATATTTTTTACAGTGTGTAGTCACTCGGACTATTTTAACAATGTCTTTCATAACTTTTGGGCCGGCAAGTTTCTCAGATTTAGTCATAAATATCCTAATTTGTGTTCCGAAGATGAACGAAAGTCTTACGGGTTGGAACAACGTGAGGGAGAGTAATTACTATGGTTGGGTGAACTAACCCTTTAATATTTTCAATCACACTCATCAGGTGAACAGACCGCTGACTATGAAGAAGGAAGGCATTCAGACACGCAACCGTAAAGTGTCCAGCAAGAGCAGAAAAGGGAAGAAGTTCAGCACTGCAGAGGAGAATCTCTATTGGGATTTTTCGAAGAATCCTGCCTCTGATCAGTATTTCGACATGTATCCTCAGAGTCCTGGTGCTCTGGGGGTCTATAGCCATTCTTCCCATTCACTGCCGCCCACAGCTGCCTTCTACAGCCATGCCACCCTGCCCTACCCATACCACCCGCCGGCTGCCATCATGCCCAGCGTGATGTGAGAGGAACTGGACTGTGACTGTGTACAAAACACTCACTGCACAGCCACATTACTTCACATACTCATCATGAACACACTTTACAGATGTGGATGCATGAGGGCAATATACAGATGTCCTAAAACATATTTGGACATTAAAGTCACTAAAGTCAAAAATGTAATTATACACTCTTTGGAAAAAAGGGTTCTATATATGTAGCATAGGGTTCTTTACTTAACTGCAAAGGACCTTTTATGCAAAAAAAAAAAACTATGATAATGACAAGAAAGAACACTTTTGGCACAAAGGTTCTTAATAGGCTATTATTAATTCATATATTACATTATTCTGCAACATTTTGCAGTTGTAATTAAATTATTGTTAATTAACTTTTGTAGTAACTTAATATCCCATTTTAATCATGCTGATTTTTGAAGGATAAAAACTGAAATGGCACTCTTCGTGTGATATTGATTAATTACATTTTTTAACCCCCATATTTTGAATTTTGTGATCATTCATGCATTGCATTTTTAGGGGTTCCAAATACGTAGTGCTTTAGAACCTTTTAAGGTTCTATATAGAACCTTTTCTTTTAAGAGTGTTGGCAAAATATCAAACCAGCTGGCATTTATTTTAAATAAAGACACACTTATCAAGTTAGAAAAGCATCATGACACCTTTTGAGAATTAGTTGAACATTAAATTGAGCAAAAGTGACAGTAAAGACATTTATAATGTTACAAAAGATTTCTATTTCAAATAAATGCTGTTCTTTTGAACTTTCTATATATCAAAGAATCCTGAAAAACATATCATGGTTTCTATGAACATATTAAGCAGCACAACTGTTTTCAACATTGATAATACAGGTTGCGTACTGAAGGGGACGGGGTTTTTCATCCGACGCTCCTAATATCAGAGATAGTATTTTTAATCTCATTTTTTTAAGGTTAGCTCTTCCTTTTTTTGTACTTTTTCTCTTTTTCTCTCTCTCCTGTGTGTGTTGTATTTTGTTCTGTTATGTAAAGCGCCTTGAGAAGCTGCTTTTAAAGGCACTGTATAAAAATAATGTTATTATCGTCAATGAAATGTTTCTGAGCAGCAAATCATCATATTCGAATGATTTCTGAAGGATCATGTGACTCTGAAGACTGGAGTAATGATGCTGAAAATCACAGGAATAAATTACATTTTACAATATATTCAAATAGAAAAGAGTAATTTCAAACTGTAATATTTATATAATAATATTTTTATTATAAATGTATAATATTATTATAATATTTTTTATATATTAGATCTTATAAAATATAGATAATCATTTTGATCAAATACACGCAGCCTTGGTGAGCATAAGAGACTTCTTTCTAAAACATTTAATAATCTTGCTCGCCCCAAACATTTGTACAGTAGTTTATATATATTCTGCATTTATATTTTTCAGTGTTTGTAACCACTTTTCTTTAACTACCTTTTTGTTTACCATTTGTAACAGTTTTTAAAGTGTTTTACAGAAATGAATATTGTTTACAAATAAAAGTTTACATTAAGCACATTATCTTTTTTGCATTTTCTTGTAATTGTGCTCAATTGAGAACAGAGAGCCGGAGAACTTCATTCAAAACAGAGTCTGCGTATCGACACGCCGAGGCTCCTCAACATCTGCATCTTAACAGACGTTTGAATCTGACGGTGTGGTGGCTTTTCTAAGGCACCATTGTGAGCTCTGCAGCTTGGATGAATTAGCTCATAGTGGGAGTTCGACAGTTACAATGTGCGATGACAGCACATGCAAATCCAGCACTTTCCACAGAACAGCGGCGCAGCTCTAAAATGAGACAGTTTTCAGTGATGTCACACCATTAATCACATGACCTCTTCAGTGATGGAAAAACAATACTTCAACAATATTTGCTTATCTAGTGAAACATGTCATCTTAAGTTTAGCTAAATTATTGCTATTCATTACTTAGATTTGCAAGTCAAAGGAAAGATGTTCAACTTTCTTATTTCTCTCTGTAAAATAGTAAAAATATAGCAGCCGCACACTCAAAACACTGTGTCATATTTCAATGCAGCAGCACCTCCCTACAAGACTTTTTTTTTTTTGACGGATGAGCGGTGGCTCTTTTCTATTCTTTAATCTTGTATTATTTCTCTCTGTAGAAATGTGTGTGTGAATGATAAAATGTGCTTTTAAATGTTCTGTTTTGTCCTTTTCTCTTTCTGTGTCTCGCTTTATCTCTGTAGGTTGATGTCTAGGGTGAAGCCAAATACAATTTTTCACCTTGCGCAATAAAAGTAGCCTAACAACTACTGGTAATCATGTCGCTTCCTAAACAGTACAGTATCAGTCTTGACATTCATTATAACTATACACTCACCTAAAGGATTATTAGGAACACCATACTAATACTGTGTCGCCTTCAGAACTGCCTTAATACTACGTTTCATTGATTCAACAAGGTGCCGAAAGCATTCTTTAGAAATGTTGGCCCATATTGATAGGATAGCATCTTGAAGTTGATGGGGATTTGTTCCACCACATCCCAAAGATGCTCTATTGGGTTGAGATCTGGTCATTTTAGTACAGTCAACTCATTGTCATGTTCAAGAAACCCAATTTGAAATGTTCGGAGCTTTGTGACATGGTGCATTATCCTGCTGGAAGTAGCCATCAGAGGATGGGGACATGGTGGCCATAAAGGGATGGACATGGTCAGAAACAATGCTCAGGTAGGCCGTGGCATTTAAACCATGCCCAATTGGCACTAAGGGGCCTAAAGTGTGCCAAGAAAACACCATTACACCACCACCACCAGCCTGCACAGTGGTAACAAGGCATGATGGATCCATGTTCCCATTCTGTTTACACCAAATTCTGACTCTACCATCTGAATGTCTCATTTTGAATGAACATTTTCCCAGTCTTCAAGTGTCCAATTTTGGTGAGCTCTTGCAAATTGTCGCCTCTTTTTCCTATTTGAAGTGGAGATGAGTGGTACCCGGTGGGGTCTTCTGCTGTTGTAGCCCATCCGCCTCAAGGTTGTGCGTGTTGTGGCTTCACAAATGCTTTGCTGCATACCTCGGTTGTAACGAGTGGTTATTTCAGTCAAAGTTGCTCCTCTACCAGCTTGAATCAGTCGGCCCATTCTCCTCTGACCTCTCGCATCAACAAGGCATTTTGGCCCACAGGACTGCCGCGTACTGGATGTTTTTTCCTTTTCACACCCTTCTTTGTAACCCTAGAAATGGTTGTGCGTGAAAAAGAGCACCGCTACATAAAATGCTGACCCAGTACTTGAAGGTCATTGGCTACTGATACAGCGGGAGCCAATCAGCTGTTCCCTATAGAGGACCCATCAGCCTGCGCAGGCTAGAGTTTCATGCCTGTGCAAAACTCACTGCACAATGATCGGATGTTGTGTGAGGTTGAAAATCATAACGCTGACCAACCTGTCATCGGATTGAGTCGATATGCACCCAATCACATGCACAATAAGTTAATAAATTGGCATCACCGAGTGAATAATTCCATGCCGGTATGGAAAAACGTCTGAAATATGGATTTGTGTCTCAGTTTTACTCTGGTTGGTGATGATATCTCAGATGGCGCCCCTCCCTCTCCTCCATCTGTTTCCATCTCTCACGGTTGACCACATTGCTCTGCTCCTTTGGCTTCTAGTGGAGCCTCATTGTGCAACGCAGGCGGCTTCTGGTTTTCCGGACTCTCTAAAAAAAAGAGTGCAGAAGGGAAAAGGAGATGCACAGAAGAAGGCTGCAAGCTTTTCAAGCCTGGTACACGAGGCACATCGCTCGCTTTTTTCTGTCATCGGCTTCCTCCATTCAGGGTGAAGCCGTGTTATCTGGTGGAGTCGGCACCATAGCGAGGGGGAAATGGTACTGAGTGACTTGGAGAGATTAGCAACCACAGGACAGGTCCAACCAACGCGTACAGGCCTGTTCGTTAGCGCTCATCAGCTCCTCTGCGCTCACGCTTGCAAACTCTTTTCCATTCATGTAAACAGAGTAGATGACATGATGATTTTTCATCACAGGTCACAAGGTCAGAGGCCTCCTCTAGAAGAGCCTGACTAACTGCTTGTGTGCAAACTGTTGATCACATTATGAATAGTCTGATTGGACGCTAATTGTCTTTGCAATGAAATAAAATATTTGAAAAGAGCATTTTTAGATGGTCTGCTTGATATCTGATGACACTTTATTTTAACGTTCCATCAGCAGAAATCTGAGTAACTTTGAAGCCCCATGTCAGCTTATTCTAGGTGACATGTAGTTGTAAAGTTTCTTATAGTCAGTAGACTGTCTAAAGTGGATCATTAAAACACAGTGTAACCAAATGCTCCTGCAGATATGATTAGTTTGTCATTCCTTTTGATGGTCTTCACCAATGGGTCACGAAACTACTGGTTGACCCCATGGTAAACGCATCTTAAAGTAACCGTGCATTCTGATTAAATGTAACCTAAAATATTTAATTATTTTAGTTGTTTTATCAGTGCTGATGACTGTTTTATAAGGTAGTGGCTCTTTTAGGGGGCCGTAAATGTATTAAGATTAATGTATTAATATAATCTAACTCTAAATTAAAATGCTTAAAAACGAACGATCAAGATGTAAATTAAGTCATATTTCTTCTCTTATCCCACCCCATCAATAACGAATCATTTTATTGAAGAGCATATTTTTAGGTTAATTACTTTAATATATCAATAATCCCCCAGTTTCTGTTGATAAAAAAGTTTGACAACAAGCAGATTTGTCATAATTACAGCAAAATGACTGAACAGCTTGGCAGGTGTTTTCAATTTTTTAAGGCAATTATTTTTTTTAGTCCACCTAGAAATCCCTTGAGGTAGCTACTCAGTTTGTAAACTCCTGCTTTAGCCGATATGGGATGCTTTGAATATTGAATATATCTTATTATTGTGCAGTTTGGACAACGTAAATTCCGTAAATTGAGAAAAAATAGAACAGAAAAAACAAATAGGCTAAATAAACAAATAAATAAAATTAAACAGGGTGTACTGGTAAATTATTATAATTTTTTTTTTTATATAATTTAATGATAATGTAAAATCTCTTGTGCCAAGCGAAATAACAAATTTGTCTTTTAAACACATTTTCCTGTTAACGCTCGTTAAAAATGCAACAGTGACCTCCAGCGTTACAGCACAGACAGCGAGCACGCGCGATGGGTTTTTACTGACGTCATTTTAGTGCGCCTGCCAGTGCTCGTAGAAAAATAAGTGGGAAGAATGGCTGTTGAACTTGCCTTAAATATCAATCATGAAAGGAGCGAGTTAGCCGCTGTGTTTGAACTGTTTACTAGTTCACATGGTAGTCAGATTCTCTATTCATTGGACCAAGTTTTGCAGATCAATTATTCAGGTGAACACATCAAAGTTACAACTAACCTTAGTAAGAAATAAATTCTTAAGGTCAACGATTGATTTTGAATGACAGCCTATGGAAACATTTCACTAGTATTTATTTCCAGGATATGAATCCTTCATACCAAGAATACAATTTTCACTAGTTAAAATGATAATTATTGATATCAAGAATTAGCATTGTTACTAGTGAAAATGTAATTCCTGATATCAAAAATTGCCATTTTTACTAGTAGAAATATTATTTCTGATATCAATAATAATCATTTTAACTATTGAAATTTTAATTCTTGATATCAAGGATTCATATCTTGGAAATGAATAAAAGTTAAAACGGCTTGCCATAGCATTGTCTGTGTTTACTCTGGAAATGATAATTTTATAGAGAGTGGTGTGAAGGATTTTTCTATAAATCACTTGATCTGAAATGACATGTTTTTACGTTTATACGCTTAAATAAGAGTTTTAAAGCAGACAGTTGAATGTAACTCTACTACTGTCTGAATCTGAGCCTTCTCGCGCCCCGTAGCGGAGGAACCGCTTTATGTCTCATCGAAAGTAGTTAGTTCTTGGCGAAATCTGCGCTTCTGCTGTGCAGAGTTGGGCGTGAGTTAGCTATTAGCATCTCCAAACAACAACATTGTGCTTTCTTTCGTATACACCTTAATGCATATTTACCTTACAGTTGTTTTTGCTATGCGGTCCCCATTTTGCTACGTCTATTTTCCACTTTTATGTCCAACCAAGAAGAATGACAACAGCCACGAAAACTTAAGAAAGCAAAAAGCTTGAGGCTCAAATGACTGGCAGTTTCGTCTTTTCCCTAAAATTTCAAGGTGTTTTTTGTTGTGGGTTTTTTTTACCAACGACATAAAAATCTGACAACAGTTCTTTTCTTATCCTCTCACACACCTCACACATTTCTGAAAGCAGTAAGTAAAACCTGTTATGTATTCTTGTGACATCTGTCACTTTTTGACATTTATGGGCGTTTTTTACGAAAGAAAATGACATTTGCTTATCTCATTATATTGAATTTGTGGAGTGGAATGATTCAGAAGCAGAATGATTGAATGGGTTATTAATTAGTAACTTTTTCTTTTGATTAATTTGTGTATTGGTTTTATTAGTAATAAAGAATCACAAAACAAAAATGAAATTGAAAATGAAACTAGCTATCCAGTGATATATATAATATATCATTCATAGCCACACTTAAACAACTTAACACAGCAATGTATGGGTAATTTATTCTGCATATGCAATAAAAACAGGTACAACATTTGCATTGACCTCTACGTTATTATTAAATGATTATATCTTCTATATAATCGAACTTGCTTATAGATTAACACCCAAATTGAGACTTTTGATGTAGATGTTTTGAGCGCCTGTCACTAACACTTTTCAAGGTCTTTGGTGTGTATCTGAAATCCTCCACTGATGGATCCTGGTCCAGATTCTACTCGTTCTCCAAGAGAAAAACCAGAAACCAAAGTGAGATAACGTTTACACTCCATTACAGTGGCGTAGAAACATGCAAAATGTGGTGTTGCGTGTTTTAATCAGTGTGTACATGAGTAGTTAATAATCCACAGATATTTGTGAAGTTTGCCCACTTGATTTACTCAACGTTGTGCTTTGTTTTGCACGTTTTTAAAGGTCGGGTGTGGGTGCTAGGGCTTTACTTGGATTCCTGTTTTGAGAGTTTTGCCCTCTGCTGTGTTGTAATTCTCTCTAAAAGACCTTTTTGTTCTTCAGAGAGAAAACAACAACCCGAACCGTAAGAAGAGTCTACAGGAGGCACGGAGGAAAGGTAGAATGGACCGGAGCAAAGTGGAGGAAGAGATGAGCAACCTGGTAAATAAACACTTAATCACAGTCACAGTTTGTTTTCTCTTAAAATCTGTCATGTGTCAAGCACTTTGAGATTTGATGTCAAATGTAAAGTGCATTATAAATAAAATTCATCATCATCATGTTCGATAAATGTCTGTTTGATATTTCTCATCAACAACAACAACAACAAAGATATATACAAGCTAAATCTATTTTTGCATAAATAAAACATTGAGATTTTTGTCATTGCAACATAATTGTCCAATTCTCCCTATTCTTGTCTTGTCATGGAGCTTATGTACTCGAAAGGCTAGCTTTACTGTACCTAATCATCTTAAATAACAAGTTGCTTATAGTGTGGCAAGACCATTTCAAAGTAGCTCCCCAACATTGGCAGTGATACACGTTTATGGTGTTGTGTATAGAGTTGATTATTAAAGGAATCGTTAACCCAAAAAAGAAAAATTCTGTGATTAATTAGTTACTCACCCCCATGTCATTCCAATCCAAAAAACCGTAAGACTTTCATTCATCTTCGGAACACAAATTGAAGATATTTTCGATCAAATCTGCCACTCAACTACCACTCAAAATGTTCATAATGTTCATAATGATGAGATCATAAAACTAATCTATATGAATTTAGTCCAAGTGTTTTTTTTAGACATGATCGCTTTATATGATAAACTAATATAATTAAGGCTTTTATTAATGTAGTGGAAAGTCCAGGTTCAGAAAGTAAAAGTCCTCCTCAGTATTTTGTTCCAATCACCTGGATTTGATAATTAGCACAGTTTTTCCAGCCAGGAGATTAAACTAATTAATCAAATCAGCTGGCTGAGTTCATGGGTGAAATAAACATATGACAGGACTTTTACTTTTTTGACCCCTGGACTTTACACCTCTGCATATAAACATTCATCAGCACACACACCTCTGCATATGATAAACTGAAGCTCAAGCATGTTCGCTTGATGTGCGAGAACCAATGAGGTTCACCCTCGAGTTACGCAGCACGTTTGAGCTTCTGCAAGTTGGATCTAACTGCTCAATTCATATGGATTAGTTTTACAATCTCATTATGAACTTTTTGAAGCGTCAAAGTGGTAGTTGAATAGACTGTCAATGGAGGGACAGAAAGCTCTCAGATTTCATCAATAATGATTTTCATTTGTGTTCCGAAGATGAATGAAAGTCTTACGGGTTTGGATTGGAATGACATGAGGGTGAGTTATTATTATTTTTTTTTTATTTTTTTTTATGAGGGTGAGTTATTAATGACAGAATTATCATTTTTTGGGTGAACTAACCCTTTAAAATTCAGTAATGTGCATGTAGTGTTTTATTTGATCACTGTGGGATTGCATGCTCAGAGAGAGAGTGCTTTTGAACACTTGTTTTTCTGGATCCTTTTTCAGGATGTGTGTGGGAAGACTAAAGCATCAGGAACAGGTCTTGTCTATATAGATGCCTTCACTCACTTTCACTGCCTCTGGGATGCCAGGTGATGCTTCAGAGTGGTTCAATTATTATTATTGACAATAGGAAAACTCTGTCAAAATTCTGGCATTTAATTTTGAATTTTAGTAAAGAGAGAGTCATGCGTCAACATAAAACGGAGGTTCAGATAGTCTTTTATTACATATTTGATGTATATCCAAGTGAAACAAAAAAAAATTGTAGGGTGGGACTTAATTTTGTCCATTGAGGATTCATTGGATCGTCACATTGTTCTCATTTGCTATTGCTGTGACCTCATGTGAGTGACAGGTTGTAACTCTAGGAATAAATACTTTAGTATTTCTTACAAAATAATTGTCAATTTAGATTTTTGACTTTAAGACTCTCCAGTGGATGCTATGAAGCAAAAGACAGAATCTTCTGATCAAGTTTGTGCATACATGTAGATACGTTAAAATTAAAGCAAAGTATTTATATGCAAAAAAAAAAGTATTTGTTGTCATTGCGTCAATAAAAGCTGCACTTATTCTTGATATTTAATCTTATTTCAAATAGTTTACTTTTATAAAAGTTCTTATATAACAGCGGATTGGATGTTTTTTTGCAGTCACCCAGAGTGTCCAGCGAGAGTGAGCACTGTAATGGAGACTCTAGAGACGCAGGGGCTGCTGGGACGCTGTGTACGAGTCGAGGTAGAGACACTCCTGTATAGGGATGGGAATTGATAAGATTTTATCGATATCGATGCCACTAACGATTCTGCTTATCGATCCGATTCTTTAACGATTCTCTTATCGATTCCTGATAGCACTGTGTGGGAAAAAGTACTCATATGCTTTTTTTGGGGAAAGAAACAATTGGTTTTATTTGTTTTAAACCTTTCACTTGACTAAGTAAACTGTACTTTTGATGTAATTTATATAATAAATGAAACCTTATGAGTTCAGTTCAGTGTTGAGTTCAGTTCAGTGTTGGAAGATCAGTTCAGTTGTTTTACCATTCATTAAAACGAATCGGTTCAAATGAGTCATTAGTTCGCGAATTGAACGTGTCATTATCAGACGTGTGCGCGTTCCGACACAAGATGTGTGTCATCACAGAAAACATTTCATCTTTTGGTCGTTTTTTCCGTTTATTTGAAGTGTGGTTTATGTCAGCTAAATGTGCGGACCGCTATTCAGAGAAGATAAGGCAACGTAGACCTATTTTAGCACAATTCACACCCAGCGGTAATTCAGGAAAAACAAATCTCCGAATGCTGCACATGAAACTTTAGTCTCCCGACCTTACCATTGTGTCGATTATTTTGATTAATATGTGCGAGGGAGAAAGAGAGAGCAAGACAGTGCTTAGTTTTGAGCAGTGAAGCCAGAGAGAGGTGCGCGCGCGCACGACCGGGGCTCTCTCTCTCCCTGCTCGTTCAGTTTAACACGAGCCCTGTCACGAGCGCAGCGGTTCATAACTACAGAGAGAGACAATTTTACCGGTACTCACCGATCAAATAAGGCTTTGGTGGTACAAAAAATCGCTTTGGACGCCGTACTGGTGCTTAATAAAGGACAAAGGGACAGTTGTTAGTTCACTGTCTGAAGCCTACATACTGGTTGACTCAGAGCAGGAGCATCGATAAGAGGAATCGTTAACGTCGAGCGCAAACAATATCGATGGATCGTAAAATTTAGAACCGGTTCTCGAGTGGAACCGGTTTTCGATTCCCATCCCTACTCCTGTAGTGATGTATTCTTTTACAATCCCTCCTGTCTTTGAGCAGTTTTAAATAGTTTAACTTTGCGTTTCAGGCCAGAGCTGTAACAGAAGATGAGCTCTTACTCGTCCATACGTAAGTTTATACGCATGATTAAATAAAGATTGGTTTTGTTTGATGATTATCTTATGTGACATGGGGAAATGTGTTGTGTATTACAGAAAGGATTATGTAGAGCTGATGAAATCAACCCAGAAAATGACAGAGGAGGAGCTGAAGACTCTCTCTGATAAATACGACTCTGTCTACCTGCATCCTGTAAGTCACCCAATCACATGTCTTTTCCAGTCCTGGAATTTACTGTATGCTGATTCCAGTTCCAGTGTTTAATTGTTCATAAAAATCAAAATCAAAAAATTTTAGCCGGGTTTTTTTTGCCAGGAAGGCTCTATAGAAATCTGGCTCCTTATTGAACGAAGTTAAACAGAGAGTGTGCGTTCACATACACCAGAATGAATGCATTCACCGCAACATTCATCAGGCAGTAATACAGTACGTTCAGCTCACGGTCAACCAAAACATGAAGAAGTTCATGAACTATCGTTCAATGAATGCGTTCAGGCACAACACTGGTATTTGAGCATATGAAATAACATTTAGGTTACGTAAATATTTTGAAATATGTTATATGTGTGGCAAACAGTTTCAGAGATTTCAGAATTTCTTCATTCAAGTAGATGGGACTTGGTCTTGGCTGCCTGAAATACTTGCCTAGAGGCGTTGCATGTATGGCCACCAAGTGAACAGACTTTCCTGATTATTTTATGGTTTCCGTGGCGTGCAGCATGGCGAAATAACAAATATATATATATATATATTTTTAAATTCCATCAGGAATTTTTCACCTCAGCCTGTCTGGCGGTGGGATCAGTTCTCCAGCTGGTGGATAAAGTGATGACATCACAGCTGCGTAACGGCTTCTCCATCAACAGGTCTTGTTGCATTTGTTCTTCTCAACACTAATAATATCTTTTTATTTTGATTTATTCATTGATTTATTTGAGTTTCTGTTTTTCACAGGCCTCCGGGTCACCACGCTCAGGCAGATAAGATGAACGGCTACTGTATGTTTAATAATCTGGCCATAGCGGCGCGCTACGCTCAAAAACAGCATGGAGTTGAACGGTGAGAGTCTGCATTTTGCTTTAGCGTCATACATTAATGAACACTTCATGGCCTGGGTTCACAGACAATTAGTTCAATTAGGACGTTAAACATGCCTTAGAAAGAAAAAAAAACATTACTGGTGTGCATCTTGAGACAAAACAATGGCACGGACATATTTTAAGATATGCCTGTGCAAGTTGCTTTCAGTTAAAACATGCATTTTAGTCTGGGACTAGATTTAAGCCTTTTCTGTTAAGCCGGGGGTCAAATATGATATTGACTTGATTTTGTTTCTTGATATATTTTCCTGCTCTTATTATCAGCAATTCATTAGAGCATTTTTGATCTAGTGATGAAATGTTTGCAAAGTCTTTCATCAAATGTAATGACTTTCACCACCAATTGACATACTCAAATATTAGCCTAATGATCCAATCAAATTCAAGTTCTGGTTCTAAAGTTTTGAAACACATACAGAAGTTGAAATGCATTTTCACGTTGTCTTTAATGAAGTTTTTGGTTTGAGAATCTATAACATGGATGGTTGCTTTTCCAATCATACAGAGTTCTAATTGTGGATTGGGACGTGCATCATGGACAGGGAATCCAGTATATTTTTGAAGAGGATCCCAGGTACATTTGTCTGCACCAGCACATCATATTACAAATGTTCTGTATAATTAGGTGCAAGTCAATTTGCATGCGTGTGCACTATTCTATGACGTATAAATAAAGTGTGAGTAGTGTGTTTACACTGAAAAATCCAAATATAAAAAGTACAATTTATAAACCCAGATGATGAAATCAATTAATCGAAAAAGCGTGGATGTTGGACACTTGATTATGTTGAGGAGGGGCTATCAGACTCCGCCAGTGAATAACAAAATAACCTCATAAATTGTATACACTACACAGATGCACATGCTGTCATCTAAAGAGCATCTAACCTCTGTCCTCCTTGTGGCAGTGTGCTGTATTTCTCAGTGCACAGATATGAAGATGGCTCGTTCTGGCCGCATCTCAAGGCGTCTGACAGCAGCTCGGTGGGTTCAGGAGCAGGACAGGGCTACAATATCAACCTGCCCTGGAACAAGGTACATCCCGCTAGCTTACTCCACTTTACGCGACTCATTTCGAAAGGTTAACCGATTTACAGTTGCATGTAGAAGTCATAACAGACGTGTTCAATTTCAGAGATGAGGTTGAAAAGGGTCATTTAAAACTAAATCACCACCTTGACTAACATTATAGTGGACTATAAATGAAATGAGTGTGGTAGAATATGGTCTTTGTAGGCTGGTGCTGAATGTGTCCTGATCGCTTTGTTTTAACTCCAGGTAGGGATGGAGGATGGAGATTACATCACAGCTTTCCAGCAGCTTCTCCTGCCTGTGGCGTATGAGGTACACCTTTTATATCGGTCACCTGCACATCTGATTTAATGTTTTTATTGTCTAATCATCTGATATTTAGGTCATTTTGAGATGTTTGTTTAAGTTCCAAAATATACTGACAGTTTTGTCAATGAATAAACATTTTAACCTGAACATTTAAAGAAATATTAATTAAAATTGGTTCCATTTGTATTTGATATCTACGGAGGCGAATTGCATTCACTCGAAGAAAAAAAAATCTACTCAGTTTTTCTGAATTAACAAGTTAATTATCTCAGAATTACGAGATAATTTTTCATGGAAAAAAATTTTTGCTCTGTTTTTCTGAATTAACGTGTTAATTTTTCATGAGAAAAAAATTGCTCTGTTTTTCTGAATTAACGAGTTAATTCAGAAAAACAGAGCAAAAACTTTTTTTTTCTCATGAAAAATTAACTCATTCATAAAAACAGATGAAAAACTTTTTTTTTTCATGAAAAATTAACTCATTAATTCAGAAAAACAGAGGAAAATATTTTTTCTCATGAAAAATTAACTCGTTAATTCAGAAAAACAGAGCAAAAACTTTTTTTTCTCATGAAAAATTAACTCATTAATTCATAAAAACAGAGGAAAAACTTTTTTCTCATGAAAAATTAACTCGTTAATTCAGAAAAACAGAGGAAAAACTTTTTTTCTCATGAAAAATTAACTCATTAATTCAGAAAAACATAGCTTTTTTTTTTCTCATGAAAAATTAACTCGTTAATTCAGAAAAACATAGTAGATTTTTTTTCCTCAAGTGAATGCAATACGTTTCCGTGGATATCAACTCATTTTATTATAAAGAAATAATATATGGAGATCTCTTGTGTATGTGCTGCACAGTTTCAGCCTCAACTGGTGTTAGTGGCGGCCGGCTTTGACTCTGTGATCGGTGATCCAAAGGTGGGACGCTCAGCTTCATTCCTTTAATATAATTTTCCAAAACTCATTCAATTATGTTACTCATTTAAAACATTCTGTGTATCTAGGGTGAGATGCGAGTGAGTCCACAATGTTTCTCCATCCTGACCCATATGCTGAAAGCTGTAGCACAGGGCCGACTCGTGCTGGCTCTGGAGGTATGAGCATATTATGCCATAAGAGAACGAAATATTCTTCTTTGTGGTTCACATCTCACACACAGTATTTCATCTGTTAGGGTGGGTATAACCTCCAGTCCATAGCGGAGGGTGTTTGCGCTAGTGTGAGGTCACTGCTGGGTGACCCTTGCCCTCACCTGACCTCTCCTGGTGCTTCGAGTGAGAGGTGAGTGAACCGTGGAGCACATCTGCCTACGTTTTCTTATATTTCGTATATTTCATCTGCCTACGTTTTCTTATATTTCGGTGTGTGTTTTTATTGCAGTGCCCTGAACTCCATCTCAAAGACCATCTCTGCCTTGTATCCATTTTGGAAAAGTCTTCAGACTTTTGGTAAGAACCAAGATTTTTTTGTTTACAAATAAACAAATCAGATCACCATATTGTGTTGGTGCACTCATGAAACATAATGAAAACTATTTATACAGGTCCCACTTTATATTAAGTGGCTTTCAGTACTATGTACTACTTACATTGAAATTAATAATTTGATACAATGGACTTATTGTGTACATACATGTTTTTACATTGTACTTATATTTTAAAAATACCAGCATGTAATTAATGCTATAATTACTTTATGTAATTACATTTGTAATTATTCTTTGTGGTTTTTACAGGAAAAAGAGTCAGTCTTGTTCCACTCAATGTTAATGACTTGAAACAGTTCATGAGTAATTAGTAGCACCTCATTGCAGTACATGAGATCCAGGGGGTGGAGTTGGATCCAGATCTAAGGGGTGGAGATGGGTAGGTTTAGGGGTGGGGTTAGGGATCAGGGGGTGGAGATGGGTAGATTTAGCTATATGTAAAGTGGGAGGAGTTGGATCTGGATCCAACTCCTCCCCCTGGATTTCGTGTTCTGCAGTGAGGACCATCTCTGAGTAATGGAAAAAATCTCCCAGTTCGTTTAACTTTAATGTAAGACAATCTAGACTCTGACCAGGCCAAAACATGAGCCTGATGGACTTCTTCTCAAACCAATTCTTGGTTGTCTTTGCCATTCTGCAATTTTCCCTGTAATCTGGAGCATTTATAACACATCACAGTGAAGTAGCTCACATGCTTCACTGTCGTAGAGATGCATTTATTATATTTCTCTCCAGAATTTTGAAGAAACCCCTTCTGGAGGATCACCATGTGTCATTGTGATTCATCACAACACACAACTCACTGCTTAACGACTGTGAATCAAACTTCCCATATTCTGGCAAAAACGCTTTTCTGAGACAGCAATGGCTTTTTAAGTAGTGCATTTTCTTAAATGTTGCTAATTAACATTTGTCCTGACCAAAGCTCATTTTTTTGTATATATATATCGGAAACAGCATGGAAATGCATTGGTCATTGAGATTACATTGGGACATTATATTATCCTGTCATCTTCAGATAAAAAGAAAGCACTTAGCTGTAAACCAATAAACACCACTCAACATCACATTTGCACAAACTGCCAACCTTGGTGAAAGATTTATGTTTTCTTAGCTCTTGAATGTGTGTTTGATGACCTTTAGAGGGGGGTCCTCTGTCCGATGTCCCTCCCCTGCCCGCTCCAGTGTGTCCTGAAGTGAAGGTTTCCTCTTCAATCACTGGGCTAGTGTATGACCAGAGAATGATGCTTCATCACAACATATGGGATGGGTGAGAGTGACTGCTGCTTAGACACCACAGTATCCCTGTGAAAAAGATGTGTGTGTGTTTTGATTATTTGGTTGTGCATAAATAAGATGAGGATGTATCGATTCCCACAGTCATCATCCAGAGCTCCCACAGAGAATTTCACGGATCTTTTCCCGACACGAGGAGTTGGGCCTGCTGTCCCGTTGCCATCGGATACCAGCTCGCTTGGCAACAGAAGAAGAGCTGGCATTATGTCACAGGTGAGATGCTTTTAGACGAGTAAATAAATAATGATCACATTACTGTATTAAGTTACATACCAATCTGTATTACTAAAACTAATGCAACATTGCATTTGATTTAATTCATGTCTGTTTAACTCTCTAATGCTAGCTCTAAACACATAAGCATTATTAAGAGTACGGAGCACATGAAACCAAGAGATCTGAACCGACTGGGGAACGATTACAACTCCATCTACATCAATAATGAGAGCTACACCTGTGCCCTGATGGCCGCCGGCTCATGCTTCAACTCCGTACAGGCCATACTCACAGGCCAGGTCTGTCTTTTTGTGGCTTTTACATGTCTCAGTATAAACATTACTGCTTGATTTGGCTCTCAGGTGTCCTCAAATATTTCTTTGGTCCTGTAGGTGAGAAACGGCGTGGCCATAGTCCGTCCTCCGGGTCATCATGCAGAGAAAGACACAGCTTGCGGTTTCTGTTTCTTTAATACGGCCGCTTTGGCCGCACGCTATGCCCAGAGCATCACACACAAATCCCTGCGTGTCCTCATCCTCGATTGGGATGTTCATCATGGAAACGGCACACAGCACATCTTTGAGGACGATGACAGGTTTGTCCAGTCCCACAGTTAATCCCACTATAATCTCATATTAGTACATATAGTGGTCTGGATCAGTGCTGTTATGGTTAAATAAAACAATCAAAAATTATTTTTGTTCATTTAAATAAATCTCAAATAATGTAAAGTATAAATTAGATGAAACTTAAAATATAATTTAAAGCTTAAATATAATTTAAAGCTATATATATATATATATATATATATATATATAACAATTAAATGACAAAAGTACGTTTAAATTAAACACAATTGAAATAAAAAATATAACAAATAAAAGTTTATTCAAAATATTAATATATACTGTAATTTTATATACACTCTAAAAATATTGGGTTGTTTTAACCCAACTTTGGGTCAAATATGAACAAACCCAAATGTTGGGTTAAAAATGCCACTAAAAAATTTTACCCAATGGCTGGGTTTGTCCATTTTTGACCCAAAGTCGGGTTAAAACAACCCAGCAGTTTTTAGAGTGTAAATAATACACAAATAACACTGGTATGTATTCCAAAATCAGGTGACCATAAGAAGTTCATTTATAATTGAATATGTTCCCTTCAACCATAAAGTAGTATTTTAGTTTGCATGAGAATTTTTGACATTGTTCTCTGACCCTTAGCTCTATTTGCTAATGTAACTAGGATACTTCTCTATGCACATGACCTTGTGTTTGATTGGCCAACCTCTTTGCATTTTAATAAGCAACAACTTAGATTTGTAGCCAGGTCCAATATAGTGTTTAGCTGCGCCATCTTTCAATAACAGCCTGTTCCCAAAGTAGCATTACATTGTGACCCCATATTCAACATTTAGAAATGGCAAAAAGGGCTCATTTGTTTTATAAAAAAGTCTGGATGAAAAGGCAAGGGTAATAAAAACACTCTTAATGTTGTCATTTGATTTATAAATAAATATATATATATATAAATATATTTTAGACCTTTGTTTTTAACCAGGTTCTTTCACTTTTTCCAGCGTTCTGTACATTTCTCTGCATCGTTATGAAGACGGGACGTTTTTCCCCAACTCGGAGGATGCTAACTATGACAAGGTGGGGCAAGGGAAAGGCAGAGGATACAATGTCAACATCCCCTGGAATGGAGGAAAGATGGGAGACCCAGAATACATGGCAGCTTTTCATCACTTAGTTATGCCAATAGCCAGAGAGGTAAACTATGCAAATTTTTACCTGATGCATGTGTTGTTTGGTGTTAAATACTAAGTGAATGGTGTTGTTTGTGTTCTAGTTTGCCCCAGAGCTGGTGCTGGTGTCTGCTGGGTTTGATGCGGCACGGGGGGATCCGTTAGGAGGGTATCAGGTGACCCCAGAGGGCTATGCCCACTTCACGCATCAGTTGACTGGTCTGGCAGCAGGAAGAGTGCTAGTCATACTGGAGGTGGGTTATATTCACTCTCACTATGTTTACTCTTTCTACTATTGAGTTTTTCAGTGGCCAATGCTGATGTCAATATCTAGAGAGCATGGTGCATGATGCTAGCCATCATTTCTTTACAATAAAATTAGAAATAAATGTTCATGGTAAAATGTTTCGTCCTTGATAACACTGTTAGTATATTTTGGAACGATTTTGGAACCAACCACTTCAATTATTGGCCAGGGTTAATAATACCCAATTTCAGATGATTAATTGACTTGGCTGATCATATATAATTAATAGTTAATCAATCAGCAAGGATGAATTAAATTAAATCAATAGTGACTGTAAAGACATGTGCAATGTCTGCAAGCCACATTTTCAAATAGAGTGCTGTTTCTATTCATCAAATAATCCTGAAAAAAATGCACAAAAATATTAAGCAGTGTTATTTTTAGTAGCTCAGTGATTTCTACATTGATAATAAATTTTTCTTGAGCAGCAAATCTGCATTTTAGAATTATTTCGGAAGGATCATGTGACACTGAAGACTGGAGCAATGATGCTGGAAATTCACAGGAATAAATTATTTCATAAAATACATAAAACACTTATTTTAAATTGTAATGATATATTTTTGATCAAATAAATGCAACCTTGGTACGAATAAGAAACTTCTTTGTAAAACATTAAAAATTAGACTCCAAACTGTTTAAATTGTAATATTTCACAATATTATGTTTTTTTAATCTATTTTTGATCAAATAAATGCAACCTTGGTACGAATAAGAAACTTCTTAGTAAAACATTAAAAATTAGACTCCAAACTGTTGAACAGAAGTGTATGTACTACACACTGGTTAATGATGTCATCTAACCCTCTTCACTGTAGGGAGGATATAACCTCACCTCCATCTCTGAGTCCATGTCCATGTGCACCAGTATGTTGCTGGGAGACTCCCCTCCACTTCTGGACCATCTGCCCCCTCCCAAGACCAGCGCTGCTGTCACCATCAACAACGTCCTGCGTGCCCACGCCCCCTTCTGGAGCTCCCTGAGAATACAGAGTGAGTTTACAATCTCAAACCAGGAGCTAAAACCTTCTACATTCTTTGCCAACCATAACCATGTATGTCTGGGTCTCATTCATACTGAAATGTTTTCATTATATCTGCTCACGCAAATGAACTTCAAAATAAAAGACCTCTGTTACACACCACAGATAACTCAAAATCAAACAATTAAATACCAAAAATAAATAAATAAATCGTTTAAGGACTATATTTTCAAGACGACATAAAGTCATTAACACACTTCACATCAATATCATATCTGAAGAATTAAACGAATGTAAGAAAAGTATGATTATTTTAATTTGTGTGTTTATATCAGTTCCAGAGTCCCTTCGTTTGTCTTTGCCGTCTCCTAAACCGAAAGGCAAGCGGGGATCGAGCAAGAAATCGCCTCGCCAGTCCACCCCTGCTCAGAGTCCCGGACAGAAACCGCCCAATCTTGAGCAGTCCGGCCTTGACGAGCTCACTGAGGATCTGCTTTCTCTGAATCTCAACACCTCATCAAACACCAGCCCTGCGTCGGTTGCAATTGGAGGAGCCAGACGTAAGGTGAAACCCAACCCACAGAGGAATTCGGCAGGCCAGGAGTCACCCCTGAAACCCTCGCCAGAGAAAGCCGGAGATGGAGACAGCGCACATGCAGAGATAACATCTGTAAAAGCAGAGATCTCAAATGTCATTATCAGTATATGTCATTGACTCATATTGTAGTCAGTCATTAAACATGCTCTGTTTACCAGGACCAGTCCATCCGAGCGTCTGTGGTCACTGGAAATCCTGCTGGCATGTGTGACCAGGAGAGCTGTGGTCTGGATGCTGCTTGTGGTAACGCTCCGAAGACAGTCATTGAGGTTTTCGGACAACAACCCACGGATGTGGTAAATGTGTTCGTCATATTAGCATAATAACATTGCAGATAAATGTGGCTCATGAATGTATAGAGTAACAGAATTTTAGATGACTTGGTTCTCATACTCTGTTGCTAGGACGGCATGTATGTGGTGAACCCGTTGCCATGGTGCCCACACTTGGAGTCCGTGCGACCGGTCCCCGCTGGTGGCATTGATGTCTTCCTGCCGTGTGAAGAGTGTGGAGGTGATGCTGAAAACTGGATCTGCCTCTTCTGCTACAAGGTAACAGCTCAAAATCACAACATATTGAGGTTTAGTATTATTTAGACTTGCACAATAGGTCTCATCCACTAACCGTGTGTGAAATCTGCAACATTTCCACGAACACATCATCATTCAGCAATCATTTCTATACAAGGCAAAGGCTATTTGCACTAAATTTTTATGGAAAAAAGGCTCATTTTACCACTCCCCCAGAGTTAAACAGTTGGGTTTAACCGTTTTCGAATGTATTCAGCCGATTTTCTGATATTTAGAAGAATATCAGTAACCAGACAGATTGTGGTCTCATTGACTTCCATAGTATATTTTTTCCTACTATGGAAGTCAATGAGACCAGAAACTGTCTGGTTATTGATATTCGTCTGAATATCAGAAAATCAGCAGAATGGATTCGAAAATGGTAAAACCCAACTGTTTAACTCTGGGGGAGTTGTAAAATGAGCCTATTTCCAAAAAAGGTGGAGTATCCCTTTAAAATAGCAACATTTACTTAGCGATAGATGCTATTTACACACTATTTACATAAATAGCATTATTTTACATGATATGTATATTACATGATATTTCTACTTATAAATAGTGGCAGATACTATTTGCACCTCAGTGTTGTTGTACATTAGATGGGATGTAGTAATAACATAGTGTAAATGATTATATTTATTATATGGATGCCGCCTTAAACGCCGATAAACTCTTTATTATTAAACACACGTCAGGCACTTTATTTCCACTTTTTGAATATTTTCTACATTTTTATGGAAAATGAATGCTTTATTTTATAGGCCGATTCAAACTTTTTAAAGCTTACCCCTTCACTATTGGTACTGTTGACAATCTAGCATCTTCCGAAATTTTGTCTGTCCTAACCAGGTGTCAGTGAACAGAGTTAGTGTAAATAGCTTCTGCTAACAAGACCGGCTGTTTGCGCTTAGCGTAAATAGACACTCCGACTATAACATTTCTAATAGAATGTAGGAACAATGGAAAGCACATGTAGGCAAAAAAACGCATAGTTTTATGTGTTTAATAAAAATACAATTTTCTACATAGTTCATCTTAAATGTCATCACATATAGCAAAAGAGTAAGAAAAGCAGCGCTATAGCTTGAAATGCCAAAATGCAAAGTGTGCGTTTTGTTTATTTGAGGTGGTTCTCACTGCGGTACATGAAATCCACGGGGAGGAGTTGGATCTCCTCCCACCTTACATACACCTAAACCTACCCAACTCCGCCCCCTGATCCCTAAACCCAACCCTAATCCTACCCATCTCCACCCCTTGGATCTTGATCCGACTCCTCCCCGTGGATCTCATGTTCTGCATTGAGGTGCTACTAGTTTTTTCCCTCTTTTTTTCAGGTGCTCTGCGGGCGTTATGTGAACCAGCACATGGTGACCCACGGGCAGGTGTCGGGTCACCCTCTGGTGCTGAGCTTCGCTGATCTTTCTGTCTGGTGCTACGCTTGTGAGTCATACATCCACAACAAGGTAGGTGGGCCAGATCACTGGCCTGTAATCCGCTGTTATGACGAATGCAACATGAATAAATGATGTACTTAACTTATAAGACTGACATGCTTATTTCATTTATCTATTCTGACATTACTAATACTTGACTCTGCGTGACTGTATGTTTTCCAAAGATGGGATGGACTTTGAAAACACATGCACAAACAGCTGTGTGACTGTCTGTCTGTATCTGCACTCACAGGTGCTCCATGAAGCCAAAAACGCTGCTCACCTCATGAAGTTCGGAGAGGAGATTTCTCCTTTCAGCTAAACCAATTGAGAGAAGGAAATGTGTGTGTGTGTGTGTTTGCGTGTTGTGAGATGGTTGTTGTTTGCATGCATATAAATGCAGTGGAAATAACACCAAACTGAGCAAAATGAGTCTTTCTTCCTTACTTGTGTCTAAAACATATTTCATAGAGTAGATTATCATTGTATCGATTATGAGGTTCATCTGCCAAAATAAAAATTGTATTAATAGAATTTGTTTCATGTTAAAGAAAATCAGTTTTTAAAAGGTGCACTCTCTGCAAATTGATATAGTATTTTTTTAAGTTATTGCAGGAGCCACAGTACCAACTGTAATATTTAGCGTTTCCAATGTTTTTGCATTTTCAATGGACAGCCAACAGTGTTTGCACTGCACTGTTGTGAAGCATTCCTGTTTTCATTGTATCACTCCAGGCCAGGACATTCAAACTGTGGAAATTACAAAACAACCTTAAGCTTAAAGCAATAAAAAAGTGCAATATTTCCCAAAACAGTGTATGAAGACTATGTAACTATGTTTTTGTATATTTCCATTGTAATTTTTTGCACAAGTGTAGTGAGACAAACGTTTGGAAACTCTCACTTTGTAGCCGTTGGTACTTGTTGCAATCTGAATAAAACCTGTCTGTTCCGTGTTCTTAAAAGCCAGTTCTTTCTTCGGTCACATTTGCATCAGACCCGGCGTCAAAGCTCCCAAAGCAAATATAAATTATGATCATTAAATATTTTTGGCATTATTTTCACGACAATTAATGACTATTCTCCCTTAATTCTCATTATCATACTGTACAAAACCCCACAAAAATATGTATTATTATATTATTATTAGTATTACACATTATTGCATTTTTATTAGGGCTGTCAAACGATTAATCGCATCCAAAATAAAAGTTTGCATAATATTTACATAATATATGTGGGTGCACTGTGTATAATTATTTTGTGTGTTTATGTGTATATATATATATATATATATATATATATATATATATATAAACACACACATGCATGTATATTTAAGAAAAAATATTATTTATATATAAAATATTTATATTCATATATAATATAAATGATATATATACATATATATAAATACACATGCATGCTTGTATATATTTAAGAAATATTTTCATGTATATTGACCGATAATTTCATTTTCTCGTTGTGTGTGCATCATTGCATTGCATTGCTCTTGCGTGTGTGTGTTTGTGTGTACACGCAGAGACCCTCCTCCCAATCAGAATGGCCCTACGCTCCCCCTCCCCTCTCCCACTCTCTTCTCCCTCCATATGTGCGAGGAAGATGGTTGCAGCCAGTGTGGGCCTGTTTTTAATGTCGCATGTACTGCCGTAATCCCACCGGGAGCAAGAGGAGGAGAACAATCCCTCCATTCAGGTCAGTTTCTCTCTTTCATTCACTCCATGCTTTTACATGACATGCTCTCCAGTAATGCAATTTGACTGTAATTTTTTTTCAGCCAGTTCCTGTTTTTGGAGGAAGAGACCTGGAATCAGCCAGAGCAGAGAGGTGAATCACCCTTCATCCATTTTTTTTACATCTATATCGTTGACCATGTTGAGATCAGGTTTTGTGTTTGTTTTCCTGTAGACATTTGCTTTCTTAGATCATGTCTCTTTTTATCATTTGGCAATGCTTTGTGATATTTTAGGGTTAAAAATGACTGGTTGTGCTTCGTATCCATGTTTTTGATGGATATGCTTTTGAATTCATTGAAGTTTAATGTAAATGAATATGATGCACTTACAAAAAAGTATAAATGGTATTACCACAAAGTACTATATTAAAAATATATAGAAATGATTTGCTCTTTGTTTGTTAACTTTAGTTAATTTATTAACTACCAATAACTAATAGTTCCTTGTTGTAAAGTGTTACTGTAAAAACTATGGTACAATTTTAGTTCAATAGTATTTTCAAAATACCAAATTATAATCTTATGATACAATCATTGTATCATTTGGATTTCAAATGGTAACATTTCAAAGATATTTTTTGAGTAAAAACTGATTTCATATGTAAAAAAAAAAAAAAAAAAAACTCAGTCTAGTAGACATCAAGGAATTTGTTTTGGTGCTGAGGCTTCCAGTGCACATATACAACTACAACAAGAAACATAGTAATACAAATTCTATATATATATATATATATATATATAAATTGAATATAAAAATATGAGAATAAAAGTGTCACAGTTGGGTTTAGTCAGGATAAGCATTTACAGATTTACAGATTATGAGCGTATTTACAGTGTTTTAAATATTATAAATGTTCTACATATGAATTTCACATGAGTTTAAGATATTGCACTAAACAGTGGGAGGCATAAGTGCAATACTCCATCCGCCATCAGGACCCTCGAAATCAAATATGTTTAAACTCTTAAAGACCCGATGAGTAAAATGTATTTACTTTTTCTCATGTCGTCCCAAACCTGTATGAATAACTTTCTTTTATAAAACACATTTTGAAGAATGTTGGTAACCAAACTGTATCGGTTCCCTTTGACTTCCATTGTATGGACAACATATGGTTTTCTTACCAACATTCTTCAAAATATCTTCTTTTGTGTTTCACAGAAGAAAGAAAGTCATACAGGTTTGGAACGACATTAGTACATTTTTGGGTGAACTATCCCTTTAATATGGGTTGGTATTGAGGTTAAGAACAAATGGTTATGTTGATTATTTTGTCTTCCAGATAAAACTACAGAAGCGAGTTTCCTCTTGCCATGCAGTACCACTCACCTGAGGTGTCCCGTCTGTATCAGACCGAGTTCATCCGGAGCGCGCGGGCGGTGGGCGTGCTGTGGGCCATCTGTACGCTCTGCTTCGCCATCATCGAGGTGGTCATCCTCATCCAGCCGTCCTGGGTGGGCACTCGAGAGCTGCACTACCGCGGAGGAGGACCGGCCCCTCCGAGCGGGACGCTGGGCCTCTTTGAGGTCTGCGTGGAGACCGATTGGCCCGTCCCAGAATGCCGTGGGTCTCTTCACACCCTGACCCCACTCCCTGCCTTCCAGTCTCCCGCTGTGCTGGTGTGCATGTCTCTCACCATGGTGTGGGCCAGCGTGGGCTGCCTGTGTCTGTTCCGCTTCTGCAACACAGCAACCGTCTATAAGATCTGTGCTTGGCTGCAGCTCACAGCAGGTGAGACGCTTCTCAGGTCAAAGAAGTGAAATGTTGCGAGATATTAACATTTAAACCAACTGTGTTCTCTCTTGACATTACTCCAGTCTTCAGTGTCACATGAGCCTTCAGAAATCATTGTTTTTGTGCTGCTTAATAAAGTGTTGCATTTATAATTAGATAAACACGAAATAAAACATTTATATAAAACAGAAATCTTCTTTAACAGTCTGTCACTCCGAGCCGAATAGAAGTAGTAAATCTTACGGACTCCAATATACGTATAATTTAAGTCAAATCTAATTTCTTGGTATAAAAAGAAGCCTGTTTTAGGACCATTATGTTCTTTTGCATTGTAACACTATTTTCATGACAATCAGGCAATTCATTTTCCTTCAAAAATAATTTGGGAAATAATAATTAATGAATGGTTTCACAAGTGAAAGATATATGTGTGATTCCCTCTAAAGAGCTCATATAATATCATTTTTAAAGCAATTTTCTGTCTGGTGTTTCCTCATGTTATTCAGTTGGGGGTTTTTTTGCACCAAAAACATCATGATTCAGTTTCCCATGACTCTTATGATTTATGCCCTGAGTATCATCACCTTAAGAGTTAAACATGCCGCTATTGTACCTTTCAAGATTTCTGAAGGATGTAAATGAGCTTGTTTATGATTGGCTAACCTCTTTGTGTGTTCACAGGCTGTAGGTTTGCTGTCGAGTCCTATATAGTTTCACTGACGGCCTCTTTGCAGAGCTATAGTACATTGAGAATCTCTCCACACTGAAATGTGACCTTCTTGACTAGAAAACATGTTAAGCAGCAGATTATATCTTGTTATATATTATATATCGTTCCTAATGGATATCTGTTTGTGTCCCCAGGCTTCTGTTTGGCCCTGGCGTGTGTGTTGTTCCCAGACTCCTGGGCGTGTGCGGAGATGCGGGCGCTGTGCGGGGAGCGTGTGAGTAGTTTCTCCCCAGGGAACTGCTCCGTTCACTGGGCGTACATACTGGCCATGCTGGGGGTCCTGGATGCCGGCATACTTTCCACGCTGGCTTTTGTATTGGGGAACCGCCAAGATGCCCTTCTGCCAGAAAATGCCAAGGATGGTGATGGTAAATGGAAAATCAATTCATGTTTTATTTAGTTTTGTTTGCATGATTTTTAAACTAGATTATAAAAAACAATCTCATTTAATATATGAAGAGTTCAGTGCCATTTGAAAATTTCTTCTAGAATAATCATTTTTATCAAGCTTGTATATTTAAATTCAGTGATTTCACTTAAATGGCAATGATAATTACCTATTAATTGTTATTTAAGTGAAATTACTGAACTTAAATATACAAGTTTGATAAAAATCATCATTAAAGAAGAAAATTTCAAATGGCATTTAGAGGCTTTTGCATCTGAACTCTTCATATATATATATATGTTGTGTGTGTATGTATGCATGTATGTATGTGTATATATATATATATATATATATATATATATATACAGTATAAATATAATACATTCAAATATAAACGTTTTATGCTTTTTTACTTTATTATTATTGTTAAATAAAATTAATTTTTTTTAAATGGTTTCAGTTAATTGAAATAAAGCTGATATTAAATAAAACATAAATATTAGATGAAGCTGATGATAAAATTGCTAAAATGACCAAAACTAAACTGAAATAAAGATCAAGCTAAATAGTAAACTTATATTAACAAAATTACTACAACTAAAATGAAAATGACTCCTGAAAACATAAAATAAATAGAAATATTAATAGATATTATAATAAAATATATTACCAATATGCCAATATAAAACCTATATATATATATTATATATCAATATATTATAGAATTAACATATATAATATAACATATTCAAATATATAATTAATGTTGGCAAATTATTTTTCTTTTAATGCAGATATACAACAAACTGACTTTCCTTTTGTTTGTGATATTATGGTAATAAGGTGATATCTGGAGCTGTACTGCTTGCTTTCTTAATTTACTAAATTCCTAAAATGTACTAGATGTTAACTCGATTCATTATCACATTATCCTCTACATCCATATCATGTTTTCTCCTCTCTCCTCAGTGACGGGCTTGTTACTGGCAGCATGAAAGAGGCCTGAGCTGTTCTCAACAGCCAGAAACTGCTGGTAAAACTGGAATCAAGGTAATGTTTTTAATTGGCACTAGCATTGGCAACCCAGCATCCTCTCCTCTCTTCTGCAGCTCACATCACTGTTCCTTCTCACCCTCTCAGTCAGGTGGCGTCTGTGAACTTCACTCTCGACGATTAACGATGACATGAAACGTGTGAAGAAATGCTCGGCATGATGTCATCATCCTGTGAAGTCAGCTTACATAACCTGTCTGCGTAGAAACAGTCACCTGGCAACTGTATCCGAGTCCTTTCTCCCCTGAGGGAGGAACATTAGTCTGATCTAATAATGGTGGCTTTAAATAGAGAAGAGGAAAGGTCATTTTCTTTAGTGCATTTCTATTTGAGTTATCGTCCAAGTCTAACAGATAAAATGAATGTTGTTTCCAATTAAATGATCTTTGGTTCAGTGTTCTGGACATTTCTTGTGCATGAATTTAAGACGAGATCTGAAGATGTAGTCACAGTTTCAGTGTTGTAATTCAGTCACACTTAAGATTAGGGTCCAATTCTCACTATTAACTAGGACTTTTCCCCAATTAACACCTAATTACTTCTTATAAATCGTTAGTACGGTTGTTAAGTTAAGGTATTGAGAAGGATTAAGGGATAATAGTCATGTGGAATAAGGCTTTATTACAATAAACAGTTAATATCCTAGTAATATGCATGCTAGTTAATAGTGAGAATTGAACATTAAATTAAAGTGTTACCTGTTATTCTATATATCTGTTTAATTAGTTTAATTGTTGACCTATTTATATTTTTAATGCATGCACACACACACACACACACACACATATACACTGCCCGGCCCTGAAAAAAAGTCGCTGTTTGGATTAAAATAGGCAAATACTCTATAATTGGATCATTATTGTTGTGATTATTATGTTTCTAATATGGTAAAGTCAACTTCAACATGCCGTCTGAATCGTCGTCACCCACCGTTTATACACAAGTCCTTTTGTGTTTGTGTGATTTTTTTTAAAGCCAATGCATTACATGCTAAATGTGAAGTCATTTTTAATTCACTTTCAGTTTATAAGCAATGCAAATTTCTCAACAAACTGTCGGTGTTCACATACACTTTATTAGCACGTACAGTGATTTTTGTTGTTTGACAAAACTTGCAGTGCAGATATGAATTTTTGTACAAGATCTTATGGCTGCACGAATATCGAAAAGCGTTTATACTGTATACTCAGAGAGCCACGATTTCCTTCACAAATTCATATAGTCAGATTATAAACCCAGAGGGCATGAAAGTTGGGACAGTGATTAGTTATTGTCAGACAGAGTGCTTCAAAGCCAAGTCAAGGAGGACAAAAAACATTTCATCAAGCTCGGATAGGATGCAAATGACATTAATGACACACGCCACTATAACAGCCAATCAGAGAAAGAGAGGACGACATTTAGATGAGCATAAACTCGCATAGTGCTGCTTATCGCTGTATAAAGCAGCTGATCTGATGTGTTGTGCTGTTTAAACCTGTACCAGATATCTTCTGCAATAAATATAATATTTCAGAGAGTTTTGTTTCTCAGTCATTTGTTTCAAACAAAAATGTCATTTCTAAAAGAACATACAATAGATGTAGTAGTAGATTTAGGCATGTCTTCCAACTGTTACTGTAAATATCAATGAAATTAATTTGTGAAATCAAATAATAAAGTGAAATTGACTGATTTTGGATTACGCGGTTTCATAGGTTGATGTTCGGGTTTGTTCTGTGTAGATTCATTGCTATTTGGATGTAAATGTCTATCACTTCTGTTTACAATTTAAACATTTTCTACACATGATGAACAACATATATATACGATAGATTTATTAATGTGTGATTCTTAAGAAATCTTTCTAATAAGCTGATGTGGAGCTCAGGAAACATTTCTTATTATCAACGTTGAAAACAGTTATTCAGTGAATAACTGAAAACGATGAACATAATTTAACTGAAATAGAAATATTTTGTAACATTACAGTCCCTTTTGATCAGTTTAATGCATCCCTGCTGAATACAAGTGTTAACTTATTGACCAAAAAATAAAAATAAACGTCAAACTTTGAATGTGGTAGTGTATGTAAATTTGATTTCACAATGTTTAAGTTGTGAATGATCAATGGGTAGCTGTTTTATAGGCTAATTTATGTTCATTATTACAGAAAATATTCAATACAGCAACCTAGAAATGACTTTATTTTCCATATAGAGCCGTATTAACAGCAGAAAGTACAATGTGAGCTCTGTTGCTTCGCTTAAAAACTGAAAATGGGGTGCAGAGGTTCTCCACACCCACAGACAGCTGTAAATATATGGAGCATGATAGGAGCAGAACCAGCAAACGCTCCTTTAATCAGTGGAGAAGCTCATGGACTCTGGGTTACTGAGATGTAAATGGCCCTGTGGTTAGTCAGAGACCAGCAGCCTAAATAATTGGGTTACCAACAGGTATTAAAATGCCTGTACCATGTGGCAAGAAAGAAGGACAACAAAAAGCATATTCCATAAGCTGTTATGTGTGTGGAATTTATTACAGTATAACATCGAAACGGCGTAACATCACATCAGAGTACCTTGGCAAGCAGGCCTGATTGGAGTAGATGTAGGCAGATGACAATGAATGCTGGCGTATCAGTAAGCTCGCTCTGTCTGTCTAGATTTCCTTCTATTTCCCCTCCCCACTTTTCCCTTGTTTTCCTCTGACTCTCATGCACTCTTCAGGCTGGCAGGTACTGGAGGATGTGCTGTGCGATCATGGCGGGGTCGAAGGTCAGGGCCCTGCGCTTGCGGCTGGTCTTTTTGGGGGGCGGCAGGTCAGTGTCTATGCGCTTCATTCTCTGCAGGCCGACATGTGCCGTTCTGTCGTCGTCATCGTCGTCGTCGTCATCGAGTCTCTTCACCCTCAGCAGTGACGCCTCCACCTGCGGGACGGGGGCCGAGTCTAGGGAGCGGCGGGAACGTTTTAGGACGGGTCCTCCGGATCGCTCCGCGCTGGCCACGGCGCTCAGGTCACGTTTGGCACGCTGGTTTGAAGGGCCTCCCTGACTGCCACCCGATGCCAAGCCCGAGAGGATCTTCTCAACAAGATACCTTAACATGAAATCAAAATATATCAGCTTTCATTTTAATTTTAGTTTGATATTTGTTACGTGCTTTAGTCATTTTTTAAATGACCCTGAAATTCATACATTATAGCATATTATAATGCAACTTATTAGGCCGATATTTGAAGAGTTCAGATGCAAAAGCATCTAAGTGCCATTGGAAATTTTCTTCTAAAATGATCATTTTTATCAAGCTTGTATATTTAAGTTCAGTAATTTCACTTAAATGGCAATGAAGATGACCTATTAATTGTCATTTAAGTGAAATTACTGAACTTAAATATACAAGCTTGATAAAAATGGTCATTTTAGAAGAAAATTTCAAATGGCATTTAGAGGCTTTTGCATCTGAACTCTTCATTTATAGAATAGCAAAGTATGCCTAATCAATGACTTTTGCCAACAATGAACCATGGATTTGTTTAGTTTATTATTATTTTAGTTGGATACATTTTATTTTTTAATTTCAACAAATAAAACGTATAACGTTCAAAACTCATCCATGAGAAGAAAAATAAACACAACCGTTTTGTGTAGCCTTGTGCGAACTTAATCAATAGAATTAGACTTCTAGAATGTTCTTTCAAATGCAAAAAATAATATTTTTTATTTAGTAGTTTTTCTTATCATTCCTTTTCCTCGATTTACTGAAGCCTATATGTAAAACACATGTAATTTGCAGCTGCACAGCCCTGTATATATCTATGCCGTCTGGCTCGCTCATAGGCTGTGCTGCGGCAACTGCACATCCAATGGCGCGAGCGCCTCTGACCTGCGACCAATGAGATAACTCTACGTTATTGCATGTCAGAGCCCGCCAAGGGGGCGCCAAGTCCCCGAATTTTCCATTATAGCAGGTCTTTGTTCATTCATAGTCTGTCTGACATATATTAGAAGATGTGTCTGTCATGGATTTGCACTGAACTGATTCTCAAAAATACGGAACAAAGTGCGTTCCGTATCAGTTCAATACGGAACAAGACTTTTATGCGTCAAATACGGAACGATTCCGTATTATACGGAACGGTTGGCAACCCTATTTCCAGCTAGTAACAATCCATTTGTTTCAACTTTATTTTAATGAACTAAAACATTTGTAATATGGCCTGGCTACTGGTTTTCGTTACCTAAGCATCTCTTGGTCTTTGTCCTGCTCTCTCTCTGGAATCCTGTTGGTTGTCGGAGCGAGTCCAGCCTGCATCAGTCTCTCCTGCTTGTAGCGGTTGAGTAGAGCCTGAGTAAGCTGAGGATCCAGAAGGCCCTGGGGCTTGGCCATGCTCACGGCCTGCTCGGTCTCATCGTAGTCCGGAGGGTACGGTGCCTGAAAATCCCCCTCATCCTCCTCGTCTTCCTCTGGTTTGCCCTGTCCGTTGTTCTGTGCTTGGTTAAGGAGACGCAGCATTGATGCCAGATAAGCTGCTTCTTGTTCCCGCCTCTGATCGTTCTCCACCAGGCGCTGGAGGGCCTGTCCCAGACCTTGAGCTCTCAGGACCTCCGGCTGGTAGTACAGGTCATTGCTCCGGCTCTTGAAGTCAGCAGCTGGATAAGCCATCATCTGGGCCTCGTAGGGCACTGAATCCCGCAGGTCTCTTCGGAGACGCACTCCTCCCGCCTGGCTGTCAAAACTGCGACCTCCGCCACGCATGGCAGAGAGAGGCTGAGAAACAGAAGGAGGAAGACAAAACCGACAGCTGACTGGTGAAAAATGTCTTCTGTTTCCATGTTAAAGCAATATAAACAACTTTGTGCACATTTTGGTATACAGAGAACTTTTATTTGCATGCATTGTACTCTTAAATATACCATTTGTAAAGTTACAGTACATTGGCTCCCCCAACACACACACACACACTCAGGCCCTGCCATATAATACACACACGTATATTATTTTTCATTATTTTTTAATACATTTTAAAATATTTTTAAATCCGCCAAACCAATCTTTATCATGTTTCCCATATTTTAAACCCTATAACGAACAACAATATGTTTTTTTTTTTTAAATAAGCATTAAAATACACTACATTTGTATTCAGTAGGCCAACGTTCGTTGTAAATTCATGGGCGTTTTTAATCAGTAGCCATGTTTCCATCCACTTGTCAAACGAATTATCTAAAGTTCGGTTAAAAAACTCATGCGGATAAAGCTGGTGAAAGTGTGTTTCCATCCAACGACTTTAAAGCGAATAAAAATTAAAAACCTGTACGTAATGACGTCACATGCTGTTTTGCGATCAAATCACGTGACGTTGAACTTGATAACCGTAGCAAAACTTTGCGCACCGTTTTGAACTGCGTGCCCCAGGTGAAGAAGAGAAACCCTGAAACAAGTGAGGTTGAACGAGAGAGCTATGCATTTTCAGCATGATTTTCAGTGATATGAGTGGAGGATGGAGTTATACTGCGCATTGGTAAGTAGATGGAAGGAATGGGGCTCTCCATTCATAAATGTTTATGTTTGTAATGGTCTGGCGCCGCAAGATTAACGTTAGTTCCCTGGACAGGTGACAGTGTTTGGTTTGTGGGGATTTGGTTTAGCTAACGTTAGCGGTAAATTTGTGAAATTACATGAATTAAAAATGGATAAAGATGCTATAATAGATTTCAGTCACTTTGGTAGTTTCAGCTAAACTTTTTTAAAATTATTTTTAAGGCATTAGGGTGGATTTTAGCAGTGATGTGTAACATTAGCTAATGTAGGCTAGCCATTTGGCGGTTTGAATTTTAGCTAACTATAGATTTTTGAATTGTAGTCTTTTAAAAAGGCATCTTAAATAATAAACTAAGTGCAATGTAGTGTTGTAAAAAAGAAATGTTTATTTTTTGATACTTATCTACTGAAATATTATCTGAAAAGCTTGGAGGGGGAAGGGGGGCGGGGGTTAAAATGACAACAACAGCTAATATAGATACAGTCGGCAACGCGTCATAGTTGGGGGGCGTGGTCGGTGTGGGGGAAAGCAGCGCGACCATCCTATGTATTTGAATGACAAAAATGTCATATTGCGAGTCATTTATGCCTGCCGACCGGCAACGGTACATTGCAAAATTAACTGTAATAGGTTATGATTGCCCTTATTTAATTAAAAACTGGGTCAATGACCCAACCAAATGGCCGGAGGTGTCGTTTCCAGACTATTATTATCTGGTTGAATCTTCAGGTAAGACACAAGAAAGCTACCGGCAACACAAGCCTGTAACTCAATCAACTTGCGTATAAGTTACTATAAGTCCATAAAACCATATCACTTACCAATTGTACGTATGCTTCACTCCAAACTATTAATTCTTTTGTAAAACGGTGATCATTAGTAGTCGCTACGAAGTTGCAGAGGGACTTTGCTGACAGTTATCCGAATTCTCACAGACTGCAGTCTGATAACCTTCAGCTGATAACGCTAATAACATCCCTTATGAAAAACAACTAAAGGAATCTTGTAGTATTTTAGGACAAAATATTATAGTAACGTTAATCCTATAGGAATACTATAGTATTTTGGGACATAGCCTAGAAGTATAGGTATTAATGAGCATCACAGAAGTATTATACACTACTATAGAATATAATAGCCATGGGATTACTATAGTTCTTTTTCGTAAGGGATGTAACGTCAGACAAATCTGGCCCACTGCCTAATACAAATTAAACACCTACTACTATATCACACGGACCTCTACTCACACAGTAATCTAATAAGATATGATTAATTTTTCCATTTTGTCCTCCTATCCGGTTCTGTATGTATGTAAGAAAGGCCGTAGAACTTCAATTTATAATTTGTTTGTTTATTGGTGGTACAGAAAACGACACCGCAACTCTTCGGCATGATTGTCCCATGTATTTCAATGAGCGCCAAGGCAATGTTTTCCCCCACGGGCTAAATTCACACCACGTGACGGGGCGTTCCCGGGGGCGTTCCCAGACCAACCGACTGTATCTATACCTGCTGCCAAATTATGAGACATGAAAAATATCTATATGGCAGTTTTTCTGCATGGTATTGATTTCAAAATTATGGTCAGTGAAAATGTTGAGTGGCTATTAGTAATTTTGGAAAACAACTAACGTTAGTCAGAGTGGCTGGTGAGCAAAAAGGTTCATGTCAAGCTCTGATTGTTAGTAAAAACAACAACGTTTTTACTATAATGACTGAAATCGCTTGCATCATTTATAGCAATAATGATGGAATGGGGCTCAGCATTCATATAGACATTTTTGGTCTATGACCGTACATTTGTGATGCATATTTGTCTGGGTATGAAATTGAATTAATTAAAATGGTCATAGATGCTCTACTCAAAGCAATTTAAGTTGCATTTTTTATTTGTAACTTAATGGACTAAATCATAACATATTTTAATTCGTGCAATTTTATTTTGTATTGTTAATAACTTAATGCAATTGCATAATGTAATTGAATCTTATTTAGCAATTAATATATTCAGAGGACAAACTGTATGATAAATGGCTGTAAATATGTTAAATTTGTTCTGAAGTACATCTGCCTTTGAGAGCACAGAAACACACACCTCCCACTTCAATGTAACACTTTACATACTAATCATTCATGCATTCATCACAGTTCGCCACATTTCATTCAGAGGAAGCATTAGTAAGCACGTTTTCCTCTCCTCTCATCTGCTGATCCACAGTGAATCAGGCATTCAATTACACTTGCACACTATTGAGAAGAAAAGAAAGATGCTTTTCATGAAGCTGATATCACTGTAGTGTGCATAGCAAGCACACTCTGACAGTATGAGTAACCAGCTCCTCTCCGGCATATATTAGTTCTGTCACTGGCTCTGATGATCTATGTCCACCATTACTGACAGGAGACCTGCGTTTCAGCAGTGATTGATTGTCTAGAGAGCCTTAAATCTGTTTCTCTGTTCTTGTTAGCCACTGAACAGCTCAGCTCAAGCCTGAGGCCTGTGGTTTTAAACAAAGTGCCGAGTCATGACATTGCCTTCACCCTCTGTGTGCAGCATATTTGAAATCGCAAAGCGAGTGCTGAGAGACAAATCTCTGTGCAAGATTTAAATCATATCCTGCATCAGTTGCGTGCGTCAGAATGATAAATGAAACAGTTTCTGTGTTGAGTCGGATCTTCAGCTTGAGCTTTGTGGGGTATTTCAGGGCTGTTATGATTCATAATAAATGAGGCAGATAGTGACGTATGAAACTAAAGGAACAGGATTCCTCTGGGCACTGATGTGCGAGTGTATTTGATGACTCACTCTGGCGCATTGTGACGTCTATCCCGCCCCTGACCTGTATGTGTGTGGGTGGTAGAAAGATCTTGTTATCCTGTTGTCCATGAGTTCAAGTGGTGTTGATGTCCTCCGGTTTCTTACCATCTGCTCTACTGCTCTAATGCTCTACTCCGCATTACTGCGCCAGTGGAGAGATTTCTAACATGAACAACTTTCGGCAAAGTTACACTGCTAGTCTGCTAGTTAAACTCCCGCAGACTCCAGCCAAAGTGCGTGTGTCATTATAAAACATACTAGAGATTATTAATATTAATAGTGTAACATAAGCTACAGTTTTCATTAAAACATTTTACAGTACAGTTTAAGTGTTAGCCAATTGGTCCTGTTACTGTTAACTAAAAGTATAAAAAATCATTTTCAGTTATTGAAATAAAATAACAAAAATTAGAATTAGAAATCTAGAAATGAAAAAAAAAGTACTAACATTATTAACTCTAGTTCTGTCAAATCGATTAATCACATCTATCATAAGTTTGTAAATGTATGTGTTAATGTGTTTGCTGTTTGTGTGTGTGTGTGTATATGTACAGTGTATATATATATATATATATATATATATATATATATATTACACACACACGCACATATATTTACAAACTTTTATGTTAGGTGTGATTAATCGATTTGACAGCACTAATTATTACTAATAATAATTACTTAAACTAAAGCTGAAATAAAAATAAAATAAAACTATTAAAAAACAAACTAATAAAAAAATAAAAAAGCACATATAGAAATGTTGCCTTGGAACTAAATGAAATAAATAATAATATTAATATTGAAGATAATAATTACTAAAACTAAAGGTGAAATAAAAATAAAATAAAGCTAACTAACAAACTAATAAAAATAATAAAAGAACATTATAAAATTGCTATAACTTAAACTAAAATACAAATTGCAAACTGAAAATATAAAAACGTTAATTAAGATATTAATAAATGCTATTCATATATATATATATATATATATATATTTATTTATTTATTTATCAGCTTTACTATAGCCTATACTATAAATATGTAGTACAGCTTATAAAGAAAAATATATAAAGTTTCAGTGATATTAATCTTTCCTTTTTCTTTTAAAATAAATCAGTTAATT